>VXBU01000581.1:8802-76642 GCA_013400315.1 Bombycilla garrulus | reverse complement strand
GGCCGGGGCTGCCCGGGGCTCCGCTTCCCCCTCCGCCCCGCGGAACTCGCGGCTCCGCGCCGGCTCTCGGGCCGCCCGAGTCCCCGGTCTCCTCGCGCGGGGCGACGCTGGGCAAAGTCGCTGTGGGACGCTGAGGTGTCAGTGCAGGGTGGCATTCCCTCTGCTCGCAGCAATATTGCGTGTCGGGTGCAGCCTGGGGAGAGGAGCTTCGAGGGGAGACCCAGACAGCTCCATCTGTCACACAGCCGCCTCCCGGCACTGGCAAACGGGGGTTAAAGCCCGCAGGAGCCACTGGCGGCCACTTGAACCGGCACCCACCTCTGAGCACTGTCAGAGTGCTATGTGAAAGCTGGACACTGTCCTCGCCTTCTTCCCACAGAAATTCGTGAGCCGCCCAGGCTTGTCAGTTGTTGTCCGTGCTCCAGGAATGGGTACCAGGCTCATCAAAAAGCTCGCGGATCCCAGCCAGCCTCGGGGTTGACAGGCACAAAACCGGTGCAGCTCAGTGCATGAATGGGAGCCTCAGCCTCAGTGCCAAAGGTCCAGCAAGGTGATGAGGTCTGCCAGAACCGGCTGGCCCCGAGCCAGATTGCAGGTGTGGACTTCAGCATTTCAGATGCTCAGTTCTTCCGGATCTGAGTCGAGGGAACACCATAACCATACACCACCCTACACGGCCTAGGCACACATCTTCATCTGCAGCTTTGGGCATCTGTCACGAGCACCACTTTCCTCAGCAATCAAGGGAGTTATAAGCAAATGAATGCTTTTATTTGAAATAAATGACAGAACAAGTAACTTAAACAGCATCTTTAAAAAAAGACTATCTCCTGTCTCCATGTAATTAAATTAAGACCACGAGAAAACAGAGTTATGGCTACGCAATGTTCTTACCCGTTAAGATGTTAACGAGTTGAAGAGAGGAAATCTGCATTGGAAAAATGGAAACTGCACTGAACTAGGAGTGCCTCACCCTCTCTGTGTACAATGCCTCTGTGTTTGCTTCTGCCTCAGCTCCCTGTCCCCAGGGCAGGATACTGAGCTATCGACATGACAAGGATCTGAGGAAGAGAGGAAGAAATCGTTGCCCATCGCTGAGGAATGAATGAAGGGTCTGCATTTAGTATTCAGCATATTTTTTGTTGTTTTCCCAATTACTGTTCTCTTCTCCTCCCAGGAAAGGTAAAATAGCCCAAGGCAAGTGAATTAGAACATCCACTTGTATATGGATTTCTCTCAAGGCAAGATTGAGTGTTACACGATTCTTTTTGAGGCAAGGTGTCTTGTTCCTACAAACAATTGCATTTCCATATGAATCACCCCCTATCTTAAGTCCTGGTTGTAATGCTGCTTTTGTGGGTTTGCAGGTGGATAATAGGTGTGTCATCATCACCAGGAACAAGTTCCTTCACAAGTCTGTTGTCTACGTGGGGCTATCCCTTAGCACTTGTTCCTAGTCATTCTGGTGAGTCTATTTAAATTCTGGTATGCAGACAGCTGGTGACCTCTGTGGTTTCAGCTGAGAAGGAGTTCACAGACCTGTGAGAGTGCCCTGGTTAGTTACAAGTTCCACCTTCTGGACTGTATTTCCCTCTGGAACAAGGTGCGTATGTGGGGCTGCCCAGTCACTGCAAGGCACAAACACAATCGCTTTTCGAAGAACAGGCACAGAGACTAAGCTTGTACTACACTATGGAAAAGGACCTCCCTTCCTCTGTGATAAGAGTATGGCACAATAATCATTGGCATGAGGGAGTAAAGCACAATAATCTGTGGGAAAATTTGCAAGGTCTGCATCGACTTTGAGGATATTGATAATTTTGATGGAAATCTTATAAGTGCAGATGAGCAAAAGACTTGTCCATGGATAATAGACAGACAAAAAGAATATGGTTTTCTGAGTTATGTCTATTTCAGTTGCAGCTTTCTCCATTTCTTGGAAAATAGCAGAAAGACACGTTTATTTGATTTACTAATATTTGTTTGAAAAGGAGCATCCTCTGTTTAATCCTCAAATTAATATCCTCCAAGGAAAAATAACCTACATGCATGGTGAGTGGTCTCCCTATTTTGGATACTCTCAGAATCTCTTTCTTTCCCCCTGCCAATTAGATGCACAAGTGTAGTAATGAGAGTAATGCAGTCTCTTCACCCCTTGTGTAGCCTGTGTGACCCCTTTTTGCATGAAAGGAATATTTGGAACAACTTTTTCTTCATCCCCAAAGCTCTGCCTGCACTACAGGGATTATGGAACCAACCACTTGTATGGAGTGAACATCTCGTACTCCCCAGGTGGCAGAAAGAAAGCTCAAGAGAAGCTGTTGAAGCACTATGAGATGTACACAGCAGAGCTGAAAAAAAGAACTCTAGAATTATTTTTGGATTAAGAAAGAATAAACAAATTTGTGATCTTCAGCTTGGACAAAAGACAGCAGCAGAGAATGGGTGACAGAGGCATAGAAGATGATGACTGGTATGCAGAAGTGAACAGGGAATAGCTGTTCATTATTTCCTACCCTTGAGAACAGTGGATTTGAAGAAAACTAGGCACCACATTTCTGTGTGAAATTATGTCAGAAGAATCACTGATCATGATGAGTATAAATGCTCCCAAAAAGTAGCTGGGTAAGCTCATGAAAAACAAGCTACAAGTGCTATGAAACATGAAGACATGCCTACAACTGTTGACTCAGGAAGTCCCTGAAATGTGGGTTTGCTTTGTTGGCAGCTCCCCAGTCAAAGGACCTCTGACCACTCCCTTGTCCTCCTGGGCAGGATTGACTCCTCTGCTCTGGAAAGGTGCTCCCATGCCCAGCTGTTGCTTGCCTTGGGCACACTCTGCACGAATTCATGGCTGCAGCTCATTATTCCACGTTTGCCATTGTCTCTCATCCCCTCTGGAGGTTTAACACAGTCACTCCCTCTTTGTCCACAGTCTCCCTCTTGCACTCCCTCACACCTCAGGGAGAAGTCTCTGCTTGGTTTCTGCTTGTCCCTGTTTGCCAGGCCCCATGACCTTACCTCCTTGGTTCTGATAATCTGAAGCAGATTTGCCACAGTTTACAGCTCTTTTTTCCTGCAAGAGTCATTGTACACTTCTGTGAGCATTTCATACTGTGCTTGGGATGTGGCACTGGTTTACAGAAACAAGATGGAGGAATAGAAAATAAATCACTACTTGGGAATTAGTTTGACTAAAATAACCCTATTCTGCTGATTTTTACAGCTGGACAGACTGCTCAAAAGGTATATGCAATCATACAGACTGCTCTTAGAGAATACACAATTTGGTATACAATTCGACCAAGATGCTGAGCTTTCAGTTCAATACTTCTTCAAAAAGTGCTTTGTGACTACAATGGTCCAAAGGCACAGCAGGTTAATTACACAATGACACTACAGCATGAACACCTGAAGCAATAGTTATTGTGAAAAAGCTAATGTAATTACATAGAAACAACAAGAAATTTAAAGTGTAGGCAACTTCTTTGGTTTTTTGTAACTACCCTGTTTCCCATCACCACCATTCCTGAAATATTTTTTTCCCAGGAGGCTCAAAGACCATTATGCTATGGGAAAAATGAAACTGGATGTCACAGAATCAACAGGCCATTCTTTGAAAAGCCCTTGATCACAAGATGGACATAGAGCCTGCAGTACATGGAGGAGGAAGAAGGTCTGCCCTCTTAGAACAGCAGGAGTGGATAGGTGTAACAAACTGCCTAAATGTAGACATGATAAAAGGCTGATTTTTATTTTTTTTCATCAAAATCTGTCCATCTTCAGGCTAACTGCTGCTTTTCCAGAGGAAAAAGAAAAGTTCCTGTAACACATGATCAACTGGAATATTAGTCCTTGGAGATTTGGGAATAATTGCAGTCACAAATTGTACAAGAACTCATACCTGTTGTCATTAAGGTTATAAAGTCCCATTCGTATTGCTACAAAAATGAGATTATAATTAATTTCTAATAGCCTTCACTTTCCAGAGGTATTAGGATCTATTCTGCCTTCATCATCCCTAAGGCATGAAACCCATTTATAGCAGATTATCAAATGGACAGATGCATGTAAAATATTTCAGAACCAGACTTAGTAAGAACTGGAGGCTTGATCAATGATGATTCCTCAAAGCTGTTTCTTTTTGCTGCCAGCTCTCACTGTAGTATTCTATAAACACACACTTAGCTCAGCACCATGTAACTATCAGGCTCTCTTTTTTTGGGAATTACAGATGTGTAAATTTTAGCCTGCTAATGGTCATAAAACAGCCAGACACAGAGCAGAAACTGAGCCCCCAAAGTCAGTTGCCGTAGATGCCCTTATATGAAGATACAAACCAATATATAATACTGTACAGTTTTTCTCTTGAGTAGTATTTTGTCTTTCACTGGCAAATACATCTTTGCTGCATTTGCAGCTACTGTTGCCCTTTTGATTTGACACAACATACACAGTTACCTGAATGCCCAGCTTGGTTTAGCTACAAGCATGAAATCAGTTCTCAGACCTATTGATATAACTGTTTGCTCTCACACTTGGTACATGGCTAATACAAGATTACTGCAAAAACTGAGCCTTTCCTGCTGATCTCACACACACAAATCTGTAATTAGGAATTCCCACATCAGGAGTTTGAAATGCAGAATACCTGTTTTATTTGTGCAAAGCCCTCAGTTTATATTTTATGTAATTATTTCAGTTATGGTTGTATTTAATAAAAATTAAATTCCTGGAGTTACCTGTGATAAAACCTTGCTTCCATCTTTACTGATAATGTAGAGTCACAGACTGCAATTGTAGAACATGTTTCTTTTAATATCTTCTCCTTTTAATTGTTGTCCTACTTTCTACTCAAAGTCCATCTTCCTGTTGCATTCTCAAAATACTTTTAAAGTATATAGCAACAAGGTAAAAAAATGCTAGATAGGCCAATAAGTAATACCATGCCACATGCACAGTGATTTCCCCTGGAACAGACAGAAAGGACAAAAGGGAATGGGTTAGTCAGGAATAGCTGTACCTGGGCATGACCACAGAACACGTCCATTGAAGCCAATCAGGTAATGACAGTAGTACCAGGATTCTGCCATGTACCTTTATGCATCCACGTCAGAGCATTCCACAGTTTGTACCCCAAGCAGTGGGAAAAATGAAACTTGCACCTGGTAGATGTGATCTGTAGAGCCAGACTATTAAAAGCAGTTAATAGAGAAACAAAAATTTAGTAAGATTTTAAAGAAAGCTGCAAAGCCCTAGAAGGACATGTTTTTCAATAAAAAGGTATTTTTACCTTTATTTGTGAGGGCTTTTCATTAAGCATGTGTATAAACCATAATTTTACACTTCTATAGTCATAACTTTTGTTTTATTAAATAAAAAAGACTAGAATTTAAAATCAACTGAGAAATATGAAATGTATTGAGACAAATATAGGACAGTTTAATTTATCATATGTGTCTGTATCTGAATGAAAAGATAGCACTCTAATTTTTCAGTCACAAATTCTTAGGGATCTAGATAGCATCACTTCAGATGTTGCTGAAGCATCAATACAGTTCTGATTCAGCAGAAAAAGTACCACCCCCTGATTCATCTTCACCATTTCCTTTTCCATGTAGGTCTCCCATTCAGTTCACAACTGGGTCACAGCCCACGGCAGTGTGGCTCGAGATACACATGAAATGCTGGAAGCTCGTCACTCATTCTCCAGCAGCAGCTTTGGTTTAGTCAGTCATGCAAGCAGGACAGTTCAGCATAGATATATAAAAATAATGCAGCACAGGAGCAGCAGCATTGTTCACACAGGGGTGTGGCTTGGCCAGGTCACGAAATGGAACTTGTTAAGGTAGGTAGGAGAGTAGAAAACAGGCACACCCACCATTTGCACCACTGTTATATTGTCAGGTAGCTGCATTTAAAATCATGTTCCACTCCCTAGAGATAATAGCAAATCATAGATCTCTTCTGATTCCAGCATTGTCATTGTGGCAGGAAATAAGGAAACTTTAGAGGCAGAAATAAATCGTGTAGTGCAAGTTCTTCCATAAGTGTGAGGAATGTACATATTTCAGGGAGTGGGAACATTAAGGACAGGAAATCTCTACATGTATTTGACTGATTTCTTTTAGTTTACAAAGGGGAAGATGAGACATTTCATCTTTGTTTCTCCACAGGAAAGGAAACATAGAAGAGTAAGAGGGCAAAACCAATATTCTGCTTCAGCTCTATCTTATGATAGAAGACCAGAATAGCAAGTGGTTGACTTCAACCCTGCTTCAGGGCAAAGGATGATAGAAACCAGCATTTGTCTAGAATATCTGCACAGAAGTGACAGAAGTTCTTGGCTGTTTGGCTTCTCCCTTGTTTCAGATCTGGTTTAATACCTCCATGTTCTCTCATCTCAGAATGATGTACATGGGAATTTAGCAGTTCTTAATGGACTCTAACAGCCCATTGCCTGTTTATACACACAGCTGGGACAGGGAGATGTCCATAAAAGTTGTTTAGTGTAAGTGAAAGATCTTCTGTGTGTTCTATTATTTATTTCCTTTCTACATACTAAAAAGAAGTTCATTAAGTCATATAAAAAGAAAATAAGGTGGAAGAGGAGGAAGGGGAGGTATTTTAACCACAAAATACCAGGTCATACTGACCCGTGAAATCAGGGGACCTTCATCAAGAAACTTACGTCCCTCCAGCTCCAAAAACATTCTCTGTTTTTGTCTGTCCAAAAGCAGACATCTCAGTTTCTACAGTATAATGAAATTTTCTTATCCTGTCACCAAGAACTGCCTCACTTCCTTTGTGCCTAAGTCATCATAATAATAGAAAAAAAAAGTAAAGTCATAATCAATACAGAAGATAATGTTGGGTCTAACTGGTCTAAAGTTATTAGGAGGGAACATAGGAAGGACTAAATAGTTAAGGTACTTAATCACAGATGAGCCACAATGACTAAATATTACTTAGGGGACTTCCCCTCTAACGTTGGTCCTAGGAAGGAAATGGATTTACACACCTCACCACTTATACATTCAGTCACACACCGTATCTGTGAATCTGGATGGTCACTCCCCACATTTCCTGTGTGTCATCCTTCAGGATGCTGCAGCCCAGAAGGAGATAAAGACTCCTGTCATTAGCATTAACTTGAAAATTGCATTTCCCTGAACAATTCGCTGCTATTCTTTTTCTCATAACCTCACCATGCTTAGGCATTTTGTTGCACTTCTGGCCAGCCTACCCAGGTTACTTCTCTGAGGAATTTATTATAGGATAATAAAGCACTATTCCCACTTCAGGAACTCTTTGAGAGGAGTTACTGAAGGACTGTAAAGCTGCCTGAGTGGCTGGACTGACTAACACATGGAATTCTGTTAAGTCTCCTGGAGTTGGCATAATAGGGCACATTTTCCTATATTTCTTGCTGGGGCAGAATTGTATCACCTTGCAGGGTAAACAGAAATGGCATATCAAGAGATGTGTTTAAATTCTTCTCTGTTGCAACTTTCCATGGAAAGCAAATAGTATAGGGCTGCTGTATTTATTTCAAAATTCAGCATCTGCAAGGGGTATTATTTCCCCATTAACTTTGTCTAAGAAGAATTCACAAAGCTTTTTAAAATTCACACATACACAGTCATGTGCATGACAGTTTGGATGGAAGCAGAGAAAACAGATACAAGAGGGGCATGGATAGCAATGAGTGCTTAGAACAGACCTATCTGAAACACCAACTCTCCCTGGTGCAGAACAAGAACAGAAAGACACCAAAAATCACGACAAGAAAATTGCCCTACTTGTGCTCTTATTTTTTACTAGCATCTGTCTGATAATAACTGAGAAGTAAACGGAGATGGTCTGGATATTAATGTGGGTTAATAGAATTAAAGTAGCACATAGGAAATATCTTACTGCCTTTTATAATCAATCTGGAGATCCACTGCTGCCACAGGTCACAGAGTAAAGAAGCCCTGAAGGAAGAGGTTGACACACACATGGTTGTGGGTGGTTTACAGGCTCAGGTTTAGGTCAGGCAGCATGGTGAGCTGGCTGGCATGAAATCAGCCTCAATTATCAGCCAGATTTACCTGAGAGAGACTGACAGTAGTCTCTGACACAACTGACATGGGGGGAAGGAAAGGAGGGGATCTGCCTTCCTATGAGGCCCTGGGAATTGGTTGCTGTTGAAAACAGGATGTTAGACCATCAGTCTGCCCATGGAAATTTCTATATTCCTACCTTTTAGAGAAACATTTACCCAATGATTAATATAGTAACACAAGATCTAATCCTCCTCCCTCTACAATCAGTAGCCAAATTCCCACTATAGAAAGTAATTTCTACTTTTGTAGAACAGAGGTTATAATATATTAATAGCATACACTAGATACATTGAAAACACCTGATGGTTAATTTTCTAATTTGTTTTTAGTAAACCATTTGGAGGAGTAACAAACACTTTCAAAATCTTAACCCACTGTCCTATGACAGTGTACTTTTGCTGAAGGATTAGAATGAAATGTACACCAAAATATTCTGACAGTAGACAAGTGAGCAAGGTCTTATTGAGATATTTTGGTACATTTCCCACTTCTCATATGACTGGAGTTGCAGAGTCTTTATGAATTCTGGGGTTTTCCTCTGTTAATACACACATTTATTATTTTGATGGATTAACAAGACAAGAGAACACAGACAAAAAGATCCTATAAAATTTAACTTTGGACAAAAAATGTTAATTGCCCTCCATAACTGTATTCCTGCTGAACATTTCTGTAATTTCTCAAGAGAATAATGTTTTCCTCTCCTTGGCTTATGCAAAGGACAGTGCCCAGCGTGGGTGTAAATTGCAGAGGAAGATGACTACAACTAGAACACTTTCTGCATCCTACCCATAAAAACAAATCTTCCTGTTTAATAGGATGCCTTTTCTGCATAAATCTGCTATAACCATAAGCAGGATTTCATCATTATTTGGAATAATTTCAGTTTAAAGGTGATTTTCTGACAACAATGGAAGCATCTAGAAAAACAATGACTTGAAACATATTTGGCTGAAGTTTTGACCCTGATGCGAACCTGACATAAACTTCTTCATCCCTAGGCTGGATGCCTGCAGTGCAGGAAAGGCACACAAGCACATGTACAGATGGTATGGTTAGATTGATCTTTGTCTGGCATAACTCCAGCCGTCACATTTTCATGAATAATGGGTGTTCTTACCAGCTGTGAACTTCTGGGTTTTGATAAACTATCACCATCAATATATGTGTGTCTAATCATGCTGTATATAAAAAAAAAGTACCAATTTTTATTATCCTTCCTCTATTCTGGAGATTGTCACCCTTGTTACAGTGTCACTGAACAGTCAAGACTAGATACTCTGAGCTTTTTCTGTCCTTCATTAATTTCTTCAGATTCAGAACCACTCAATTTTCTGTCTTCTTACAGAGTCATGCAATAGTATCTGAGTACTTACAGCACCAACATTTTTATAGGAAAGCACCATCCTCCTTCTCACATCAGTCAGTTCATACACCTTCATATCCTGAATGCCACTTTGACCGTGGTTCTACTCTGGAAATGGTTTTTGTGGAGCAGCATGTCACTTTCTGAACAGACTACCTCCTGAAGGGAAACCTGGCTGTTCTGTCCTGTATTTCAGTAGAGAACTGTTTCCATGGAGGAGGCACCGAAGATGCACCGCACCACTGACGGCCAAGGGGCCGGAGCCGCCCCGCTCTGCTGCCCCCTGCGGGCCGCGCTCCCCCACGACTTCTCCGAGACATCCTGGTCTCCACTGCAGCTCCCAAAATTAAGATTTCCAAACGTTTTCCGTCGAAAAACAATATTTTATTTTTTTTTTCCCTCAAGAGCCGGAAATGCTAAGCTCCGATAAGCACAGAATAGTTTCAGAGGAGCAGCAAAGTTAATTGGGTGTTAATGTCTCATTTTCCCTCTACACTACTTCTAATTCGTAAAAATGGTAAAGGTGGTAAGAAAAATTACACTGACAAGATTAAGTGCCAATCAAAGTTAAAACGTGTTACTTGAATGTGTCTGTCTGCACTCAGCTCATCCTCAGAGCATCCTCCCAGGTCAACCAGCTGGCAGCTGGGCACACTCACAACTGTGGTAAGCGGCACAGTTCCTTCGTGCCTGGTTGGTATTTTTATATACTTGAGAAGAAAAGCTAAAATGACGAGACTTTACAAAAGTTTGTGGAATTAAAGCTCAATTACCTGATATCTAGTGCTCTAGGCTTGGCAGGCATAGGAGGTACAGGACTATGGAATCACTCAGTGTGGAGGCCTATCCAATGCAGGAGTTACCCTGAGCACTGGTGCTGACACCCCAGCGACCTGAGCTGACTGCACCACCCAGTGACCTTCCCGGTATTCAGTTCCCTCTCTCCACCTGCACTGCCCTTCAGCTGCTGCTGCTAATGCCATGTCATGGCACACAACATGGACAGATGCTGCAGTTTAGACACAGCCTCCTGAGGCTTGGGCAATCTGGCTTTCCCTGGAAAAGCACCTGCATTCCCTGGAAAAGCATTGTGAGGCTTTACAGTAAGAGCCACCAGGTGAACAAAAACACTCACCAAGAGGTGAGGTAAGCAGATATTACACAAGTGAAAAAAGCTCCATATTTTGCTCAAATAAAGCTGAAAGACAGGTGATTAATGTCATGGCCAGTGCATCCTGACGTTTCCTGTGCTACCACCCTGGCAATGTCACCACAGCAGACTGCAGATACTGCCTGCCTCTCGCTGTACTTGTGGACACGTGGTCAGCAAAAAGTGAAGTCCAATAAAATCCCAGGCATATAGTACAGATTTCACCACAAAGAAGAGAAGACCCAGCAGACACCTGGCAAGTACAGCCAAGACAGAGGTGTTTTTTGAGTTTTTTTTCCTTTCCTATCTTCTGACAAAATACCCCAAAACTCTAAACTTACCAAAAAAAAGCAGAATGTCCCAACAGCCACCTATCAAACAGCCATATCTTTCTGTCAGCACTTGGGAACCTGTAATCGCTGTGAATAAGCTGATGTTAACTCTGCTTCCTAGACATCTGGGTGGTCAGGTCTCTTTCACTTCCTCTCTGGCCTGATGCATCTAAGCCATGCATTGGGTCTTCCAACAGAATCTACACTTATCACTGATGAAGAACCACAACTGGGAAGGGCAAGAGAGACCGTTAGCCATCTAGTGTGTTAGAAAGCATTCTACAGCACAGCACAGCACAGACTGGTAGTCCTGAGACACTTACCTGCACCTTTATAGGGCTGCTGTGTTGTAAGCAGCTGGCCCAACAGAGTCTCTAAATGGAACCTGTTTCATTTAGAAAACCAAATTTCCAAGTTTGTGAGCATTTTGAGTTGGTTTGTTACACCCACACAGACCATAGTTTTCCATTGTGACTCAGTAATGCTTAAGTTCACATTTGGAAAGGACATTTTGATCTAAATTATGAAGTTGATCTTATCTCTAAAATAGCTGGACACCATACACAATATGCACTGAAATAGCAAAGCACAGTGGGCTGTATTTAAAGTATACATAGGCTAATTCAGGAAGCTTCCTTTCTTTGGTTGGCTGATTTTACTGCTTTTACACAGTTTTACTGGACTCAATTCTTTTTTCCTTTCCACTTTTCATAGCCATTCTACCAAACTCCCCATAAAGCAAGGAAATCTATACTTAAGGCTATTGTTCTGCAGAAAAGACACTCCACAGAGTCTGCTAGTTACTGCAGAACCAGACCTTCAATCTCAGATGTGTGCCAGGATCCTTAAAAATGAAGGGAAGGTCAAAATCAAATTAATCAAAACTGGATCCTGAGTTGAATCTTTCCTGCTGTCTGTAATTCTTCCTTACTTCACATTTTGGTAGGGTCCATCCAAGCCAGCCTGCATGCAACAAAGATGAAAGCAGTACTTGAAACTAGTGAAAATAGCTTTGTAACCTAACACATGAAGCACTGTTTAGAAAGCCCATTCTGCTGAAGAAGCAGAAGTACACAGAAGGCAAAGCAAAACTCAGGTTACCCGTAATGAGTTCCTCCTCTGCACTCACATACAAGTGTTCCTATAGTTTTCCTACTGACAACTTGGAGAGCTTAAACTTTCATCCTCCACTTGTGCTCTGAATTTAAGTACATTTTTTTATTGCCTGCTCTTCTGCTAACGGCAAGAAGCTTCAGGATCTAAATAAAGCAGTAGATTGTTATTAGAAGTAAAGATCAAAGGTTCCAGCTTATATAAAACAGTCCCTGCTGACCTCACATAAGATTCATTGATATCAACCATTAAAGGGCTGTCACATTGCTACTGAGGTAGGTGAGGCAAACTGACCATTGCACTTGGCCTTGTCTGCTGAACTCCACTCCCTTCTCCTTTCTTACATGTTAAAAGAAAAACCTGTAATACAGAAACTCCTTTCTATTAATTTCTATATCTTTTTTTTCAATAGCCCAGTACTCATGAGTAAATTCTGAGTTGACAATGAAATTTCCCTCAGTACAACATAGTAGGGTCAGGGGGTTAAACATGTGACCTAGTCAGAACCTCGTGCAAAAAGAAGAAATTAAATATGTTAAAAACTCTGGCAATTTCTAAAGAATGTTGCTCTTTCAGCAAAGTCTTTGAACATTTTGCAATGTTACTTGATAAATGCAGTTGGTAGAAATTAAGCAGCTGAAATGTGTAGCTCTACTTACAGGATAGGAAGTTCCAGTAAGCTAAAAGAATCAACATTTAATTACTAAAATATGCTGTGTGATCCAGAAAAGGCTTAAAAGCTGAAGCTCTTGCACTGTGTAGCTCACTCAGCAAAGCACACAGCTGGTCTGTAAAAAACGAGGAAAACACATGGCTTCTGGAAGAGTTTAGAAAATAATTTATAAATCAGAACAGATTATTTAATCAGTAAAAGGGAAGAATTAAGTTGAGAAAAAAGAGGATAAATCAGGGAATACACAGATTAATCAACAAGTTACAGTCTCATCACCAAGAGTTGTGGGAGAAAAATGTGCCTGGTGATTGAACAGTAAAAAGCACAGTGATGAATTAAAGTATTTGCATAGTTCAAGAGTTTCCTTCAATAAAGTGCAGTGCAGGGAAACAGTGCAGATCATGGGGGAGAGCAAGAAGATGACAACTTCTCCTTTTTAGTTCTTTAGGCGCTAACAAGAGATATGATGTCTGAAAAATCTAATGCTTTTATGAAAAGGGATGCCTTCCAAACTCAAGGGCATTAAATGCATTATAATGCATTATTGTGATGAGTATCTTTAATTTCATTACTTAGTGAGTGAGGAGTCTATGGAGGACAGGAAGATTTTCTTCACTTGATTAATATTTCCATATTTTGCACTGTATGGCAGCTGCCATGTAAAGATCTTGGAGCACTTGCCAAATGTTGGCGATTCAAAACATAAAAAACTCTTGTCGAAGTAAGTTGTCTTCTCCTATCTACAAAAAAAGACTCAGAAAACCAAGCCCATTAATCCCAGAAAGGACAAAAAGTTCACTATAGATTACTTACACTGAGAGACAAGCATTCACTATAAAAGTCATCAGTTTAGGCTTATAGAAAACATGATTTACCTTGGGTCCATTTGTTTAAGAGATATTATAGTACCACGGAAGAAAACTGAAGGTCTCTACAGCTCACAATTCAAGCTATGTCTCTAATACACTAGAAATTCTGATGTTTATACAAACTTCTAGGCACTGAATGTCTTGTAACTGTATTTCTTTATATATAACCCCTCTTGCTTCCTTTTATGGGTCAAGAGCTTCTTCTGAAATTCAGTTAAAAATAGATTACATGAAAAAAAGAGGAAAATTTTTCTAAACTAAACTTTGAAGATGAGCTTTGATCAGAGTGAACAGGAGGTGGAGTGAACAAGTAAGATGACTGTAAACTACTATAAATTTTGTTTGTGGCAATGAAGATGATTTTACCATCACCACAGTTAACATGTATTGAGAAACAGAGCTACCAATTGCCCGGTGAATTAATTGAAATATCCTTTTCAGTGTCTTAGGACTTTTAGTCATATTATTTGAGAACTCTAAAGAGGAAATGCCATGGGCAAGTCAAGTGAACAAGCTAAAGCCAAGTCCTTTTTCTGAAAAGACAGGTGGGGAGGGATGTTTACTAAGAAGGATTGCTGCCAGTAGAAGTCTGCAATAATATTGTCTTTCTCCTCCTAAGATCAAACGAGGAGTCTCCTAGATGTTACACCTGCCACTTGCTTTACAAGTTACAAAGAAAGGAGCTATCCAAAGAGAAAAAATGCAGAAATTTGTTTACAGCATCAGAATTTCCCAGATAATTATTTTCTTGCTATGTTTTAAACACGTCTTCTATATGAAAATCATTTGTCATATCAAACTGTGTGCACAAAGTAGAACTGAGAGCACTGACTGTTTATTTTAAGTGAATTTTTCTTTTACAGTTTAGTGTAACTGGAGGTAGATGCAATATTAAGTGATTTTTTTCCCAGTGGTTTGAAATAAGTCATCTATGAACATTATAGGATAGAGTACTGGGGATTGGAATCAGTTGCTTGAAGTTAAGTCTACATAAACATGAAAATGAAACAACAAATAAATCACAGCAGTTTCTATGATGATTGTCAGTACAGTGTAGCACAGGTCTTCTTGGACGAAAGGCTGTTTCTGTGATGTCAAAACATTAATACCAATACTGCAAAAAAATCCATGTGTATGCTACTGGAAAAGATACAAGATGCAGAGACAAAGTATTACAACTAAGCTGTTCCTATTATTTCCCCTATAACTCAAATGATCAAAAGCAAGTTGGAAGGAATTACAGGGCAAAGAGCCTGTGATCTGCTCTGCAGGAATATATTTCTGACCTCGCAGGCAGGAGTTTCATTTCATGTAACTGTATGAAAATGGATACTGCCACTGTCAGGACTTTTGCCTTAACCACATCTGCCAGCCTTACTGTCGGAGCTGTTAAATTTGTTCCCCGCATCAGAGTCCTTTGTGGGAATAATGGAAGCTCCAAGCAACTTCAGTTCCATGTATTTTTTACAATTCCATGATTACTTGATCAAATCAATGAACAAGTGCTCGCCAACCTGTAACTGAGGACAAATACTGATAAATAGACAGGACCTAACTATGGTTTATTAACAAAATTTTGTAGTAATGCCCTTTCCTTAGAATTCTACATTTGCAAAGGAGCAGAAATGGTCTGGTGTAATACAAATGGCAAAAAATATTTTTAGCAACAAAATATAAAATGTTTTTATAATAAAATCTTCAATGCTCTTTCTTTTAAAATTCCCACAAAGTTTGTTGAATAGGTGGATAAGCCAAAATACAGCTACTTCTGTAAACTGAAATACTAATATATATCTGCAGATATGACCACGTACTGCAATATATCACAAGTGGTTGGTCAAGAAGAACTTAGAAAGAAAAATCAGATTACATGCTTTCTGCTTCCTTGGGTGCAATTTCTTGCCAGCAGCATAAAATTTTCATATCAATTAACAGATTTAAGCATGTACTTAATTCAAAGACCACAAGTAATTTTACTGGAACAAGTATGACTCTTTAGAAACTTGCAAGATAAGACTGTCCCAATGTCCTCAAATCAGCAGGCCTGTAACATTCTGCCTCTGGCAGAACTGAATTCCTTTCAGGAAATGAAAGATACCAAGCAATAACTGCATCACTCTCACCCTTCCCTACTAAGAACAGAAAGCTTCTCAAATGAAGTTTACAAGGAATTTGAAGCCAAGCCTCTCTCATCATGCAGATGTGATGGTCCTTTTGAAGTCAACAGGCAGGATTAACATTTGACCTCTAATATACAGAACAATACAATAAAACTTACACTGGTTTTAAAATGTACTTCCTGGCCCAGGAACTATGAATCTGCTCTGTAATGCATGAAATGTATTCAGTTTCATTTGTTTTCCTCCTAGTGAAAACCCAAACATAGCATTCAATATAAACTTAGAGATTTTACATATCAAACTGATTTATATAATATTTGAAACTTTACAAAATAGTACTAAAGTAGTCAATAAAAAGATCAAATTTAAAATATTTACATTTTATACATAATTTCCCCTTACTTACAATTATTAAATAATCTTCCATAGTTTCCTTAATTTTACGTAAAAGCTTTGAATAACTAAAAACTTATTTTGAATTACTATCAGATGGCTTTTTGCTTGAACAGAATTTTAGCAAGATCCCATTTCCAATGTGAAACATTACCCCCATGTTTTCAGTTGTAGTTATATATATATATATAAATATATATATATATATATAGCTGTTTTATAATGCAATCCTGTTTTCTACAATAAACAGTGGAGATCTATGTAAAAAAATGGCACAGTATGAATGGAAACATTATATTCCCAACTCTTAAATCCCTTTATGTCATTTGGCTTCTAGAATATTCAGTTTCTTGATAATTTATGTTATTCTTCCAGTGGTTTCAAGGAATTGCATCCGTACTTATTTAGATTTTTGTGTCATCATCTTTTGAGAAATTATTTCCTGAAGGTACTTCACAGAGACTATCACCATCCGTGCTGAAATCATCATCGTCATCATCATCATCAGAATCGGCCAACATTTTACTTGGTGACCTCTTCAGTCTACTAAAACAAAAGTACANCTTATATAAAATTTTAAACATTGACAGGCAGGATTTACATTTGTTAAGGATGTCAAAGTGCTCCAGCAGGGGTAGTTTATCATACACTACATCTTACATAAAGGAAACATGCACAAGATAGAGCAATCACATTTTCAAGCAGCTCTAACTAAAGTGGCAGAGAGGAAACTATAAACTTTGCACACTGGGATGTTCACAGATGGCCAATGAAAACTAGCACAGGATGACTGTACCTCTCAGCCATTAGGGCAATTTTTACTGCTACAAATGGTGAGTGTCAAGTCCTACCACTTTTTTCCATTTTATTTTCCTTGCCTCAATGACTTTATTCAGTAGGGAGAGCTTGGAATGAAGGCTGGGACACCTATAGAGTTTCACAGGTCAGTGTCGAACTGTGTGTGCTCATGACAAACTTGTAGAGGAAGCCCTCAGTTTCTGGACTACAGGAGCAAGGAGTCAAATGTGTGAGAAGTGGTGTGATACAGAACTGGAAGGTCTGACAACTCATCCTACCTTAATTCTTTTTTTGCAGTGTTAAGCTGTCCTTGCAGTTGTTCATTTATGTCTAGTTGCTCTTCAAGTTCTCTCTGAAGTTTCTTTCTAGCATTTTCCAGTCTGTCTATTTCTTCTTCAGCTTCTTCAACTTGACGTTTCATTGCTTTCAAACGCAAACTCAACTGCAATATTTACATGTCACCTGATTAGAGGACTATTTTAACAAAGGAATTTTATTCTTCCAGCATCTATGAGAGGGAGAATAAAGACAAAACTTTGCCAGTGTAGTGACACTGTAATCCTCTACTTCAGAAATATTTGAAAGTCAGCATTAGATTTTAAGAAAAATAATGTGCTATGGTTTTTTTACAAAATAAAACCAGCAACAAGCAAAGAGAGCTTTGGTAGAGTAAGACAGTATTACGTGACAGCAAGAGCTGGTTATCAATTACAACAAAATAGAGTTATAAGTGTGTCTAAGTTAAGCAACTTTAAAAGACAGATACTATAAAATACAATACAAAGGATTTTTTAAAAATGCCTGTAATGAATGTCTGCAATTTGAAACACACTGTTCATTCTCCAGGCAGAGTATTAACTGTTGGCTCACATGCTGAAACAAAGCATATTGTAATCAACAAATACCACAGTAATGGTAGAGCACATTGCTATTAGAACATCAGTGTGTTTAGACTTACAACCTATATTTAACAGTAAACAGCTTTTTTCTTTAAACAAAATTTTATGGTGGCAAAACAGAATCTATTACTTGGTGTTTTTATAGGATCAATTACTGCCTGTTATTTGCTTTATTTCTTAAATTTACATTGCTTCTGTAACTGCTTTCTTGTCATAATCTTCAAAATGAGTAACAATTTAGTATTAGACAAAAGCACATGATGCAATTGCAGCTGCAAATATCACTAAATAGGAGTTCATAAACAGAGTAATCAGAATCTACCTCCACTGATCTTGTATCTTTTATACATGATGTTTATGCTAGTAGGATTAATATCAGATATTTGCATATTAGTCTTTCCCTCTACCTGGTCCTTCTGATCAGTCAATGACAGATGTTCATCATCTACTTGCAACATTAACTCTTTCACTTTTCTCTCAAGTCTGCGATTACTTAGTTGGAAATTGGCTCTATCCCTAGGAAAAAAACAAAACCGACAAAAGACAGGTTTGTAAAAAAGGAACTGAAATTCTCCCAATCCTGATAATTTAATTCCTTAACAATCTTCTAAGAAATAAATACTTAGGCTTGTTGCATGGATTTACTGATTTCATGCAACATAATGAGAAATTTGTAGCAGAAAGGACCAAGGAGAATTTCTTCTATCACCACAGCAACAATTAGCGACAAAAATACATTCCTCCAAGATTAAACAAAAAGTGAACATGAAAGTAGATGTCCCATAGTACAGTTAATATTTCTAAGCCTGTTCCTGATATTAGACTTTTATAAAATAAGGAGCTATGGAACCATGTTAGCACTGTGCCCAGTTTTAAATTTTAAGACAAATTTCTACTGTGCTTGCAGTCAAAAAGAAAATTTGCAATACTTTTATGAAACAGAAACCATTTTAATTTGGTGAAAAAAACCCCAAGTTTATTGTAATAGAGATTTAATATTCACAAGAGCCCATATTAACAAACATAAATATGCATGTTTTGATCTCAACATAACTGGTTTTACCTCTCTTCATTTGCAAGTCGTTCTTCCAGCTCTGTGATCCTTGCCTCCATCTGAGCAACAAGTCCCTCCTTACTGGATCGGTAAGAAGCCTCCAGGTGAAGGATTCGGCTCTTCAAGTCCTTGTTCTGTACTTGGAACAGACTTGGTTAATACACACTCACTCAGATTGACAAATATCACCTTAACACCAAATTCATGTCTCCAGGAAAATATATATCACCGTGTACAGTGATCACTATAGTATTTAGTGAACATGGAAAGACATTGAGATTTTACAGTTTACTACAAACAAGTTTTCTACTACTGTGGCTTATTGAAAAGAATTTACTGTTCAGCTTCAGTTAAAGTTTTAGGATTAAATGGACCCTTAAACCTCAGAGAGATGCAAGCCCCTTCCAGCAGTACTTTTTAATATGCCAATTTTTTTTTTCCAATACTCTGTCAGATCTGTCTTATGCTCCACCCAATTCTTTTGTAAAATTCTGTTTCTGCCCTGTAAATCACTGGTGTATGGCTAGAACAAGTAGACAAATAAATTATTTACATCCAATGCCACTTGACTTTATCAAAGCTATTATTGGGGTGCTCCCCTGCCTTTCTTAACTCCCCAACACTACTCCTACTACAAAAATACTTTGAAAAAGATTTGTAAAAGGACACTTTTTTGCTAATATTTGCACTTAAATTTTTCTGAGGCTAGGTAATTTAGGTTTTCTCCAACAAAAGAAGAGTTACATGATGAACAGAAAAATAAAGCTCTTTGTTACAGAAATTCAAAGCATAATCTCAGGTCTCAAACACAGAAAAAGGACTATGACAGGAAGATCAGAACTAAAGCATAAGAATGTATATAGTATATACCAGTAGGTGGCATTTTTTCTCAATTAAGATGAGCTCAACGTCACATAATATAAGGCACCTAATTAGGGGTGTTGCACTAACATGTTCTCTAAATTCCCATTACAATCTGTTTTATGTTCTTGAGTTTTTAAATAATACTATGACTTTCTGAGATAGCTTTCCTCTGGATCTCATCTAAGGGCTATGATAAGTAATCTTGCTTTCAAAGACCATTGAACTGCAGAAGAATTGTTTACTGCTACAGAAGAAATCACTCTACTAAAATCACAATTTTGTGAAACAATATCTTGAACAGTGTTCCTGAAGTACAGTTAAGCCTTGGCAGAACAGCTCCTCTGAAAGTGGTCATTTACAACCACACAGAATTACCTGTCTTTCCAACAAAATTTTGTCACACTCCAAGTCTTGCTTTATAGCTTTTTCCTGAAGTAGCTCTGTCCTCATTTGTTCAATCTGTTAGAGAAAGAAGACAGAAATTTTAATGAGAGACTTAAATAACATTATCTATATAATACTTACTTTTAAGCTGCTGACTAGTCTAAGTAAAGTTTCTCTTTATTAAACACAAGCCAGTACCTGCAGACAAGTGCCTAGAACTCAGTGAAACACTCCACAGAGAACTGAAGTTTTCTGTATGTATGGGAGTAATAAAAGCTCTTTTTCAATAGACTGCTGCATGATTACAAACACTGCTGATGGATACAAGCTGATGGATACAAACATTGCTCCCCTCCTCCAGTCAATTTTATGTCTGTTGTACTGGAGGGACATCAAGTTCTAGATTTGGAGAGGGGGTGGTTTTTGCTCATTTTGCTGAAAGACAACTTTTTCTACTATTTCTGTTGATATTTCCACTCCATATTCAACAATCACAAGGATGATATATTCTCCATGTGTAAAGATGTTAAAAAAGCTACCTAATCAATACAGACTCAAGATAAGAAGGCAGAATTAGCTTGTTTTACCTCACTATTGGACTTGATTGAAAAAAAAATTGGGCCCAAAGAACTCTAAACTGCTTAACAGCTGCTACTGAAACTTTGGTGCTAAAGAACAGCACCAAAGCACCCTACAAGTTTGTAGGGCTATTGAAATACTTATCTTGCTTCCAATCTTTATGAGGCTCCCTGCAAATCTCTAAAAATTCTTTTAGAGGCACAGCGAATGTCACCACAGCATTTGTGGTTTACACTGCACAAGTCTTATTATGATAGGTATCATCTGGGGAACACAGTGAATATCTGAAACAATTACATATTCGCAAAAAGAAACGACTGATAAGGATTTCAGTAACCACAGTATTCTTCACTGCTTTACATCAGTTACATAATAACTTGAATAAACACACCATCCCAGTTAAGCAACTCTCAGTTACAGCTTTATCTCAGTAAAGGTCTTTCAAAAGTCATTGGGAATTCTTGCATAAAAAAAAAAATACAAAAGCAATGTTAAGAATGTGAAGGTTAAACAAGTACAGCAGATGAAAATTTACCCTAGGCATTATTTTTTTACCACATCATAATACTAAAAGATACGTTTTTAGTTAATCATGGTTAAAGGAAGTAATTTGCACTGTTTCTGGAGCTTTGAAATTGATATATGAATACAAATAATGGCAGCAATGCATGCAGTTGCATATGTTATATCACAGGATGAGGATAAAAGAGTAGAAGGCATTCCTGAAAGCTAAGGTCATAACAGTTCCTAGAATACCAATGGCAGCACGTGGCTGTGTTCTCAACAGCTGGGTAATTTCTTAAAAGCTCTCATTGTCACATGGAAGCCTAATAACAACATTTTATACGTTATATAGTAAAATATTATATAGTAAAGCATTATTTTATAGACACAAATTAGAATCATGTGTACAACAGCTGCATTTATTAATGAAACACATTTAAAAAGTTATAATGTGAGGGACTACACAGAATTTATTCTGCTGTAATTGCTTTAGCAAGACAGACGTAGGAAAAAATACAGCTAAATTTGTGGTAAAATGAATGACTAATTAAAAATGTAGCTGTTAACTGAAGAAAGGGGGTTTGTTTTATGTAGGAACTTGCCTAATGGACCACTCTGAGGGTCCACTGTGCTCTTACTGTGCTCAGAGGCTGTAACAAATTTGTGCAGCTTTTCCAATATTCAAACTAAGGAATTATTTATAGAACAATTATTATATTTCCAAGATGACTGCTACTGTTGTTGGGCACCTCCTAGTAAAAGCAATATCACAGAAAGGTAGTGAGAGAGAGAAAAAGAGCTGTACCTGATTAGGATCAGAAAGCTACGTGCAAATATATACAAGATCTTGTTAAAAGAAAAGGGCAGCAAATACAATTCTTGCTGGAGGAGATACAAACTGTTTTATCTTCTTGTGTTATTCAGCAGTAAATACATAATTAACATGCACAAAGAAAAGCAGGTTCATGGCCATACTCTGTGTATGTACCATGTGGAACTCCATGTTCTACCTTTCCTCTGTCTAATATATTATAATTGTGTTAAAAGAATAAACTATTTCTGCAGCTTAAGGCAACACTTATCACAGCTGGATTTGAAGTATGCTAATAACAAAACTGAGAAAAGCAACTGTATCAGATTTTACAAAGCTTTATCATTTTGTGCCAGCTTTAGGATTAAAAGCAGTGGTTGAGTTCATTACAGTGAAAGCAATTTGATTTCTAATAATAATTTAGATGCTATCAGTATTGTTCACCATCTCACAGGTTTGCAGCCTGTTTCTTGTTAATTCCAAATAGTGTGTGCATATATATATATATATGTATGTATGTATATGCCTCAGACAATTTCCAAGCATGTGACCAAAAAACCCAATAATTAATCGAAGAAAGCTAAAGCTAAACAAATCCCTTTGATGTTTCAAAACTGAAAAACAACCTTCATATCCAGATTTTAATTTCTGTGCTTCCCACAGCCAATGCCAGCTAGAGAGCAGGTATACAGCTCTCCACTGCAAACATTTTACCAAAAGGAAGTGAATGATGCAGGTCAGTGCAATTTTATCCTTATCTATTAATTCTAAAATTGTCAGGGAAACTAGTAAGTCCATTTTTCACACTTATTGGAAACAACTCTGAAGTCAATAGGCTCTTGCTTGCATTTTCACAGAACACAAGAACTGACGAGGGTATCGTGAGGATTTTTCAATTATGCTTGGAAAGTCAATATGGCAAGAGATACATCATTTCACTTGTTGATAGGAAAAAAAATCACTAATTAAAATATGTCCTGTCCCTGCTCACTTTAGACTCGAAGAGCAGCTGAGTGCTTCAGCTTTCCACGTGTATCTGTGTGAGTGTGGTTTGAGCTTTTTGGTCTTTCTAGAATTACTAATACATCATCATTTAAAAACTAATAGGATATGACCCACTTTTCCCAAAAATTTTTTTTCAGTTTCCACTCTGCTGTGGCATTTCTTGAGAACAAGGCAAGAGGAGATGAGAACAGTGTGTCATGCAGCCATCCAGTTTCGAAAGGGTGTTTAAATTAAAAAAGAATAACATTTCATGGCAAGTGAAATGTGAACTATTAGTCTTGCCAATGTTTATTCAAACATTCAGCTTTATGTAAAATAGAACCAGTTGTTTAAATATGTTTTCACTGGAAACTTCAGTATTACAGTTCATTAACAGTATGTTAAAATAACATATTTAAAATAATTGTTTTTAAAATGTAGAGGAATACAGATATTACCAAAATAAATCCATTATAATTTCTCATGTCATTATAAATGCTTAGCAGACCCTGAAATACTCTTTAGTAATTTGACTACTTAGTCATTCTGGCATAAAATCAAAACAAAGCAACCTTTATAACTCATGTGTGAAATGAGAAATTCCAGACCTCAAAATAAACACGTCTTTTACCCATTATGTAACATTTTAGTCACCAAACTGTATTTTAGGTTTCCATTCAGTAAGCAAATTAACTTCCATAGCAGCCATGGCTAAAGTACTTTTATCCCAGGTTTACAACACAGGCACAGACTCCAGTATTAAAGGCTTCCTGATTTAACAACAGCATGACAGCACATTATTATAGGTCCTTTACATTCTATTTCACCCACTGACTCAGAGTCTGTACAATATCAATGGAACAACAGCAGAAAGTCTTTATTACAATCAAATAGAATCTCAGTAACCTGAGCTCAAACAAAGTAGTAATGGTGCCTTGGTGCTTCAAGGATGTACGAGAGAAAGCTGAGCTCTACCTCACTCTCCAGCTGTCTCAGTGGAACACACAATTTCACTGGAAAGACACAGAAACTAGGATTTTACTTTCTGTTCTCCCTCTGAAGCTACAGCTATTCAAAAGAATGTCAGTTTTTTTTTTCTGGAGAAAGAGAAATGAGAACAGAACAGGCTATTGTGGGTACCTCAATGCTAATGGTCCCCTGAGCTTCTAGGAAATTACTATGAGCTGTAGAGTTACATGCAGCTTCATGCAGAGTTACTGCAGCAGATGTGCTGTAATGAGTTATGCATCAGTTTCACATCTTTCAGAAAGCAAAAATAAGGCAAGAAAACATTATCTAGACTATGACAGTCCAAGACAGCCACATCACTGTATTTCTTTCCATTAACCATTACAACATTTGCATGATCCTGACTAAGCAGCCATGGATGTTTGGCTACTTTTTGCAGTAATCAGGGCCTATATTCTACTTTACTAGTTTATTATAAATCTTTCTTATAGGACTTATAATTTCTTAGGTCAGTTCTTTCAGAAATCTTGAGTAACATTATTAAGGTCTCTGTCTTCAAACCAATGAACTCCTTTATATGCTGTACTTGTGCAGAGCATGTAAATCTAAGAAACCCAAGGTTCACAAATGTGACAGTTTTTCCTGTTGTTCTAACTGAAAAAAAGACACAGAATGTATATAAATGTATATAGCATATAAATCCTATTGCTAATCATTATTTAGTTGATCAATATTGATTTTCATGCTAATAACACTTTTTCATAAAATCTTTAAGCAAAAGCTGGTTCAAGTACCTGTTCTCTGCACCTGCTGATCCTCTCGGACAACAAATCCGAATTATTCTTTTCTTCATCAAGCTCAAGTTCCAGGTGACACAACTTGTCCTAAGTGGAACAAAGAAAAGCAACCTCAACATACTACTTTCCATTCTCTTCAGATTGCTATCAGGGCATTCTTCTTTAAGCTTCAAGGACCCAAAGTGTCTGAAAGACTAAACTTGGAAACTGAAATGCCTCTTAAAACACTCAGTAAAAGAGATGGCAGGTATATAAGCCTTTAGAGTGAATTTGTTTGACAGAAGTAAAACACAAGTTTTGTTTCCTTTCTTTGAGTGCTGGAATTACATTATACATTTGGAAGACAAATTTCTTTTTATCTGAGTACAATGATATAGAGATGTTTGTTTATTAAAATGACAGCCTAGTTGAACTTAACAGTTATGAAGCACTGAAAAAGTTAGAGTCACAATGTCATTCAGACTCCTGAAATGAACTGATATCAAAGGCTAAACAGAACTTACACTCCTAAATACTTCTGAAGTTCTGAATGATGGGCCTACAAATGAAAATCATGCAAATTTGCATGCCAAGCTCTAGATAAAATTAATTAAAAAGAATTAAAATAATGAGAGAAAATTCTAATTTAGAACATCATGTTACAATAGATATGCTAACAAATCACCTTTAAAATATACCACATTAATTCCTGTAGTAATACTACAAGGATTTTCAAGAACAAGAAGCTATTTTGATTCCTTGCAAGCAGAATCCATGTGAAACACCAAAATTATTTTTATCTCTTCAAAAAAGAAACAAACCCTTAAGAACGTCTTTTACCTCCATTAGTTTGATTTGTCTTGCCCGATCGTCTTTTAAGTGGTTTTTGGCTTCCAGTTCATACTCCAAGCTTTTCACAGTCTGTTCCAGTAACTGAGTTTTTGTTATTGCCTCATCCTGAGCTCTCTGGTGGTCCCTCAGGTTTTCTTCCATCAGACGCATCTGAAGCAATAAGATCATGGGAACACACTTCACACACTGTGCTTCTATAAACAGGGGATGGCAGCAAAGGGGACTCACTGCAAACACAACAGATCTGGAAGCATGACAGGAATTCCATTGAGTTACTGGCTTTTCACAGTAATTTTTGTTTTATCCACAAGATGGCACCAAGAAAATAAACATGGATTATGACCTATAATGAGACGCTTCATGCTACATGTTTTACACTGACAATTATCCACGGTGTGGTTCTTAAAATTTATTTATTTCTACTAAGTTACAGTAAGATAAAATTTTGATAAATTTCTAAATGGTTTTGTCTTTGGAACTTACCTTTTATGGCAAAATTTACATACTACAAGACAGACACTCAAGACTGGTTGATTCTTGGTTGCACAGAAATGTTTGTCATTTAAAGCTGCACCTTGGCTCATATGAAAGAAGAGGAGAATTTATGTTTGTATGTTTGCTTTTCCTAAATAACTGGTGGGTTTTTTCCTAATCAAAAATATTTCTAAATTCTCAGTAGCAGGCATTAAAGAGCAGCAGATCATCAATGGAATCCTTGTCATACCACTTAAGGAGATGTGTCAAACACTGCATTTATCTGTCCTAAACAGGAACCCCCATTTCCCCAGCATAAATAACATGCTGATCACCACCAGGAAAAAAATCAAACTCAAAAGCATGCTGAGATCAGCCTCTCATGATGTACATGAGGGTACACAAAAGCATGATAGCAAACATTCACTATCTTGAAAACTACCTGCACTGAATTCTAGGTTAAAGTTGGGAATTTCTCACTGAACTTATGAGTCATTACCTCATCTTGCATTCTTATGTTCATCAGGCGGGATTTTTCTACCTCAATGTTTTTCTCCTTTAATTGCCTCTGCAGATCTACAGATTCCTTGCGATTTTTCTCCTTGTATTCATCAAGCTGGCTCTGAAGCTCCAGAGCTGATGTTCTTGAGATCTCGACCATTTCAGACATCTGGGCAAAAAGTACATATACAAAAGATGCTATTGTGTTTAATACAACAAAAGTTATAGATTTTTTTCCTCCAGCTTCAGTATTCAGCTCAGTATTTTCAAAGAGAAAATTTATCAAATGTTCCCATATAAATTAATTTCTATGCAGAAGTGGGAAAACACAGAACAGTAAAGCTAATTTCTAATAGCATGTGTGGCAAGATTATTCTCTTTTTGTCTGTCAGCAATTTCTCCAGCTGAGTGACACAATGAACTGCACGGTCACACTTCAGTATGTCAGGATTAGCTGCACAGTTTATACACAGACGGCACAATAGATCTGATGCAGAAATTTTGAGAATCAGCTTAAAACTCTGAAATATTGCTGCACTGTACATGAGAACTGAATTCAGATCTGGGATCTGGTTTATACAGAACTGGTTTACAATGCCATTTTGCAGTAGTGGTGTTCCAATCACTGTTCCAGCCCTGACGGCTTTTAATAAGAATCTCTAGGTTAAAGAAACTAATACTAAACTTCGCATTCTACTTTCTTTAACACATTTAAAAATATATAATTCTTTACAATTTGCCAGTTCATTTACTTCTATCTGTTAAATATTCAGATCCATGCAGCCTCTTGGGGTTGAACTCATACCTCTTCCTGTAACTTCTCAACAGTCCTGTTCAGTTGCAATCGCTCATTCTCCAGTTCATTCTTTATCTGCTTTAACTGCTCCTTCTGCTGGGTTTCATCTTTTAATTGCTGACTTAACTGCTGTCGTTCCTGCGAAATGCAACGGATGTTCTCCTGCAGTAGATTAAGAAACACTTATAATGGAATGTAGACCATCTTTTCTAATGCCTTAGAGCTATGTTACTTAACACAGTAATACCAGCAGCTGCTGTAAAATTAAGACAAATTTCAAGTTTTATAGTTCGCTAGCTAGTATAGGACAAACACTGATATGTCATGCTAGAAACAACTGCATGTCCATTTATACCTCTTTCTTAACTCAAGTATTAAAACTATGATGCAATGAGAATGATGCTACCAGCTATCCAAATGCTGCAGTTTCCTCAGTGTCTGCCCATTCAGTACACTATGCTGAATTTCATCATTTGAAATCTGGATGCCCTATAGGACAGCTTCAATGGTCAATTTAAGTGTAGCCTCTAATTTGAGTGCCTTTCATGTACAAAAATCCTTGGGCACTTTTCAGTGGAATTGGCTGGCCTGTCACAGTGTAACTGCAAGTCAGGCAAACAGCCTGTCAAGTTGCCAATTTAAAGCCAATCATTAGTGGCAATTAATTACTTTGTGAAGAAGCTAAAGTTTCATTATACAAAAAGAACAAAGTGGGGGAAATGAAAATGAGTCATTTGTTTTCACACTAACCTAAAAGATTATTCTGATATTTCTCTATTTTTTCCAAACAATACTAGTTGAATGTTCCCTTTACAAAATTAGTAACTCATCTGATAACTGAAAATTAAGAATGTATTTCATCTTACAATGCTCTGCAATGCTAATTCTAGATGCCTACCATTATCAACCAGATAAACTTCCTATTTTTCCACCCATATTGAAAGGATCCCATGTTCTGATTGTTTAATTTAAAAAGCACAGATTTCTTGATGCTGCCATCCATAATGTTGGTATAATTGTTAGTTTTTAAGAAATCGCAGTACCATATATGCTATGGTTAAAGGGCATTATAATCAGGTCATTTCCCTTCTCAATGGCAAAAAAAAGGTTGAGATGTACTTCATTTCCTGAAACACTGCCCTACACAGAGGTGGCTACCCTAAAACAGAGGTTAGAACACAACATGAAATGCTACAAAAATACTCCTCACTTGAACATCCATAAACAGAATTTCAATATAGAGGATGATTTTAGATGAAAGCACTAATGGAAACTGTTTATTACAATTAAGTCCATACCAGCTTTAATTTTTCTGACTAGAAATCCAGAATGGAGGAGGAATAGACTTAGCTGTTTCCAGTAACTTTTACAGTTCTATTGGTATTGTCATTGCCTTTCTCATACACCATTACAAGTAATTTGTGTTATGTTAAAAAGGAAGATGGGACAGTCAGGAATTACATTTCCACTGGGATACACATTATTACAGTGCCAGAGTTTGTTGTCAAAATTGTCAATGGTAACACAAGGCCAAATCAACCTACTGTACAACATTATTCATTAGAAAACTCTAAAGACAGAAAGGCTGAATTGTTCTCAACAAAAGGCCTGCTGATTACATCCTGAGGTCTGTTAGTGCTCATATCCGGTGGACAAGAGGGTAGAATCAGAAAGAGGATTAAATTTAGTGCCAGAATTTAGACATAAGTTGTGAATAAAATGTCAAGACAGACTCTCCTGTCACCTTCCCTAGAATTCTTTCATTTGGAGACCCTACTTGGAGGCAGCATTATTTGGCACGATGCCCTGAAGGATACACAAAGAGAAAAAAAAAAAAGAACACAATTTTCAAGCATCTTGACCCAAAGCTAATCAAGATGCAGGAGATGTGTATGGTGCATTGATCCATGTTACACAGCAAGGTCAAGTCAGACTGTGGCAGAAGGGAGTTCTTAGAGGAGTGTGCTAAATGCAAGCCAGTGATGAGCAATGCACCCCTACAGTGACTGGGCAGACTATCAGTGATGCAGACAAGCAAACAAGGAAAATCAGTCAGAGAGAGCAGATGAACAGATTTAAAATGAAAAAAAAATTAAAAAGACAATCAGAAACCAAGCCTGACCAAAAGCCTCAGATGAAACACTATTCATGAAGTTACAAGAAACATCAGCTTAAAAACATCATTTTGTGGAAACAAATCTCACCCATATTGTTAAACCTTATATTCTTGAAGCATTCAATTTTGAAGACACAGAAGCCATTTAAAGGCATTTTCTTGCTGTCGTTATTTTTTCCTTTTACCATAATTAACTGAACCATGAGAATATGCTGGTTAACACAGTCCTTCCTTGGCTTTTAATCCACTTAGAGACAAGTTTCATTTTCAGATTTTTAGAATAGAAATGCAAAATTTATGTTGAAGACAACAGGGGAAAACTTCCTTTCAATTAAGGAAGTGGCACTAGCAATTTACATATACCTCTCTTTGAATCTGACTTACTTGACAGATTTCCTTGAAACTTTAGCTTCTAGAAGGAAAACTAAGAGAATTCTAAACTGATACTGAAGTCAGTCCTTCTTTGGTTCATGTAAAATGTGAATCACAGAGAAGAAAAATTAGGTTTGTAACTTTTGCAGACACAAAATATGAGGTCAATAAGAACAGTTTTAAGATTTATACAAACTCCCTCATTACCAAATAGATCTGAATTTTCATGTCATCTGAATCACCCAGTCTTGACTGATACACAACTCTGCCAACATCCCTCTCCACTGCTCCGAAGCAGATGCATTCTCCAGAAGTTCAATTTCTGGGCTAATCTGAGAGAAAGCATAACCTTTCCTGGACACTCTATGGACTAAGGAGCAAGGTGGAAAGAGGACTTCATTCAGAATTTAAGAGGCTGCAGATCCTAGTGATGCATGTTAAACATCTCTGGTTTTGTGATTACATATTCCAGTCCCATACAACATTTGCAAATAAAACAGGCTCATAAAAATACAGAAGCAGATGTCCTGATATCTGTCCATTAACAATATTTTTGTTTATATTCAAGTACACCTTTTTAGTCTTTTACATGTAAATACCTTCATGAGTTGCATGATCATTGAAAATAATAGATTTATGAAATCTAGATTTAGACAGTTTATTTGGCAATTAATTTCCCCGAAATTTTGCTAGATCCATGGAAATAGACAAAAAAAAACCCAAAGAAACACTTCAGCAAGAGAATTATTTTAATTTGATCATGCTATGGTTTCAGTACACATTTGAACACTGAAGTGAGGTCTAAACTTAAAACAAATTGTACTCCAAAAAGAATGAGACGTAACTCTACAGAAAGCAATAGTGACTCAGGAAAGCAGAAAATTTAAAATATCCAAATTCTTCTTGTTCTTACCTGCATATCTTCCAGCTGGCTCTCCAAAGCTGCTTTTAACACTACCAATTCTTTTCCCTCCTTTTCAGCACGTTTCAAAGCTTCTTCTAATTGTTGCTTCTCTTCCTGCAATGATGCAATTTGATAGATTCAGAAACAGTGGCCAGGCCTTTAATATGACAAGTAAACTGAGCTGAAACATTTCATTCTGAGCCTTTTCACTCAAGACCATCACTGATTTCCCCAGTCCCAAGGTGTAACTTGGCTTTACTCTGGTTTTCAATGGGAAAATCTTTCCTACACATGTCAGCAAACTGCATCCTGCTTCTTGAAAACCTACTGGTTTTCCTTACCCCTTCCTATGGCATTGTCCATCCTCCTCTTGGTCAGTTTTTATTCTACAATTAATCCATTACAAAAAGGAAGACTACTTAAGGGGCTTGTTTTCTTAACTTACCTCGTATGTCTTTAATTTTTCCTTCACTGAATTTTCTTCTCCTTTCCTATTATCAATTTTTTTGTGCAGCTCCTCAATTTTCCTCTCTAGCTCAGTAATTGTTCTCTTCAATCGTTCATTTTCCTCAATCAGCTCTTTGACTTGATTTTCTACACTATTTCGCTCCTCTTGTGCAGCATTTTTTTCACTTGCAAGGACAGCGGCACTCTAGTGAAAACAAATTATGTCATGTTTGAAAAAAAAGAATTGATGCTGTTTTCCAACAGGAGTTCCATAAGGCATCACAGCAAATACAGCCAGGATATAAAATTAAAATATCAACAGAGACTTTAAACTAAACTTTTTTTCTCCTTGGGCATATCAACAGATATAGTAATATATGACACCTGAATAGTGTCATGTTTGTCATCTCATATTTTCACCTTTATTGCCCTAAAATACTTCATTACCAAATCCCATTGTTAGGTAATTCCAAGTAAACAAAAATTTAATGGATAAGAAAAGCCACATGGACCTGTAAGAAAGAACGTATTCATGAAGAGTGTCTTCCACATCAACACAAGATTTAGGCAGCCTCACCCCGCTGATCATTCCAAGCACTAGCATGCAATGTACTACATCCATGCAACTATTGGTGGGGCTGCAGGGTAAATGACAGATAATATAAAGAGATCTTGACACTAAATAAACTGTGGTGGTGCAATTTGTATTGCATTCTGAGTTCAACCTGTATTCACAAAGATACACTATTTTTTTCAAAAACTCAAATCAATACATAGCACAAACACAAATTATAATAATGAACAACACACAACTTGTGGCACTGGATTTTTGACTTTATTTTGCAGGGCATCTGGCTGCAGCATGTTACTTTTCAGAACTAATCATCACCTTACCACTTACCCTCTAAAACACCCTACCATGTACTGTGGAAACCATAAGTGGACTATCTGTCCATATTGTTATACTATCTATACTCTTGTAACACAGACCAGGTATGCACTCATATAATTCTGTAAAGAGCAGGAAGGATTTAATCTTTGCTCTTCACTCCTCATTCAGAATCCCCTCCAAAGAACACAAAAGAACCAGGATATAATGGGTGGTTTTGCTTCTGGGCATTCAAGGGGGATACAAAACAACACCCTGTACAAAGATCTGATTCTCAAGCACAGCCCAACTGTCTTCTACACCAAGACTTTAAACAACAGCAAGAACATCAGAATAGACTCTCTCATGGACATGGCTGATGCTTACAGGCATCAGACCAAGAACAACCACGGGGCAAGCCTTGCATCATTATACACTCCCAGCTCTCACTGGTTTTCTTCCATGAATGTATCATCCATTAATTTCCCTAATACTTCTCAAATCCATTTAGACCGTTGGCTTCTACATTATCTGATAACAATAAGTAATTACACATTCATTACTAAAGCACAACATTTTTTTAATGTGAAACTGTGTTTATCTGGGTGAAAACAAAAGGAGTCCTATCAAACTACTCAGAAACTATTTTGTGAAATATTTTCTGAAAGCATGAAATGAAAATCACTTTACATTTATGCTATTTTTGATTGTTGCTCCTGATCTTCCACTCTCCTTACCCAAAAGGAATAAGCAAAGCTTTATAAAAGGGTGTTTACAAAGAGTGCCCTCACTAGACTGTTTTCTAGCAAGCAACAGCTTTAAAATCATGCAAATTAGATAAAGCGGTAACTCAGAAAACACTCAGATTGTCTACAGGGTCAATGAACTTATTATACAAAAACTGGCAGCATAAGTAGGCTGACAAGTTCTGGTCTTTTGAAAATCCTGAAAAAACTTGTTCTTCTAAGTACATGACTAGTTAAAAGCTCTGAAATAAATATCTGTCGATGCTTTAAGTTTTCACATACTGAAATTTCAATAGCATTTATATATTCCTTTAATTTTTTGCTTTCTGCATGCAGCAAAGGTTTACTAATTAGCAAGCACTCCACCAGTGGCTCCTTTTAGTCTCATTTCTCCTTTCTGGAGCTGAGTGAAAGCAGCTGAGGCATGCTGGGGTGTTCAGGGAAAGGAATGTTGATTTGTCTGTTCTTTTTCATCCAACTGCCTACATGGGGCTGCACAGTAAGAGAGGACTGCAGTAGACCCACATCAGACCTGGAGATTCCACTACAGCCACCGTAGTTTGCTCTACTTTCCCAACACAAGAAGCAGTATTTACTTAAAAGTGGATGCACACACACACAAAAGCAAACAACCCAATAACCCTCCCAGAGATCCATATAAACACAGAAGTAATATCTATCTATAGAAATAATTTAACATAAGAGGTCCAAAATTAAGTTCAGATTACACTGATGCTGTCATATCTAGAGATTTGCTTCAGCATGCTTTTTGTTGTACGTAACTTAGGTTGCAGATCCTAACATTAAACTAAACTATATTTGCTCTCCTTTTTCACTATACATTTCATTAAGTTAGCAAGAAGTTAGGTGAATACATGTAAAATTAGAGAAGAGTGAAGAGTAAGTTGGAGTATTGTCTTTATTAACCTCATTTAAAATCTTGGAAATAAATTGGATATATAAATAAAACCTTCCTAAAGTTCCAGCTGATTGAGTGACCGGTACTTAGCCAGCAGATCTTCACAGGTCTATAATGACCTTGGCATCATTACAAGGGTTACACCTGCCCAAACAAATTCTCTAATGTTAAGGACATTCTAACATGTTAAGGACAAAATTCCTTTCTTTCCCACACACATACATTTTCAAGATGGTAGAAAAGTCTCTTGGTATTTATGGGGAGCTGCACTGTATTGTAGTTGGAGAGTGAACATTTTTCTTACTTATATTCTGGGAAAAGTACAAGGAATTTTCTTCACAATGTGGTTTCACTGTACACATGGTTTCAACACCTTTTCAACTTGTTTCAGACAAAACTGAAAAAAAAACCAAACAAAACAGGACTATCTTATCAGTTTACCTTATACAACTACTACACACATAAGGGATGGAGGACCACCCTGAGGATATTATTCAGGATACTAGACAAAACAATCCAAAAGTATCTTCAATTTGATAGTGAAGTTTAAACAAAGTCAAGCCCTACAAATACAGTTTAGATGTTTCTTGTGTAAGAAAAAGCACACATAGCATCACTTCTCCAAGAGTCAAATTACACAGCTGGGTTTAGACAGAAAAAGCTTATACTAATTTTTCCCTAGAGTACTGAGAATTTCATGCAGAGCTTCTTAGTGGCACAAATGAAGTTTCTGGATTGTAAGAGCTTTTGGCAATGTATGCCATGCCCTACAGCATATTATCACAGAAAGTTAAGGTATCAACAGCTCCTGCCTTGTATTCTCCACTGTCAGTCTTCTCTAGCACCCCACATTTCCTTCTACCTCCCCTCCAGGCCTGGTTTTGGGAAGACAGGTCAACATGACAGCAAAAAGCCCAGGGATCACTGGAGAGCATACACAAAGCATACAAGCACTGAAATGCAGCTCTGACAGACCTCGTAGCAACACCATTAGGGGAGAACCTGGTGGAACCCTGTCCATATATTGAACACTTACATAAGGTTCAGCAGCTATCAAACCATCCACAGGCACTGCTGACGCACAGGAGGATTGCTGTGTCCTCCGCCTGTGGAACCCCAGACACAGGCAGGGTGCTCCAGCACCCCACACAGCCAGCAGGCAGGTTACTGCTGTACACACCACAGGTACAATTTAACATTGTCATTAGAAATGGCTCACTGCACTCTGCACAGGATTTCCCTAACAAAACACACAAGTAGAAGATACGAAAACCACTGCATTGAAATGACAGTGAAATTACTATGTATGTTGATAAAGTCTGGCAACAGCAAGGACAGTTTAAACTGTCAAACAGTACTTGCCAACAGCCAGGAGTAATCTCTGGGGTTCTGCCTGCATGAGCAGGGATGCATGTTTTCACTGAAAATTCAGAGACTGGCTCACACACTCCAAAAAAGGAGTTGAAGGCTGTTTGCAAAAGCATTCAATTAGTGGGTTAGAGTGATGAGGATGAAAGAAGAAGAAAAACTGAACATTGAAAGGGTAGGAAGTACAAATAAGGAAAAAGCCAGACAGGGAGGGATTGTGCTGTGGATCCATTTCCCTCAGTGCACATGTGACTTGTTTGTAATGGTACTGCACATAAACAGAGTGAGTTAACTAATGGTCCTCAAGGCTTAATGACACTACGCCACTTAATGACTCCTCTTGGTGCCCATTCATAAATCCTTTACATTTATTTATTTGGGGATGTTGGAAAAGTTTTGGCAATTATTTTAGGTAAGTTTATATAATTTAACCCATGGTAACAGAACTAGGTGAAGGTCACAAAGTAATGATTTAAGCTGAATATAAAACATTAACAGACATTGTTAATATAAGAACTTCAGTTCAAAGAATTGTGGATTAGTCTCTTCAGAAAGTTTAAAGGAGATTATGCACATAAACGTACAGAGCACAAAACAGACAAAACTGGTTAAACAAGATTCTTGTCAACAAAACCTGGAATGAAATATATTCAGACATATTTGCCATACAAAGGGAAAAAAAAAAACAAATCAAAACACCTCTGCAAAAAATCAAGCCCCTCAAAAACCAGGAGGAGGGCAGGGCAGTTTTATCAAAAATTGAAGTGGGCTCTTTTGGATTTAAAAATTAACATATGTGAATTCCAATTTTGCAGTTTCTTCCCTATGATATAGAAAATATTTCTTTTCAGTCCCACTTACTAGTTATGGCAGCATGTTTTAGTAAATCAACTTCTTACTGTTACTATTTACTGCATTGTATTATAGAATTATATTTATGTAAGTAAATACCCTATAGCATTTTGCTTATTAATTTGCATTTGTTTTGTCTTTCCTTTCAATCTGTCTGTCCTCACTCTGTCTTCCAGGTAATTCAGTGCTTTCTAGTCCTACATTTGGACTGTTTTACATTCAGATATTCATCTCCTCAGTCTCTGAAAGAACAATATCTTAATAACCACATCATTCGAAGGCTTCTTAACCACACTCATATCACCTTCTTATTTATTACCTTTGAATCTGCTGAATACTTTATTATACTTTCTCAAATGTGACCATGTTTAAACTCCTGATTAAGACTGTGTAAGCCTTATCAGCAAAATAAAGCTACAGAAATTAGGGAAAAGGAGCTGGAAATGGGTTACCAATTTCTGGGAAAAGCTGAGAATAAAGAAAAAGAAGCTTTTCTGAAAGAAAGAAAACATAGTTTGTAGAGAAGCTCCCACAATACAAAGTCCTCTGTGACTGACTGAAGATAAGCTTCTGCATTCTGGTCTTGTCATTGTGCCACAATACACACGCAGTTACTTTACTTATTAGTCCAGCAGTGGACTAAAAACAAATAAAACAAGTTATCAAATCCTAAAAGAAAGATACACTGAAAAAAAATCAGTTTCTGACCACAAAAATAGATCATATATGGCACAAAATAATCCATGGTGTTCTACAACTACTGACTTTTTCAGAGTTGTCATACATTTTAATACTAAAGGTTAAAGCATTAGTCAATTAGCTTGAGAAGTTAAGAGTTCACAGCAGAAATGAGTGAGGCAATAAAGAGAAAGGACAGTTTCCCAGCTAAAGTACCCAAAACCAGCCCTAGAGGATCTGGAGTCTATTGTTTTCTCTGCTGAAGACCTCCTGAGGCAAATCACTCAGCCAAATCCTTCCAGAGAATCAATAACTACATGCTCTTTAACTTCCCTGGTGTTTGAGACACTGGAGCTTGGTTTCCATAGATCTGAGTGCACAGATGCAACTAAAGTCAGGAAAAATTGTACCCTGAATATATCAATGACTTTATAATGACTAACAATGTTAACCTAGGCACTTTAGTTTGGACATGCACAACTAAAGGATCCTCTCAACACTGATCTCTCTACCTCTTACTTTCCTATATTTAATACAGGGAATAATATTACTTAGACAATGGCAGCTATGTTGAGAAAATGAATTAAAAGTTTGTGAAAAAATGTCTATAATTCTTTCTCCAGAAGATGTTTTTAATAGTATGTACAAGCTCCATTTAACTCCTAACAGATGAGAAGAAAGTGAGCGAATGCATGCACATGCACACATACATTTACATACACATATACGTGTGGGTATTGTTTGGTTTGGTATGTACATCTGATCTATAAAGGTTTACCTAGCAAAGGTCTGCCTATCTGAGCCATACAGTCACAGCTGCTGGAGTTTATAGGCATGTGGCATTTGGTTTTCAGCTCTAGGCCTATGGAAGATAAGGGAACATCAGCAGTAAAATACATTTCCCTCACATTCCATCCTGGTCCTTTCAGGTGTTTTGCCTAACAAGAAATTAATCTCATAAACCTTGGGTTTGTGTCCTTGTATATAGTTATATACGTGTCCAGAGGTATTTTTAAAAATATTAAATTTAGTCAAGACCAAGTTAAAATAAAACAACAAATATTGTTCCAACACCTTTGCAGCAGAAATCTCAGTAAAGCAAATGTATTTATACAGTATTCTACTCTGAACTTTGTAGCAAGCAGAAAAAAGATAGTATAAAATGCATCAAAATCTCTCCTACCACTCATTACTGTGTAAACCCAAAGAAACAGACAGAACACCCATCAAGGTCCTTGAGATGCAAATGAAATGTTCAGTTTCAACCTGAATACAGAAAAAAATATACTTTTGGACAGGAATGCAGAAAATATTCTGTGGCTCCACACCTTTTTTTGTTTTTTACCACACCCTCAACACTGGCAAAGACATGAGGGAGGTTGTGTAACTGATCATTAAAAAATAGTTTTGGCTGACTTCAGTGTTTTATGTGGTGAAACTCCCCTTTGGCAGTGACTACACACTATGGGATCCTTAGAGCCCTTTTACAAAATAAAGGAAGACTTAAAGTGTGTGGAAGTTAAATATCTTATTTGCCACGTCCTAGAATCATTAAATTGTGGCTAAATCCAATGTTTATCAGGCAAAAGTCAGCAAATTTTTCTAAAAACATTTACATTTCTTTTTAGAATTCAGTTCAACTGAGTATCAGGAACTGCATGTCCAGTTCTGGGCTCCATGACATTGAGGGGCTGGAGCAGGTCCAGAGAAGGGCAGCAGAGCTGGGGAGGGGTCTGGACCACAAGTCTGACGAGAAGTGGCTCAGGGAGCTGAGGGGCTCAGCCTGACAAGAGGAGGCTCAGGGGTGACCTTATACTCTCCACAACTCCCTGACTGGAGGGTGTAGCCGGGTGGGGGTCTCTTCTCCCAGGGAACAGCGACAGGATGGGAGGATGTGGCCTCGAGCTGCAGCAGGGAAGCTTTAGGTTTGATATTAGGAAGAATTTTTTCACAGAAAAGGTGATTAGACTCTGGAACAGGCTGGCCAGGGAGGTGATGGAGTCACCATCCCTAAAGGTGTTTAAGGAAAGACTGGAAGTAGCACTTGGTGCCGTGGTCCAGCTGACATCATGGTGTTTGGTCACAGGATGGACTCAATAATCTCAGATGCCTTTTCCAACCTAATTGATTCTGTTATTCTGTGAAAACTATTTCAACCAATTAACTGTTTGTTCTTTAACAGGCATACTTGAAGAATAAATCTCCATTCAAAATGAGCTGGGGCACAGACTGGAGCTTTTTCATGGAAGTAACAGATTTTCAAATTTTTTTTTCATATTCATAATTGTGCAATCTAAATAAATGACGGGATAATCTTCCAAAATCTTCTGAAAGAGGGAAATGGTGTTGCTGCTCACTTCATTCTATTCCTGGTGTAGGACACTTCAGGTATCAAGATACTGGCTGTTGAAACCAACTCTGAAGACTCCTGGGCTACTTTGTTAGGCTTAACTTCTTGAACTACATGTGGCTTCAAGGATTCACTTCTACCCATCTCCCTCGGGTGATCCCGAAGGGGTAGCAGTGATGGAGATATCAAATATCTTTCTATTGTCTTTTCCTCTTCTTTTTATATATATTAAAAAATAGTTTAAATTAAACTAGACACTGATTTCCTTAGGTAACATGCATACGATTTCCAAAGAAAGAAAAACACCCCAAACCATTCTACACCCAAAGACTGACAGTGAGGAAAAGAAAGACAAACGTAGTGAGTCTCCACATAGGGACAACTCTTTAATTGTAATCATTACTTGTTCTTCTGTAAAGGGAGCTTCTGAAATAAGTATTATTCAGCTACAATAATCTAGTTTTCAAAGTTCATGAATGCAAATAACAGGTCTTTATTTCTGCTTGTACCTATGTTTGTAGTTCTGGCATTTTTATCCACTGTTTGCCTTTAGGCAATTCTTCTAACCCCAGGCTATTTCTTAAAGCAGTTGGAAGCCTTGGGGTGAATAACAGAGTAACCACAGGATAGCACAGATAATTAAATCTCTTTATCTCTACAAAAGGAGTATGGAAGTTCTTAAAAATGGAGTGTTAGGCTACAAACCCACCCAACCCATCCTACCTACTCCCTCAAAAGAGATAACAACAAAACCAACAAAACTTCTGGAAAAAAAAGCCTAAATGGCTGCACTTACTGTTTTTCTATCTCACATTGATTATATTAATTTTCCCATCATCTCAAACCAGAGGCCTAGCCAACTTTAACACATGGCTATGCCTTTGGAAGTTAACTATTATTAGTTACCTATTAAAAGGATCAGTGGTTTTTTTTCCTCTCTTAGCAAGGTACACTGCAACCAGCTTAAATTCTCTGCTGTACTAAACAAGATTATTCAGTAAGCAAGTGCACAAATTTACAAGCGAGTCAGACTGGTCTCTCATTTCATTTGCGCTAGAGCCACTTTATGAACTCGTTAAAAATTCACTGGTGATAGTTTAGAGAAAAGATTTGTTTCCTTACAAGGTCATTTTCATTGCTTTAAACGGTACCATGTCCTTAATATTACTTGCAAAACTATTTAGGTTTTCATTTATGAGATATAATGAAAGATTTAAATACCTACATTTGAAGACTGAGAATGCAGCCCTCTTTTACACAGAGCATGTTAAACAAAATTTTCCAATTTAGGTATGACCTAAGGTTCATATAAGTTATAAAATCCAGGGCCAGGAAAGTATTAACCTCTTAACCAGTACCTGCATCAATATCATATTATCCCCCTGGCTATGTATCATGACATACTCAGATTGGCTTATACTAAGAGTCTTTTGAAGGTCAGTTGTTGGATAGACTGGAGTAAAATATTAACGAACTCTGTGTTCACGTTGTTCCCTCCTGTTTGACAGAGTGAAACACTTCCCATACATACACAAACAAACATATACTGTCAGGAGACAAATCACCTGAATACATAAACTGGCTTCTACTAATAAGGATCAGAGATCCTCCCAATGGTATTAAAGAAGTACCTGGCTGTACAAGCTCTTGCCAAGCTTCAGAAACAAAGAAAATGAAAAATCACACAAACAACCCCCCCTTCCCAACCAAGACTTACTGAAATAGTCCTAGCAGAGGAAGACCCACAATAGTTAAATTACTATTAAACATAAATTAAATTAGTTTTTTATTATCCTACAGATGTGGTCCAATCCAGCTCAAACAGGACTTTGCAGGACAGTTTTGCTTTCTTGACTCTACATACAGTATAAAATCCACTCAGCTGTAGTTTCATGGTACTGTCTGTACCCAAACCCTCACATGTACCCACTGACTAAATGGAGGAATAGACTGCACAGAAATGAAGGACTAGAGGAGGTGCAACTTAAAGGCACAGTCCCCGAGTTAAATATTCAGAGTCCTTTACAGGCACATTTTATATTCTTGCTGGCAACACTAATATTCCATAATTTGTTTGGTACTTCATTAAATGGGTCCTGAAAACAAGCATGATGCTATTACCAACTTCCTTTTCACACACAGAACAGACATGTGAGCAAAACAAATCAAATCTGTCTCCCAAACTTTTCACACACAATTCTAAAACTGATGTTTCCAATAAGAATACCTATTTAAGAGTGCCTGCAACTTTCCTTCCACCATCACATTTTGTCTCTGTACTCTCCCTCTCTTTCCCCCACTCCATCTGTGTTGGTACCACACTGAAAATCAATCAGAATCTTACCAGGCTTTTAGAAGGCTGGTAAAAGAGGGCAGAAAATGAAAGGAAGAGCAGGGTTAGGTCAAGAAAGATGTAACATTGACTTGGACCAGTCACTCCACTATCTGACTCTGTACACAGTTTAGATCCATTACCAACCAGCTTCTAAAACTGAAACAAAAAAAGTGTTATTTCAACATGGCAAAATCTGCCTCAGGGAGGCAGAGGAAAGAAAACACCCACCAGTGGCATTTCAAATCCTAGATCACCTTCTCTAAATCTTTTTAATCTTTTTTCAATTGCTGTGTATCTTGCTTGAGGTGAAGATATCAGCCTCAGATATAGCATTCAGGATGCAGATTCAGATGAGTTATGGGTGTATGGATAAGAGCTCATAACGATGTTTCCATGCCCAAGAAATTCTTGTTATATCATTTGTTTCTTTTACTGCTATCAAGACTATGGGTTTTTAGCACAATTTATTATAGCCTCGAGATTTCACCTTAGAGCACAACAATGTAGCAGGATCCTATTGTTTATTTTCAGATATACATCAATAATTTTACAGTTACATACATTATATCGCTTAAAGTACCAAAGTGCTTTTGCAATGCTACACACTTATATCTTCACTTCTCCCTTAGTAACTTGGATAACCACTGGTCACTGTACAGTATTATACCAAAATAGAATATACTAGATTCAGTTATGTTTCATTTTACATTTCAACTATGAATTCCCAGCCATTTCTACAAAAAAGCTATACAGAGTACATCTCAGTATCATTTTGAATGCTTAAGCCAGTTTTTCAGTTTCTGCTCTATGTGGGAGATTTTTATTAGCTTTGAGGAAAACACATCATATTATCAGGTTAAGCAGAAAAAGATTCAAAAGTTACTTTTCATTTCAAAGGTCTTCACAGTTTGTGCTAGATTCCCCTAAAATAACAAGATGGGAAAAAACCAAAACCAAAGCTTCTTCTCGTGTATAATACCCAGAGATTTAAACTTTTTTCTTATCTTAAAGGAGGACTATGACAGTTCATAATGCAAAGAAGGCAACCACTGTCTTTTGCTGTTCCTACATTTGCTCTGGTAAAATTCCTTATTCTCTTTAATCATAACATAATTGTATGTAACACATATATGTGTTAATGGTAACATGATCACCAGCTTGCATTCTTAAATGTGTTAATAAATTAATCAGCTCTAAGCTCTGAGTGTCTGCTTTATCATTCTGAGAACAAGGTCAGACATATGACGTGCCAAATAAATCAGTCAAGGTCAGGCTTAGATAAGCCTCCTCCTAACGGGATGATTAGAGCTTTTTTGAACAACATCATTTGTTCAGACAGTTTCTCTAAATAGAGATGTAAATTTGAAGTGCTGTGCAGTTTGCAACTGCCCTCCTGAGCAGATACCTTTAGTGGAATTTGAACAGTACTAGCTGCAATATGCTACAACATTTTCCCTGCAGCATTACATTCCAAAAGCTATTTCCAAATTTTACTCACAGTGGCACTTCATATACAGTGACAGAGCACTCATGGTTAAAACAGTACAATTCTGGACTGTTGTGTTGTCAAGTCAGATTAAATAATTGAAATTTTTCTATGACATTAAAAACTGGAGTAGAGTTCATATTAATTCTGTTCTAGCACTTGCAGTTATGGAGAAATCTATTCTTAACTAGAAAGACATTCATTTTTTAATTAATTATTAAATTAAAGGCAACTATTATCCCACAGAGGTATGTTATGGAAAAGTGAAACTTTTCCTATTGTTAAATGGAAGTGGTCTGGTCTCAGTCTTAAAAACAAGCAATGAGGTCCAGAATAGTCACAGCTATCTCAAGATCACCACAAGCAAAAGACGTAACACAAAAATAAGTTAAAAAAGTAAATTGTAGCAAAGAAAAATATCTTAATATCTGTGGCTTTATTTCTCTATTAAAAAAAAAAAACCAGAAACCAGACAATGACAACAATAAAAACCCAACAAAAAAACCCCAAACTAACACCATGAAAACAGCATGAAAACAGAATCATTATGACAAACAACCAACCCTGCTCTGTTCTTCTATCAGATAACCCTGAGTACATTTCTAACGTTATTTACAAGCAGATCTGTGTGGCATTCTAATCACACAGCCTAAATGCACTGCACGTTACTTGCCAACCTATCTGACGCCTCCAGCGGATGAAAACTGCTGGTGATATAACACTGGCATAAAAACTACTTCCTTTCTCCATGCAAAAACTTCCTTAACAGCCTACATATCACAAAACACCTTTCCTCATTGTACCAATCTGCATGATTCAGAAGCAACATTAAGTACAAATATTCTTTTACACAGAGGTCCTGATACAACCTGATCTAGCAAACATCTGTATCCACGTTTTTTGTATGACAAGCCACTAATACAGCATTTACACTCCTGTTTTGCTCATCAAATACAGCCGAATGGCCCTTCCCACTCATCTTTGATGTAGGTTTCTTGTGTCCTGCCATCAGGTATGAATTTTTCCAGCTTGCAGTAATATTAAAAAAAAAATAAAAATAACAGGCAAAGTAGCTTCAATTGTATATGTCTCCTTGGTATTTCAGATTACTTATAAACCAAATAATTAACAATATATAAGATCACAGCAGATCAGTCAGGAAACTTCCCGCAGAGAATGGTTATACTTTCCTGATAAATGATATATCAAACTCGACAGCTAACCTCAGCCAGCAGGCATAAAGATAATGCTGTGCTTCAAAACATCATTGACTACAAATACTAGTAAGATTCAAAAAAATAAAAACAAAATAAAACACCACCTTCCAATTAAACATGTTAAAAGTTTTACTTCAAATAAAAACAAATTTTCAACTCAAATGGGAAAAGAACTGGTACTTAGACCAACATTAATGAAATAAATTGAACTTTTGAATATCTTATTAAATTTACCATTAGATAGACTATGTCATGCAAATAATAAATGCTATTTATAAATATCTCTAAGCCACAGCAACCCAGTCATAGAGCCATTTCCCAGACTGTGTCATTGTTATGCCAAACAGACTACTCTTTCATTTCTTGTCAGTCGTAATTACAGTTCCATAATTGAAATTACCATGCACTAACTTTGAAAGATGGTTCATTGAGGTTGAGCTGTCACTACAATTACTGTGTAATAAAAAATGATAATTTAAATGTTCTACTTTTCTCTCAAAGAAAAAAATTAATTCAGTTCATGCAGCTCAGACAAGTCAAATATCTTCATGATGATGTAAAACAAAGAGAAACACATTTAAGCAAAGCTGAACAATCTCAAGTACAAGTCCTAGGCTGCATAAACAAACCAACATTTATAAAATTTTCTAACCTCTGAAGAAAATTGCACATTTAAAAGAAATCTTTAAGGGGTTTGTCAGAATTCAATCATACAATACCTATCCAGCATCTTCCACATGAGCCCCTACTTTGCTCAAAGAGAATATAAAGTTTTGGAAACTTCTTCCCAGCTTCAAGCTTAATTTTCCCTCAATTCTGTGCTATGTTTTAGGTCACGACCAGCAGGATAACTACAACCCACCTAAGACCAGTGTAGGTAACAGACATAAATCAGCATGGATATTTGTAAGCATAAAACTGGGCCTACATACTGGTCACAGTTCCGACATATTGGTCAAGCACAGTTTGCCTGCAGAAATTTTCTCAAACATTTGAGAAATAAAATGAGGGAATACATAAAAGACACAAAAAGCTGTCAATGTAAAAAGAAAGCTTAAAATTTTAGGAGAACTGTCTCCATACCAAAAAACTCTTTCAATATACTCCCACCTGCTGCCTCTACAACAAAAATTTCACAAAGGACATCTTTTGGAAAACAATAACAAATACACACATATGAAACCTGTTCCTATTCTCCCCCTCACAAAGACTTCCTGCTGATGCTGGAAGAGGCAATTCCTTCAGTTCTGTTTTCTTCCTGCCTGATTCAAAACACCCAAACCCCTGCTGTTTCCTTTGACCATTCACTAAACAAGCTTAAGTTCAATAAATGAAAAGGACACAAAATAAAACACAAAAACCTGCACTGATATTGAGAAGTTGAATGGAAAAGGTGGAACAATGCAACCAGGGAACTGGATATGACACAAGAAGCTGAAAGTAGGAACAATGGGCTGCAAAGAACTGCAGAGAACTGCCAGAAGTTATTTCAACAGTATGACTGGCAAAGCACACTGGTGCTCTTCAAGGCCATCCTCAAGGTTTTGCTGATTCTGTTTAGCCCAGGACAAGCAAATGGTTCTCTGCACTATATTCCCATCTACTCTGCCTCAAAGTTTGCATTTAAGCAAATGCAGTAAATAAGTGCTTGAAGAAAGGACCACAGCTATGACCAACAATCAAAACATTAAATGTTTATGAAATAAAACTTACTCTCAGTAGCCAAGAATCTCCTGGCCTAAATCTTTGCCTATTTTGCTAGGAGAACAGTAGTATCTGAAAGCATCTGCTTTAGAGCATCTGAGAGAGGCAGGATCTTTCCCTGTAAAGGTAATTGTTAGCACTTACGTACCTCTGTTGCTTTCTCCAGGCTCTGCCGCAGATCCAGCAATTCTTTATCATGTTGCTCTTTAAGTTTATCCATCTCTGTGTCATGGCTGGATACTTCTTCTTTAAGTGCTCCTTTCAAAGCTGTGAGCTCTCTCTCTCTCTTTCTTAAAATCTCTTCCTGTTGATCTTTTGCTATTAATACTTCTTGCAGATCCTGCTTCATTTGCATCAGCTCCTAAACCCCAAAATTAAACACATCTGTGTGTCAAATAGCCCCTGTGGATGTTCTGGTTATGTCAAACAGAAAGAGAGTGCATAAGCTCCCCAAGGACAGCTTTGTTTCATATGACTGATGTATTTTTTACAGCTTTTATTGTAAGCTAAAAATTTGCTCAACCCTAATATAATTAGAAGTATAACATACAGCTGATGTTTTATATAATAGGTCAACATATCTGATGCTGCAAAACTATCAAAGTATTTATCAGTGTATGTTGTGCCATCTGCAAATAATGCAGGATTCACTCCTACATTGTGCTTTCAGTAGCAATGAGCTAGTTAAGAACAAAGACAAAGCCTTTTCCCCCAAGTTGCAAGAGAAACAAACTCAGTTATAAGTCTTTGCTTTTTTTTTTCTGCTGGAAAGAATAAATAAACTTGCTTCTTCAAGTGCTGAAGACAAAACAAGTGCTTCCCAACTAAGTCCATGTCTTCATACCCTTCCTCCTCCCACCAGGGTAACCCTAGAAGTCATTTCCCCTCTTCAAATCGCTGAGAAGGAATTGGAGAGTCAGTGAATCTGAAGAATAAAGATGCATACAAACACACAGAATAACAGATACAATAAAAAATGTACTGCTTCAAGAATTCTCTACTTTGGTATTTCTCCAGCTGTGAATAATTGTACTTTCAAAGAGAACGCAGGCTTCCCCCACACCGAAGGAGGATCAGTACATCTAAATTACTCCTGACACACATCACCTACTCTGCCATTAAAAGCTTACAATGGAAGGGATCCTACCACCATCCCAGACAGCATCGTCCTATTTAATTATCAGTATTACCAGAAACTTTATCTAACAGTTTCTTTAAATCTCTGGAGCTAAGTCTCTCATTTCTTACTCTATCTCCACCCAACATTGAAAAATTGATCACTATCACCTTCTAACATTCTATAATATGTGTTTTTGACTCTTCTCTCACTTCTCCACATTAAAGTCGTCCTTCAAAGGTAATGTTTTTCAGTACCATCACCACTTGTGATATTCCTCTACTTAAGTTCAACTGTCAATTACAGCGTCTTACAGAGATTTAAGACAGTCACTTAAGAGTAATCAAATCTCACCCATACAAAACAAGGTAGTTATTCTACTCAGCAGATCTTCCATGCAAACATCTTTAATATTCTGCACTGATACTCTTACACATCCTTATCAACAACTTTAATAAGCTGCGTTCTCTATTTCATCATCACTATACCAGTATATCCAGGGCTACAGCCAATTCCTCCTTCATCCCAAGGTGACAGAAACTCTGTAATTCTTTTGTTCTTTTCCAGACTCATCCCTTCTCTCCCTGGTCCCACCAATAGAAAATCAACAATTCAGAGTCTGCTTTGTTGAGTTTTTTTTTAATTTTCTTAGCTGAATCTCATCTGGCTTTGATAATATATACATCTTCTTTAAACTGATCTTTCCTGCTCTGACCCCAACTCCGAATTGCTAAAACTGACTGAGATTATTATCTGATAATAGTAGATAACTCACCTGTCTGCCAACCACTAAGACATCTGATCTCCTGCTCCATTAAACAATGGTACTTACACTCTGTATTCCTTTTAGGGTTGATGTGGCTATCATAACATGCTTTCTTAGGTCACCTGATAATGGTACATTGTTTTGGGTTAACAGCAGACAAAAAGCAAAGGCATGTATTTCTTCCACCAGTATCTCAGTCTCCTATTTTCCTGCAATTTTTCTGATCCTCCTTCTGATACTTCGTAACTAACCTCAATCAGAATCTCCTTCTCCCCTTCATCAGTGTGTTTTGCATTATCCAGTTCATCATGCATCTCGGAGAGCTGGTCTTGAAGATCTCTAATCTCAGTCTGGTGCTTTTCCTGCTCCATCTTCACTTGAAAAAGCCTCATGAGCAAAAATCAGACAGGATTTTTTAATTTGTAGAAATACTAATTTGTTCATTCAAGTACTAAAAAGACACACATTCCCATATTGCCCATAAGAGAATGGGATATAATGAAGCAGAAAAATTAAATGTCAGAGGGGTAAAAATGAGAAATCTTCTAAACAGGTATTTAAGTGGGGAATTGTGTTTTATTTCAGACCTGGTACTCTAGACATTCAAGTGTTTCCATGTTTCAAAGACCTGAACTATATATTTTGACTGTAAAATATTAAATTAAATTTGCACTAAGAGGAAGATTATAAATTCAGCAATCTTTTTCTTCCATCCAGATATTCTAAAGACATGACTCTTTTAAATGGTAAAAACATTTCCTACAGTAACAAATGTCACTTGTCTGGTTCCATCAACATACTCTGGAGAGACAGATACTTTTAATCCAAAAGGTTTAAGAAAAGGTACAAATTTCAGTGATAACTTTGCTAGAATTAACTCACTCCTCCAGGTTTTGCCTGAGTTCCTTTTCGTTTTCTTCCAGCTGCTTTTTTAAGGCTTCCTTTTCACACATACTTTGATCAAGCTGCAACTGAAGATCTTTCAGACTTGCTCGTGTAGCATCTCTCTCTTCCTTGGAATTTTCCTGATTCTGAATTTTGTACACCAAAAGTTAAGCAATATATTATGCAGCAGCTACATGATTACTACAGTTTGTCTCTCAGTCCATGTCTGACTGGCTGCAATCAACAGATTAACATTTACTCAGCAGACACCTAAGAAGTGCTTTGTGCACGGTGCTTAACACTTCTATCCACTGCTCTGAACTCCTCAAATGCTAAGAGCAGATTTGTTACAAAGGGTAACAATGCTATGACCAACCACCCTTTAACTAAAAAGTCTTCTGACAAAGCACAGGTATATCTGGATTTAAAAGAATTTGAAGCAAAAGGGATTCACCTGAAGGATCAGCTATCACTTATTTTAAAAAGTGTTTGAAATAATTAGAAGCTCTATAACAATAAAATGCTGTACCCTAATTTCCAGATCCAGTTTTTTCTCTAACTCTTCCACTTTCCTTTCAAGTTCTGCTTTCTGTTCCACCAATACTTTTACTTCAGCCGAAGAATCTGAAACCTACAATTAAATAGAGACATTTATTCCCACAAAGCCAAGATGTTCTTTGAGAATAGTCTTTTCTTTTAATCTAAAGCAAAGCTACAAGCAAGACTAACAAAGCGTAGCATCAACTGCCTGAGCTCACCAGGGATTTTTCATATGGGTCAGGCCAAGCTAAGATTTTCAAAGGAACCATGATTTGGTTTTCATAAAACTTCTTGGTAATCGCTCAAGGCATGTTGACAATAAAACAGAAAATATACAAACACAAAGAAAAATTCAAATTAGGAAACATATGAATCAAATAATTTGTACTTTAGGCCAATTTTACTGAGATATCACTAATTATGCAAAATGGACATCAAAGGAAAGCATGCCCATATGTTAAGACATATTTTCAAATACCGTTTTTTAGGTAATTTCCTCGCATGTATTTTGCAAAAAGATAATGCTGTCGATTAATAACAAAAGCTACATGAGTCTCTCATGCTATTTCTGTCTCATTTCAAACAAAAGATTAACATTTATCTCTGCAGACAAATTTTGTCTTTACCCAAGAAATTTTATGTGAATGTGACTAACATTTTGCTTCATTGCTCCAAACTCCTCAAACACTAAGAGATTTCTTAAAAAGGTTAACTTGTGTTGTCAGCAGCTACACATAAAATTTTCTGAAAAAGCACAGGTCTACCTAGATTAAGAAGACTATGAAGGAAAAAAATTTCATTTTTATTAACTATACCCCAGTATAAAATAATAAACAATAAGCATTTAATCCTTCTCATGCCATCAAAATTAGGCTATATTCCTGAGGGACTACATGAAAAATCTAGTAAAGGTCAGTAAGGGGATTCAGATTCTTAAGGCCCAGTCTGAATACAGCACCATTTTGAAACAAGCTGAAGCAAATTAAAAATTCTTTACCTGTGTCTTTCCAGCAGCTCTTGACTTTAAAGTCTGAATTTTCTCAAAAACCAAGTTCACTTTCCTCTTTGTTGCATCGTCGTTATCAGGACTTCTAAAACAGATGGTACAAATAAGCAATGCTATGATCACAGTTACGATTTTGTTAGCATCAAATAAAATTCAGACTGTCCAAACTAATAAAAATCTCCACAAAACACCCCAAAATAATAAAAACAAATCAGAAATTATCTTAGCTATGTTTTACAAAAATCTTTAAAGAGAGGAGTTAAAAAATTGTATTCCAAATTTTTTTGAAAAAGCGAACCAAACAAAAAGGACCATTGAACTCTTGAAATGCAAATCTCTTCTGTAAGATTGTGGCTGTGGAAAGACAGATATTCCACATGTATATTACTCAGACATATTGAAATAAGTAGTAGTTAGTTTCAGGTTTTAGAAGTCCTGACTACTGCACCATAAAATAATGCTTGAACAGGTCCCAGAACCTGCTATATCAGGAATAAAAAGAAATTTAAATGTATCATGTATTTTTATTAATTTAACCTTCCTTTACCTTTCAATAAGTTATAAAAGCACAGCAACAGGAGGGCTTCTGGCAAACCTTAGGAAATAACACTTGGTTGTTGTTGTTTAAAAAACCCAAGGCTTAAACTTCCATGAGGTACTATTTGAATTCTCCAATAACCTCTATATTATACAAAGTTTAGTTCCAGATGTATTTAAAAGACAAATCATATTCTGATACATGTATTTAAAGTGCATTTAATCATACCCTGTACAATACCTTATGTAAGTCGTGATAGCCTGGGTATTTTGAGATCAGATACTGCCTTAGAGAACACAGCTGAGATACACAATTGTGAAAGAGATATTTTTTAATTCTAGCTTTCACTTTACTGTTTCACATTTCAAATGTAATAGAAGACAAATATTGAGAAAATCTCCTATCCAAAAGTTAAGTATGTTTACTGACCCTTCCTTCAGGTAATTGTAAAGTATCTGCTTAGCAGTCTCTTCATTTGTTTGCTGTGAAAGATCTTGCTGGCCTTTTAAGAGATCAGGGGTTGCCTAAAAGAGAATGATAAAATGTCAGAAGACAACAATTCTGTGAGAGCTGTAAATACAAACAGTACAACTGGACTTCTCCGTTCTATCCTATTAATGAAAATTTTTATGTACTACGGAGCTGAAGTTCTGAAAGATCCACTGGAGTTTTGGCTTACTGCAGTAAGAAACCATACTCCACACCAAAAGAAAAAAGAGAACAACTAGATTTTGCATACATATCTTTTCATATTATACTTTTGTGCATCCATGCTCAAGAATCTTTGTAACATCATTTACAATAATCTGTTTGGCCTCACCCTCTTCGTTTATCCATACAAAAATGAATTGTTTTACAAATCAGGCTTTCTATACTTGCAACAATGAAAAGAAATATTTACATTTCTCCAGAACAATCCCATTTGGAAGTATTGTATGATGGGAGTTTGTTCTAATGAAGACCAGAAAAATACACAATATTAAAATTAACAATATGTTAGCTTTCATATGCAAGAGTGCAAAGGACAGCTTAAAGAATTAATTCAAAAGTACCTGTATATTAGGGACGGATGAACATGTTTTTACAGAAATCTTCTTGGCTCCCGATTCAGGTGTAATTGTAATTCGGTTTGGCAACAACAAAGTAGAAGTTACTGTTTTAACTTCCTCTCTCTTATTCTGCCCCGGGAGCGTAGCTGACCTACCCATCAAGCTCTCTGTATCTGTTCCATTCTGTTTATGGGGCTGCAAAGAGCTGAAACTGCTGCTCTGGGTGTCTTTGTTGGGCATTTGCAGTTTTCCAATACTCCGAGCGGAACTCTTCGTCTCTTTGGAGGGTGACTTCTGATCTCCAGATAACTGCTTGTGAAGGCATACTTTAGATGGTCTCAGCAAGTGCTCCGTTGACTTACCCAAGCTTTTACTGAATCCACCTAAATAAACTGAATTTACATCAAGTCCTAATGACAAGGCACTATCAACACTTCTTGATCTTTTACGATCATCTGGATGAATTCTGTTCCTTTTTCCTGGTCTGCCTCTTCTGTGAGCATCAACTTTCTTATCAAACTTTTCAATTAGCTGATCTACTCCTGGAAGTGAACCAGTGTCAATATCACGACCTGTTCCCGGCAGGAATGGAATGTATCTCCTGTTTTCATGGCGGTTAACGTTGTCCGCGTAGATGGCGTACTCTTGGTCATCCAGTAAAAATCTGTACAAGGAATTTGCAGAAGTGGGAGTAGCTGATGAGGACGAGGATCTTCGGGACTCATTCAACATTGGCCCGGTCGAATCTTGCCTGCGGAAGGGAAGAACATCTGGTCTAGGTTTCTTTGTCTCGGGATAAGCAGTGGGACTAACACAGGGGGATCCTCCTGCAGGTGAAAATGACTCTGAAACACACACCTCACTGGGGCTGACCGGGCTGCTGGGACAATCATGCAGCTGCTTATTTGGATCTTCTACTGACCTGTTCAGATGTACTTTTTTTGAATTTGCTTTGGTTGGCTCTGCAAGGTATGTATTTGTTTTCTGTAGGGACACTACTTTAGATGCAGAAATCCAAGGCTTTGCTTCAGTTTTTTCATCTGCAAAAGACTTAGACTTACTGCACACAGGAGACTGGTAATTATCCAAGTTCAAGCTATTTTTGTCAGGATCGTAAGGCTGCAGAAGTTCAGGATGTCTTTGAAAATTCAACAAATTTGAGGATTTCGTAGTTTCATCTTTAAAATCTGGCATTCCACTTTCCTTTTCATTCACATTGGTTATCTTCAGTTTTTTAGGCATAGAGGGTTGCATGTGCTGCGTTCCAGCAAATTTTGTATGTTCACTGATTTTGTCCTCCAACTTAAAAGCAGTATTGGAGTCCATGGCTGGCTTGTTTACAGTCTGAGGAATGACCTGCTGTTCTTTTCCAGGAGGAGGATTTTCTGGCAAACATCCTTCAGTATTGTTCAGTACTATGTAAGGATGCCCATCGATTCCTTGGACTCTAATGCTGACACCGTAAGACCCAGTCCTAGAATTTTGTGCATTTTTAGGCTTTTGAGTCTCTTCACTTGCGAGTTCAAGAGTGACTTCATAGTCCTGCTGCATGTGCTTAAAACCAGCAAAATATGGCTCCATGTCTACCAGAGGATTATATCTGAACAGGAGAAAAATTACAAAATTGTCAGTGTTTTAAGTAAGTTAGATTATTTCATTAATTACTTTATTCCACCATTCAATGTGACTATGAAGACCAATGGCAACATGCAGGGAAATCAATATTCAACCTCTATCAAGCCCAAAGCAAATACATTGTGATACAAAGATAAATGTCAGACTGACACATTCTGGATCAATGCAATTTTATTTTATGAATGTTACCTTCACAGAGTTGGTGCTTGTTCCTTTGAAATCAAATGATGTCAAATATAAGCAACTCTGGTACAATTTTTAAAGTTGAAGTGTAACTTATGGGTATTTCCACTCTATTTACTGAAGACTGTACCCTTCACAAACCAATGATTGTTTTAAAGCCAGCATTTATTATCAGCCATATTAACATTTAAACAAAAGCCCAGGAGAGCAAAACAGCACCAGGCAGTTTTAGGTTTTATAAGTTTCATGTAACTAAAGCACTGCAAGGAAGGTAAATATCCTCATTCCTTTGAGTTCTGGTTTCAACAATTGCTCCTAATGACATCTGAAAATAAACTTTTTCATTTATTATCTCATTGTCACCCCTAAGAATAAACTGTCCTACAGATTAATTTAACAATCTCCCAAATGCAAGCTTGTTCCAAAAAACTCCAGTTGCTATTTTAAAACAAGATACTTTGCTGAGCAACAAAAATGGAAAAACACTTCTAGTATTTCCAAGGCTGACAGTGCCTTTTTCAGATCCAAAGGGAATGCTAACTCCAGCATATATGTGCCAAAACTGTCTTAATCTAGAAAAAAATAAATTCAACCCTACCTGTGTTTTTAATGTTAAATGCCATTCTTTCTTTCTCTAAGAGCTGGGTTTGCAGGCAGATTTACTTTACTGTCTGTTGCAGATTATGAGCCAACTGTCTAAAGGCAGAGGCAGTGCAGGGACAGTACGAGCTGTGTCTATAAGATAATGGAACACAAGACTGTGAGACTGATACAAAACCTGGAGGGAATAAACTTTTGAACTGAGCTGGGGAGTTGAGTCATCACTGAGGGCTGACAAACCCAAGATCACTAAGCGATGGTAATCAGCAGGAGGAAACCAAAACAACAGGATGTCTCATGGAAAAACAACCTCTGCAGCCAGTTTCACTCTCCTGTCTACCTCAGCATTAACCACGTCCCTCAGATAGTCTAGTCAAGAGCAGAGTTCCCATTTTTTCCTGACAGTGAATGAAAAAGTTTGGCTCAATATTCATAGTATACTAATTTCCATCCAATTCGTCCTCCTAGCAGGAAAGGTCCTCTCAAAAACCTCTTCCTTTCTAAAAACCAACTCCAGCTCCTCCTCCAGCAGCAGGATCTTAAGTTGAAGTCTCACATGGCACATTTGCATGTGAGCGTTTGAGAGAGACCCCTGATCTACACAGTTGGTAGCACTCATCTGTAGCAATGAGTATGTGAACATCCCTACAAAAAGCTCTCTGCTCAGCAATCCCAGCCAAACTGAGTAGTGTATGAAACTTTACACTGCACCTTCCTATAATAAGTCCTATAAAAGGTGTAAAGTTTATCTAAATTGTAACAACTAAAAATATAAAAAAGGAGTCAATAAAAATAAATCTAAAAGCCAAAAAAAAATATTATTTACATCAATCAGCATAAGGAACAGATAAGCAATACATTACAATATGTCTCTTTGGGGTGACTGCAAAAGCAGTGCTTTCAAACAAGTTACTAAAAATACTAAATAACCAGAAAAAAAATCCAAATAATCCCCATCCCCTCAAAAATAATCACAAAACACCAAACCCCCCCACTACATAGGGGAAACAATATTTAAATTAATAATCTGCCTTAAATCTATACATTTAATTTGTCTCTAAAACCACAAAGATGCATATGTATTTGCCTTCTTCACATCCATTGTACTACTTAAACTCTTGATTTTACTGTACAGAAGGATAAAACCTTGTGGAAATAAAAGAGCTAAACAAACTATTTTTTAAATAACACATCTGATCTTTCTGGAACTATGAAAAAAAGATTACATGTATACTTTCCCATGACATCAACAAGAAAACAAGACAGATGACCCTACTATTCAAATATTTGAAGGTTTTTACATCGAATTTCTATTTTAGGTGATGTCAAGTTGCATTGGGTAATGCTCACATGAACTACATAATATCAAAAGTTGTTTTACAATACACAATAAAGTTGTTTTGCAATTTTGTAAGCATTTTTAAATTAAAGAAAAAGCATTACTGGCTTTCATCACACACAGCCTTTCTGAGGAAATCCTGAAACTATGTTAATTGATTAATTACAGTTACAGTCATTCTGCACACACACTGTCAGTCACATCTCAGGCTCTGGCAGGGTTACAGCAACAGAGGAGGATGAGAGGACTGAAGCTGCTCCTCTCCCATCTGTGTGCCCCACTCCTCTGACAGATGTCACCATGTCAAAAAATGAGAACATCTGAAAACTCTGCTGGCTGAGTACGCACCTCAGCCATGAAAAACTGCAGATTGGCATACTCGGGTAAATGAAATCAGCCTTGTGCTCCATGCTGTGACCGACTGAAATGTGACATCTGATCCAGTGCAGGAGCTGACAGCTGGGGGCCCTGACAGCTACAACTACCCGGTTTTAATCTTCTGTAAGGCTGCTGAAGCCCTCAAATGTTATGACAAAACAGTCTGTTTACTCTTCAGCGTATGAAAAGAGGTTAGATATTTAAATGGCAGCTGGGAAGGCAATTTCCCTGTTTGTGCAGCTCCTTGTTACATACTTGTAGTTATTTAAAAAAATAAAAAAGCTTTTGTTTTTAAATAGAGAGTGATATAAATCCTAACTCCAGGTCTTCTACTAAAGTAATTCTTTACTAAAGTAATGAAGTAAAGAATTCTTTCATTTTAAACAATGCAAGCTTGCTAGTAATTTTATTTGCTGTCTCAGAGTTTAAAAATACAGTTTTCAGAAAACAGAAGCTATAACTCTATTTAAAGTTTTAATTAGGTGAAATACTATAATTCTAATTTAAAACCAGTTTCTATCACCTACCTTGAAGCAAAGGTCATTACAACATCATATAGAAATTCATCAGGACATAAGAAAAGACAAAGTATATTCTTTTGAAAATATTCTACTTGCTAAAACAGATAATATAATCAAGGACACACAGTCAGCAGCATCTTGCTATCAGGTACCTTGCTTGCTGGGAATGATAGGATCACCTATTTTGTCAGCAACATGGCTTTGGACTGCTTGAGGTACACAGAAAATTTCAAACTGAATTTGTATTTTAATTTCATTGCCAGGGATAGCAACCTTTAAAAACTTCTGTGAACAAATAAACAAAACTGGCACTCAATGTTGCTCAAGCCTTTCAGTTTTGAGATTTCTTCCTAAAATAAGATTTCATAAAGGTGTTTAAACACTCGTTTTAAATACTGACTTCAGTGGGTATGGAAGTCCCACATTTTATCATTAGTCAGAAATGGTTTCATTTTTCTGAACAACTTATTTTTGCCAAAAATAGAAACTATTACATTTTTGTTTATAAAGAGAACTTGTCAGCAGAGGTTTTCTTATCTGAAAAATCCAATACTCTGCATGTTCTTCTATAGCAGTTTGCTGTTCAGTGGTGATATAATACTTGACAAAGAACCACAGGAAACAAACACTGAAGGTTTAACAGGTCAAAAACTTCTTTTAAATTCCTTCAAAACATTTCTTTTCACAGCTATTTCATAGCTAGCTAACAGGAGCTACGTGAGACCTGCCTTACAAAAAAGAAAACTCTGTCATGTGGAACCCTGGCTGTTTTCCCTGACAACATGAGCAGAAAAGAGTGCCTTTGAGAAACGTACTCCTGTGCCAGCCATGTCTCTTCCCTTCTTAGCATTACAGCACCACAAAAGCATGGAATTGTCTCCATCATTCACTTCAGTTCTTCTTTAGAGAAATCTACAAGACAGATTTATTCAGAAAAATTGCCTTCCTAATCCTGATAAATGCCAAATTCTGCATGAGAAGCTTGCTCTCCTGTATCCTGCCTGCACACCCTCATTACAAAGCACATCCCACCTCGCGCTCCAGCCTGTGAGCCAAGCACCTGCCCCAGACAGACAGACAGACAGACAGACAGGGCTGCTGGGATACACAGTCCAAGCAAAGAGGGTGACCAGCACGGGGGGACACACTGTCCCACCAACGGATTTGTTCCCTGGCCTCCTGAAGGAGCCACACATCCTGCCAAGGTATTGCCTCACATTACACGTACGCTCCTCTTGCACACATCTAGTGAGCGAATATGGAGGAATAAAAGAGATTTGACTTTTCTTATGGCACTGGGACTCCTCCCTGACTCCCTTATGTCAAAAACCAGGAACCCCACCACATCAAATGATGACAATCCTGAGTCTCCTAAGACTGGATTACCCGAAGATTTTTCATTAAAGGAAGATGAGGGCATACCTCGTTATCTCCCCTTTGGAGGAGAGAACATTAGGAATTCTGAAAATTTTAAATTATTTCAGGCTAAACTTCTAATGATACTTGGTTCCATGTAATTTACTTCCAAATTTTATTACCCTGAGAAAAAAATCCTGATGGCCCATATTATTTAATCAGTGTCTTCTTTGAAAAAGTAGGACATAACAGTTTATGAATGTTTACTTCAGATATTTCACATGCACAGCAAAATGCCAGGAAGGAACTATAAAATTTGTTCTCCAGCCTTACATAACACTGAGCTTGCTCTCCAAGCTAAATAATGGATTCCCTGTGCAGCTGACTGTTCAGAAAGTATCAACAACATCACACAAAGTGGGTGTTAGGTCAATAATAAATGACAGTGTTATGGAAAAAGAACAGGAAATAACTTTAGGAGAGAAGAGGAAGGAAAACTTACATACTGTGAGGGTAAAGAAAAGGAAGCAGACAGGATAATTCATGGAAAGACCAAAACTGTAATGCTTTTCCACTTGATGGAAAACATTGTCACAAACATGCCTTGCAAGTATGAGGGGAAACTTCATCATTGTCAATCCTACCTACAATTTGCTTCTGCCAAAGAAAAATGGGCCTGGGTTGCTGTCCCTTTTAATCTGAGTGCTGGAGAGGATACATTTATTTGATCTACTGCTTACAGAGAACAGAAGGGAGAAAAGTGCAATTTTAAAATTCTAGATATAGGGCTGTATAAAAAGACAGTAAAACTGATTTAAGAGCAAACTGACAATACCCAGCAACAGAAAGATATCTGAAACAAGTGTGCCATCTTTCCAACAGATTCCTTATTCCCATTTAAGATTTTTTAGTACTTGAGGTTTTTTCGTCTACATAAAATCATATTTATAGCACATGTGACAGCTACTCCTCCCAATTATTAGAAAGAAAATGACGATAGTTACAGTATACAATGAAACTGCCACCATTTGTTTTTCCCCAGCACTGTCTGTAAACTGCCACTCCCTGTCTGGTGGTCAAAATTCAAACCTTCCAAAAGGCCTATAACAAAGGATTTTCTACACTATATTGTTTCATTCTATATCTGCAGGCATCAGTGAGGAAAAAAAATACTCCAATTATTTTATTCTTGCTGTCGGAGGTTCTGATGTCAGCACCAAAGACCTACCTAAAATTTCTACAAATGTAATAAAAAACAAACCACTGAGTTTTCAAATATTCATTCCCTTTTAAACCAGCCCAAAAGCTTCATATCCCATCTCTTCTTGCTACTTGTTGGAAGGAAAGATACTGTGACAAATTCTATACATGAAAACAACCAGGACTTCCTGTGAACCTAAGTCACAGAGCATGTATTTTTCAAAACTCCGTGTATCAGTGTTAGACCGCAAGGATTTATGCTTGGTATCACACAGACACAAGACCAAATCAAGGCATCTCTTCAGCATCCAAGACAGGGCTGACATATCACTGTAGGAAGAATTAGCCTTACATATTTCATAAAAAGCTAACAAATTATATTCTTCCAAAACCACTCCATCTAAATGCACTTAGCACTAGATGCCACGCAGCACCTTAGCTCCAGTGCCCCCATGCACCTGCATGAGGAAGTGCTGCAGTGCAAGGAGGAAAGGAGCAGCTCAGGCTGCTGCACCTCGCTGTGGGTCCAACCCTGCGCTGCTGCTGCAGGGACACTCGCAGCCACCGCCAGCCCAGGCTGCGCTCCGTGCCCGTGGAGACAAGAAAAGCTGGAGGAGCACACACCCAACACTGCAAGTGGCCACGCAGCCTCCCTCCGAGAGCAGCAGTTCAGCCCCGCAGCAGGAGCCACGCAGCTCTGTGCCTTCCAGAAACCCAACATGAGTTGGTTTTTTTCTCCTCTGACCAAGCTGGGATTAAGGATGGGAGTCATAGAGCTTTGGGTGTATAAGGAAAACTGAAGTTCTGCCAGGAACACTGACCCAGAGAAATACCTTTTTCTAGGAAGTATTTCAACATTTCTGAATTAATTGCTTTCATTTTTATTCTGTGAAAAGTATCACTTTCTTTTCTGATTTCAGATGACCGACTATAGATGAAAAGTCAGAATTTCCTGCAGGATGAAAAGTCCAAATAATACTTTTCTTCCGTAGCTAGTTAGTGAAAGCCGACAGCCATGCTTCAGTAAGTATACGTGACTGATATTATTTCATCAATTTCTCCCAAAATGCAATAGAGCAAAGTGGATGATCTTTGGGTTTGCTGCCTTAGAAAGGAGAATTTCAGTTTATGTTCCACCCAAGTATTAAACAACCTTATTCAGACAGTCAGCCAACAAAACAGAATATCAGTAGCCACCTTTTCAAGGAGAGGAAGAGGCTGTATTTAATAAAGACTGTCAGTAGAAGGAACAATTAAAAGCAGTTAGAGCAAAAGATACTGTTCACTTGCTTACAACTGGGCTCATACTCCCTCTGGCTGAAAAATGTTGTGTGTGAGGAAGTCTCAAGTGTTTGAAATGTAAAACATCTTGTTAGTCTTATGAAAGTATGTGACAGATCAGCCAAATGCTTGAGCTATGTGACAACTAGCAGGTTTTGTTGGCTTATTTGTTGGTCGGTTGTTTTTTTTTTTTTCCAAATGAAAATCTGCTTCAGTGGCTGTAAGTCAACAACAAGACATTTTGGCAGATATTCAGGTCTCAAAAAATTTCAGAGTTTTATTGAAAACAAGGACATAATACGTATATCCAATTTTCCTTATCTTCTATGTATGAATTCATGTAGTCTTAATTTTACAGGATTTATCCCCAGAGGAAATAACACATGACCTGCTAACTTCACTTACTGAGTGCAAAGTAGTCTTAATTTTATTTATAACAAAAATGCTAAGAAACCTCCTAATTTCTCATGTAATATTCTAAATTATTACCACCGCAATATATACTTTGTATCATTATTTAAGAGCACTCTTTTTCTTTACTGAAGTAATGTTCCCAGGTTTTCTCAAATCATACGAAAGGGAGTCAGAAACAAAATCAAACACATTAAAAGTAAACTAAAACAGAAGTCAACTTGTATCTGAACTAGAGTTCCAAGAAATGAATTCATGTCATCTGTAGTGAGTAGTCCCTGCAGCCTGTGACAGGGGTTAAGTCGCTGGAAGGAGATGGGGAGCTGCACCTGTTTACTCATGGTTACTGCGGACCAAGCCCTGTGTGGACACAAACACCTGCTGAGTGTGCTTGTGCCACACTACTCTTTCATCTCCCATACAGGCTCAGATAAAACTCCTGAACAAGTTGGGTTTTGCCACTAACAGGATCCAATTACTGGAGTTATCTTGTGAGTATCTGACCCTACTGCACTACAATTAATATTTACAAACTTCAAATACAAAAAGCAAGCACACAGCAAAGCCTTATAAATACTTATTTCAGAGTTTACTGTATCACACAATACTCAATTTTCTGCCATTTTTCTTAAAAACTTGTAAAAGAGGTTAAAAAAAATAATAAAGTCACTAAGATGAAATGTTATATATATATTATATATACTCTCTTCTACTTTATTCTTAATGTTCATGTATGTTACGTATTGACAGAAAAGATGGCTGAGAGACAAGGATACTCACAGATTCTAAAAGAGGTTTGAGATTTCAAGTACAATAGGCGGTTTGCATCCAAACATCTGACATGATTACACTTACTCCACAAGAGATTCTGTATTGTTTCATTAAATTTTCCTACTATTGTCAGTGTTAGAAACTGTACTTTGTTCCAAAGGAAATTATCTTAGTGCATCCCAATGACATCATTATTGTTTAAATAGAAGAGAGTATCCTGTTCATATATTTAGAGGCTTGAGCAAAAAATCTCAGGTTTGTTAAGAGTCTTTTGGAAAGTCCTAATCAAAGGAATGGACACAGCTAGGACAACCTTTGTTAAAAAGTTTTACAAGTGCTTCAGGTACATATCTATTTATAAAATTATCTAACATAATTAAATAATAAAAGGCTCCTATACGCCAAATATTTTTCCATCACTTAAAACGCAACATTTCACTTGACCTTCTCATAATTCCCAAAAACTATAATCTTGTCTACAGGAACTACTTTTACAGCAATCCAACACAGGCAACTTGCATAACCTTGATTATATATATGTGTAACTTATTCCTGAAAAAAATTAATGATGAACTATGAGTACAGCTGCTTGCAAAGGCCAAGGTCTCACCTATATGAAGACACACAGAGCAGCATTAATCTCTATGGAGATGCAAGTATTTAAGTGCAAAAAACTATGTGTAAAATAGGCTGTAGGAGTCATATTTACACAGCCAACATAAGGCTGCGGCTTCATGTGTATTCAAGCTAGTTATGCCTCCCATTTTTCTACTGTTAAACTTTGTCTTAATTACACTGTATTCTTTAAACACTTGGCTTCACACCCATCTAGTTTCTTTCAACTAAGTCAGCCATGCGTTTTCAAATTTAAATATGCAGTCAGAACGGCAGGCCCTGAGCCCAGGCCCCACCAGACAACAAGATGATATCATCACTCTCTGTCTGAGAGACATAAGCTGAGTATAGAAGAGAGAGGTTAGAACACCCCACAGAGGAAAGGAGCTCCATGGTGAGCTGGACTGAATCACTTCGAAGGGCTTACAAAGCCTGTGCAGCCAAAGTGACCTGGTGTGGGCCCTGCGAGCACAGGTTTAACCAGCTCACATAAGCTGCCACACTTCTCAGCTTCACACTGGAATAGCATAATTACTGGGGAAATGAGAGAGGTAGGGCTGCTTCTTTACACAGCTTGACATGTTTGTGGAATTAAAATGTACATTACATGCCAATTGCTCTTGTAAAGAAAGGCTGCTACTGCTGAAGATCTGCTCCCTGCATGTAACAGCTAATGGTGTGCAAATGAATGTATGAAGGCATACCCCAACCAATTTCAACAAGGCCTGCAAAATATAATGATTTACCCACTGAAAACACTCCCTCATCTCTATATAAAAGCTTAAATTTTACCCTACTTCTGCACTATGCTTATGTTGAAGCAGAATGGAAAATAACTACCCCCTTCTGCACATCTTTATGTACATGAAATAAACTCCAACAGTTCTTAGAGATATTTTTCAACAGAATTCAAAACAGAGTTAAAATATTCCTAAAGGCTGGTAATTACTTACCAGACTTGTGCAAGTGTGTATGAGAGTTTATATATATACACAGAACACATAAACACATGGTAAGACAATGTAAGCATGGGCAGCCTAGATAATAGGATGTATTTAGATTCCATGCCCACATTTTAGCAACTTTTAAATGGTGCATGCAACGCATATGCAAGTAAAGTATTATGAACTGCTGCAAATGCGTAGAGTCAAAATATGGTCATGCTCAGACTGCTGAGAGCCATCTCTGGATGGTCATGACTCCTGGCATGCCTGGGGACCCTCACTGTGGTCATCATGGAAGCATCTTCCAATCTCACCAATCTCCCTGGTGGTTTTTTTTGCACCCTAAATGCTTTTGAGACATTTCTCCAATTACATTTATTCCTCATTGCTCTCTGCTTTTATCAAAACCAATGAGAATGTGAAAAGTTATTACAGAATATTAATTTCAAATCTCATACTGTCAGCCTGGTTAACAAAACTCATAAATACAAAAGATGGACCAATAGAAATTAAAACATTTCATTTGGCTAAAAATTTAGAGGCATTATTGTAAAAATTAAACTATATACCTGAAATGTCTGGTTATGAATTGTCATCCACTTAATTTCACATAAAATGAAAGGTTATAAGCCTACATTTGAATAAACTCCTCCAAGAAGGCTGCCAGCTCTGTTGGCAGAGATGGTACAAGATCAGAAAAAACACAGTGAGCTCTAATCCCAAACAGTGGCAACTCCATGACTACCACTCCACTAAATCTTTAGCACATGCATTTTTAACATGTTAATTTTTTGGGGTTTAAGATTAAATTTTCATATTGGGCTATACTAAAAAATATTACCATCTTGATTTGACACCATTCAGAGTCAAGGTCAAAGCAGCTTCTGAAATGCGTTCATGCTTCTGGATAAACATGCCTGGAATAAACACACTGTGGACACATGAAACACCTTCCCTCATACAATAACCTGCTAATGTAGCATTATCAGCAAGTGAATTCTGCATTATTCTGCCAATTAAGAACAGAAATAGAAAAACAACCCATTTGTTGTGTTTTTGACATCCTTCCAACACATCATTCAAGATGCATTAAAAACAGAATAACCAAACCTAAGTTCAGGATGCATTAAGTCTGTACCACTTTCCTCTGTACAGAGTTTGTTGAGACCTAGTAACAAAACCAGAGAAATCCTAACACCTTCATCTCATTCCAGCCATTTGTTAATCTCAATATTGTAAGGATGTATTCCTTTGCAAAGCCTGCCTCTAAATGGTGTCACTGAACCGATCAGGTAGAAGATAACCTTCTCCTACCTCTAAAAAAACAAGAAGTGGGACAGATAGAAACACAAATTTCTTAAGCCTGCTTTATTGGAACACACGGGCAGTAGGCAGCTCCAACATTTCTGATGCCATTCAGAGTTGCAGAGAGGGTGCAGAAGTGAAAAAAATGTCCCATTATTTTAGTGTTCATTGCCATTTCCCAGAAATCTACTAGTACCAGTGATCTTGATCAGATTCTTGTCAGTTTCTTTCTATCAACATAGGTAGATGCTGCCACAGGTTGAATGTTGTTTTGCACAAATCAAGCTTGTGTGCTTGGAATTAATATACAGATTTCAGGCTACCTCCACATTAAAAAGGCTCTGATAATAATGACAACATCATCATTATGATTTCAAAAAGCAGAAATGGTACAACAGCAGACTATATAATCCAACTGTGATGATCTACTTTTGTGTAAATGTTTACATCTACAGAATTGTTTGGCCTCAAAATACTTCAGTAGCTATTTTTAAATAACAACCTGCCCTCTATGATGCAGGCTGAATAAACTCATAGCACATATGTTCGTCTTGCACTGCTCAATGACAAAAAGATTTAAAACCTCACATTTGAGGTCATGTCATTTCACCTGCACATTTCAGATGACACTGCAGAACCCAGATAAACCAGTTTCACCAATACTCCCAGAAAGATCAACTTCCTATTGCACAATGCTCACCAGAAGAAGGAACTGTCACCAATTCTTTTCCACAACTTTGTCACCCTTTAATTGAGATAAAATTCCTTATACAGGACATACCATAGACTATTTCTGCAGAACATTAAACTCCACATCTCCCATAAAAATCCAGCCAGGGGAACCTATGAGCGTTCTCAGACATTGTAGTAATGACAGTGAGATCTAATAATGCAATTAACAGAAATTAAAATAAGCTGGTTTGCTTGGAGGCAATCCAGGCAGCCTAAGCAGTCTAGATTCATTAGATTTAAAAGCAAAATGTAACTAAGTCAAATAATGAGAATAAAATTTAAAAAAAAGAAACCCAAACAGTTGTGTGATACATTAATGGAGTAAACAGGCTCTTGCAAACATCACCACAAATTAGCAATCAAGGGGGTTAGCAAAATAAGGCCTTTTTTGTCCTGTGACAGCATTAGTTACCTTTGTAGTGTGTATTTGCATTTAGGTGGCATTTAGAAATGTCAGCAGCAATTCAAGGTGCATGTAAACCAACTAGGAATACTTTTCCTGGGATTAACATATTTCAGAAACACATCTCAGTTGTAAACACATGCATGTAAAATTATCAGTCCCTTTATAAGGTATGTCATTTGAAGCACTCCATTTTTTGTTTCTCTCAGATTATTTTAAAAAAACTCATTAATATTAAACAACTGTCTGCTAAAAAAAAAATCTTCTCTTATGTGAAAGATTATCTTAATATCCTAAGAGAATTTTAACAAAAAACTGGAAGCATTGCTTTCTATTTTACAGAGCCTTGTATTTTAAAAGTGTAGCTGTATTTCAAAATTAATACCATAAAATAAAAAGCAGTTTCATTGGCTTCCATAGCATGACAAACTTTAAAACATAATGCTTACTACACTGTTAATCATAAACTTCAATGCTCTATGGAAGTTTTCATTTCAATTGATTATCTTTTTCCAAAAGAAAAGACCCAAGTTCAAACTAATTATATTTTAAAAAAAGAGGATAAAAAAAGAAAGAAGTTTACTTGTTTACTTGTTACACTTTTACATCAGTAATCACATCTGGCTCAGGACACAGTGTGAGCATAAGCAGATTTCTCCTGGGTCTAACATGAGAAAAAAACCCAAGAAAATTCAATGACTATGACACTTCTAGAAAATACAATTGCTAATCAAACAAGTTCTTACAAAGCACTTTTAAAAAGTAAACAGTAGCTTGGTTTTGCCATTGTAATTATATTTTTATGAAAGTTTTAAAGGTCTGTTAAAACAAGCTCTATAAAGATATTCATAACTACAAGAAGTGATAGTTGTCACCACAGGCGTCAGACGCTGAACCTATGGAGTTCCCATGGGAGCACAAGAAGTCAGGATATACCATAGGGATTTCTGATTCACCTACAGGATTCACTTCCAGGAGTCCGCACAAGATAAACACAGTGTGGACGCTTAGAAAAATAGAACAACTTTCAACAAGAGATTTCCACCATTACTATTCTGATAATCATTCAACTTGCACTGCAATCGTTTTTTAAAAATATGTGCGTGCTTAAAAAAAGGGAAAGATAAAAGCTGGAGCAACTGTCCTGTCAACTGCAAATCTAATGCAAACTCACCACAGAAGCTTTATCGCAGCACTGATCTCCCCATAAAGTTGTCATCAAATTGCAAGGATATAAATTATATCAGATACAAAGTTAATTGGAAGAAGAACAAATGGCAGAACTGCCATTCTAAACTTTTCCCACGAAAAAGAACACATACAACGCGGACACACCCTTTAGCAAAAAAATACGCTAATTCGCGTAATAAAAGGGAGATGAAGAAGTCAAGAGTGCCCTCTGCCCAGGAATGCCAGGAATCCCCGAAGGAATGCGTGCGAGCAGGGCGGCCTCGGCGCCCCGCGGGGGCTCCGGACCCCGCCCGCGCACCTGGAACCCGAGGCCGGCAGCAGCACCTCCAGCTGCGGCACCGCGGCTCCGGGGATGCCGCGACCGGCCCCGCTCGGGGGGAAGACCCCCGCTCCTGCCAACGGCAGAGAAAACGAAGGACCCTTATCGGAGTCTGTTCTCCCGGCAGCTCCCTCTCCCCTTGGCCGCCGAACTCGCCCGCCCCGGGGCGGCCCCGCTCCGCTCTCCAGCGCAGCCCCGAGGAGCGCCCGGGGGAAGGGCTGCCCCGGCACGGCCGGCGCTCCGCCAGCTCCCGGCGCGTCACCCGCCGGCCGTGCAGGGAGAGCCGTCGTGTTCTCGCCTAACGCCCGGGAGGGCCCGGCACCCTCGGCCTTTGGAAAGGCGTGTTTAACGGAGCTGAGGAAAGCAGCGACCCAGGGCGCCTCGGCGCCAAGAGACACTACCGCAGCCGCGGGCAGCAGCGCCTGCGGCGGTGCATGGCGACGACTCTCGTGCCGGCCGTGCTCCGGTCCGGTCCGGTCGCGCCACAGTCCTGTGCCCGCTCGGCCCCAGCCATCGCGGCAGGGAAAAGCGGACGACGCAGTGCCCCCCTCAGCTCCCAGACCGCCCGCCGCCGTTCTCCTCACCCGTCCCGAGCTGCCTCTCTTTCGCAGGGGAACTCCCACCAACTCCGCGCCGCTCTCTCCGCCGCCCCGCCAGGCGCGCTCGCCGCCGGAGCCCAGAGCGCACTGCCCGCCCCCTCCAGCGGGGGAGGGGGCGCCGCGGCCGGGCCGGGGAGGAGCCAGGCGGGGGGCGCTCCCTCAGGTGAGCCCGGGGTTTCCCGCCGCTTTCCGGCCCGCCCGCGCCCTTGCGTCTCCCTGAGGGGGCGCGCGGCGTGGCCGGAGTCCCCCGAAAGACACCTACAGCTACAGAGGGGAGAGCACCCTGCTCTTCCTCAGCTAGGGCTGCACCGAGCCGCGCCCTAACGGAACGGGGTGGCCACAACGGCCCTCTGAGGAAGAACTCCAGCCCCGGGCCCGGTTACTGTCGGCTCGAGGCCGCCCGACAGTCGGGGTTGGTTTTCCTC
>VXBU01000578.1:1706-30743 GCA_013400315.1 Bombycilla garrulus | reverse complement strand
GTGTCCATAAATCCCAGGATCTGTGCATTTGGTTCCTGGTTCTGGGTCAATCAATCCCAGGATCTTTGCATTCCTGGTTCTGGGTGTCCATAAATCCCAAGGTCTGTGCATTTGGTTCCCGGTTCCAGATGTCGTAAATCCCACGATCTTCGTAATTTTTTCCTGATTTAAATAAGACACAAAACTTCACACCAGAGGGGGGCTGGCTGTGATTTCTGTGATTTCTGTGATTTCTGTGATTTCTGTGATTTCTGCTCTGTGCTCAAATCCCCACCCCCACGTCCCTAAATTCTGGCTGAGAGCACCCAGAGTTTGCCATTCCTGGGATTCGGGCTGGGGAGGATCCGATGCCCTGGTTTATTTGTGTTTGATGAGATCCTGATGGAGAACGGTGCTGCCCGTGCCCCGGGTTGTGTTTCTCACCAGAGGTGAGGGAGTTTTGTGATGAGGAAAATGACTTTAAAATGTCTTAGCACTGCCCTGCTGAGGCCTGGTGCTGTTAATCACATCCAGGGCTTCTTTTCTCACCTCGTGCATTTAAGTCCAGCCCAAGGTAGCACAACTCGTTTTTGCAGGTGGGCAAGAGCCAAGACAATCTCATTTTTACACTGAATGTGTCTCATTTGTACCTGTTGATTTCTCAAGATCCGAAATGAAAGATGTCTGGATGGAGTTTAAATGTTTTTCTATCCTCTTAAAAACCTATAAACCACATGTTAAGCACACGTGCGATCTGTCACTGCGTTAGTGCTTTCAGATCTTTTTTAGTGAGTCTTTTTTCATGGAAATGCAGATTTTTATCTCCGTGTTGTTTATCTCCTCCTCGTTTCCAAATCAACCCTTGCCGCGATTTTGGCTATTTCCCGCAGCTCACGAGTTCATAAATTCCTGTTCAGGCACCGCTGTTCCCTGCAAGACGAGATCAGAGCTGTCAGACTTGACAAATAAATCTCCAAGTCCTGGAACAAAAGGGCTGCGAGTCCGCGGGCAGGCAGGGAGCGCGGGGTTAATAACGCTCCGAGAGGATGACTCAGGCAGCGGGGAAGTAACGAGTGATTTTATCGTGCTGCAGATATGAAAAGGATATTGTTCACAGGGCACTGGAGCAGGGCTCCTGAATAATTCCAGCTTCTTCCCGGAGCTTTTCCGGATGAGCAGAGCGTGGGGGCAGAGCCCGGCTGGGGCTGCTGGCTGCACCCGAGGGGTTCTGCGGGGTCTGGGGGGGCTGGCACATCCCAGAGCTGCTCCTGACTCCTTCCTGGAGCTGGAATTGGCTCAGAGGGACGGCTTGGGGTGGAGGGGAGCAGTTCCCATCCAGGGGTGGTTCTGGGATGGGGTAAATGAGGGACGGACGGATGGATGGATGGATGGATGGATGGATGGATGGACGGATGGATGGAGGATGGATGGATGGGAGCAGCTCCTGGGACACGCAGGGAGTGTTTTTTGGGATAATTCCTGCCCAGCAGCCTGTCCCTGTCCAAGGCACGGCCCCAGCAGCGTTCCCAAGGCTCTTTAGGATCAGTTGGCGTTCAGAAGTGAGATGAAACCCTCTCCACTTTGTTCTGCCTGGCAGCACAGCCGGGGGATGCCGTTGTCTCTGACAGGCTGTCGGAGCTGATGAGAAGGGCTCTGTACATTATTAATAACAAATTGTCCCGGCGTGGTTCCTCTCTGTTCTCTGCTCCCAACACGGAGCGCGGGGCCGTGCGCTGCCTTGTCAGAGCTGCTCCCAGAGCGGCAGGATGCCGAGGCTCCAGCCCCAGAATGATTTTGTCGGAGGTGTTTGCCTCCCTCACCTCGTGCACGTCCCGGGGACTGCGCCGCTGTCCTCGCTCTGCTCCCTGCCGGGCTCAGGGCATCCAGCCGGGATCTGATGGGATCTGAAGGGTTCCAGCATGGACACGCTGCAGGAGCCTGTTCCACCAGAGCAGCTCCCGTGCTCCTGGTCCCAGTGCTCCTGGGGTGACATTGCAGCTGTCCCTCTGTGTCTGAGCCCAGCCCTGCTCAGAGATCAGCGTTCTGTCAGGGGTGACAGTGGCCAGGGGGCTCAGACATCCCCAGAGGGCTCGGACACCTCCTGAGGACTTGGACACCCCTGAGGGCTCGGACACCCCCAGCACTCCCAGGGGCTCAGACACCCCCGACACACCCGGGGGGCTCGGACACCCCCAGCACCCCTGGAGGGCTCGGACACCCCAGGAGTTCAGACACCCCCAGCACTCCTGGGGGGCTCAGACACCCCCAGCATCCCCAGGGGCTTGGACACCCCTGAGTGCTCAGACACCCCCAGCGCTCCCAGGGGCTCAGACACCCCCAACACTCCCGGGAGGCTTGGACACCTCTGGGGGCTTGGACACACCTGGGGGGCTCGGACACCCCCAGCACCCCTGGAGGGCTCGACACCCTGGGAGTTCAGACACCCCCAGCACTCCTGGGGGGCTCAGACACCCCCAGCATCCCCAGGGGCTTGGACACCCCTGGGGGGCTCGGACCCCCCCAGCCCCCCTGGAGGGCTCGACACCCTGGGAGTTCAGACACCCCCAGCACTCCCGGGGGCTCAGACACCTCCAGCATCACCAGGGGCTCGGACACCTCCAGCACTCCCTGAGGGCTCAGACAGCCCTGAGTGCTCAGACACACCCAAGGGGCTCAGACACCCCCAGCATCCCTGAGGACTCAGAAACCCCCAGCACTCCTGGGGGCTTGGACACCCCTGAGGGCTCGGACACCTCCAGCACCCCTGGGGGCTCAGGCACCCCCAGCACCTCCCAGGGGCTCGGACACTTCCAGCACTCCCTGGAGGCCTCGGACACCCCCGGGGGGCTCGGGGCCTCAGACACTCCCAACAGCTCTGGGAGGCTTGGACAACTCCAGCACTCCCTGAGAGCTCAGACACCCCCTGAGGACTCGGACACCCCCAGGAGTTCGGGCACCCCCAGCACCCCTGAGGGCTCAGACAACTCCAGCACTCCCGGGGGGCTCAGACACCCCCAGCACTCCCGGGGGGCTCAAACAGCCCCAGCACTCACGGGTGCAATTCCCAGGTGAATCAGGGTGGGAAAGGAGCTCAGCACAAGCTGCGAGTCAAGCACGTGCTTCAGCCTCGTTGACTTTTGAGCAGCAGCAGTCTGAGAGCGCTCACAGCTCAGCCGGAGGCTCCTGGCATGGGCTGGGGTTATTTTTAGCTGCTCTCAGAGCCCCAGGAGGGGAAGGGAAGGCTCCAGCCAGGCTTTGGGTGGTGCTGCAGGAGCTGAACCAGCCTCACCTGCAGGAGCTGCGCCAGCGCTTCCCCAGGGGAGCAGCACCAAAGTGAGGACTGGGAGAGCATCCAAAAACCAGGGACGGATGAGAACGCAGCAGGGTGTAAAACGCACGTGGGGAGTGATGGAATTGGGGCAAAACTGCTGGAAAAACACCCTGCTCTCCATCCTGAGCGAGCCCAGCTGGGCTCAGCTCCCGCAGGAGCCACGTCCTCACCCGTCACCGCAGCTGACATTTATTACACCTAATAAACCCCACGTGTCCCAATACTCAGGAACTCAACTTAAATATCATGTTCAGGGAGCTGGAAGGAGATGGATTTTAATGTCATACTCCATAATTCTTGACAGGCTGGGGGAGAAAAAAAAATGGGAGTGTTGTGGGATGTTATTGCTGCTTTTTGTTCTGAGGGCGGCTGGTGAGTTGGGAGAGTGTAGAGGTGGCTGCTCACCCTTTCCTCTGCCCTGTTAGGGACAAAAAAAAAGCAGATTTTCATCAGGTTTCCAGCTCGGGGTGCTATAAAAACCCCCAGCATTCAGCCCCAAGGTCTGTGTTCTGCATTTCTGAGCCATTCTGCGGCTGCAACGCTGCCTCTCCAGCCATCAGCCTCCACTTCCAAACTGGAATATTCCCGCTCCTAATGGCACGAAAACCCCTGCAAATGGGTGCTTGTTCAACATAAAAATTACCAGCAATTTGAGGATAAGTCATGGAGGATGTAATGACTCGTATTACAAGGTTCAGGAAAATTGAAGTGTGAATTGGGATCTGAAGGGGCGGCTTTGTTCTCTGCCAGGAGTTCAGTCCTGAGCAGGACCTGAGGAAAATCACTGCCCTCCTTTCCCCAGAGCCTTTTATCTGCTGGAAAAGCTGCTTGGGCTGTGGCGTTCCCATTCCCACGCAGAAAAGAAATTGGGGTCCTTAACCGAGCAGCAGCAGGGAAAATTCTGATTTCATGGAGGCCAAAAAGAAAAAAAAAAAAAAAAAGAGAAAAACCCACGAAAAGCAAAAATATTCTTTTAGAAATCAACCCAGAATCTCGCCCTCAAAGTTTCCTCTGGTCTTAGAGGATAAAGGAGGAATTCTCAGGATGCTGGGCTGGCCCTTCCTGAAACGCTGAAGCAAAAGGGGCTGGTGTTTCCTGACCCCACAGGCAGGAATTTTTCCCATCAGCAAATGCTGGAGATCCCGGAGCTGGTGTCACCTGCAGGCCCCTTTGTGGAAATCCGGAAAATTCTGTAAAAATTTGGTAAAATTAATTTAAAAATTAATCTTCAAAGCCTTGTAGAGATTCTGTAAATGATCAGAAACTGCAATATTGGGTAAAATTGCTCGAAATCAGGCTGAGAATGGGGAAGGAGATTTGGGACAGCGGGCAGGGCTTTGCTTTGAGGGGAGGTGAGGAAGGGTTGGAGCTCTCCAAGGTGTGCTCGGGGCAGCCTCAGGGTTTCAGCACAGGGAATGAGGCTGGGAAATGAGGATCCAAATCCTCTGGAATCCTTTGGCTCCTCATGGCTGGGAAATGAGGATCCAAATCCTCTGGAATCCTTTGGCTCCTCGGCAGAGCCACCAGCTGGAAATCCGCCGGGTCTTTACCATGACAAAAGCAGCCCCAGCCTAAAATGCCCTTCAGAGTGAGAAGCAGCATGGAGCAGGATGTGGAAAAGATTCCTCACAAAAGTAGCTTGTGATTCAGATGGAAAATGTCAGGTTTTGAAAATTATTAATCTTTGTGCGGCACAAAACCGTCAGCTGTAGGGGCGTTGGGTGTGGGAGGTTCCCGCGGGAGAGCGTTTCCAAACGGGGCTTTTTTTGGGGCTGTTTTTCTCTTTCCCTTTGTTTTTTTTTTTTTTTTTGGGGGGGGATTCTTTTGTTCCTTCCCCCACGGGGGGCTGAGTAAACAGCAGCTGAGGCTCCTGGTGGGGACAGCAGCAGAAGTGACAGCGGAGGGAGGTGAGGTGGTGACAGCAGAGTCAGGGGAGCGTCACCACCCGGGCTGTGATTCACTGCAGAGGGAAACGGAGCGGGGGATAACGGGGAGAGGGGTGGGAAATGGGTAAACAACCGCCTGGGGGATGGTTTTGGGCAGATTTACCCCAGAAATGGGATTGGGGGGTGGGATGAGACGGGCAGGTGTCGGGTGGCTCCGTGCTGCAGGGTCTGGAGAGCTCAGCACGCTCTGGGGTGGCTTTAGCCGGGAGAAATGGGGGAAAGTTCCAGAAAAGGCCGTTTTTTGGGCCTGAGGGTGTCCTGGGGGGAGCAGCAGCAGGCAGAGAGGTTTTCTGAGCTTTTTTGAGGTTTTTTGAGGTTTTCTGAGGATTTTTGAGGTTTTCTCTTGCAGCTCTGGGGCTGGTGGGGCTGGCTGGGGTTGGCTTTGCTCTCCCATTTCTTGTGGGATATCTCTGCTCCCATTGCTTTATCCAAGCAATTTATCTGATTGGGAAGGGAAGGGTGAAAGAAGAATTGCAATTCCCAATTCCCTTCTCCAAACCATCGAATTCCCTTCTCCAAAGGGAGAATTCCCTTCTCCAAACCATCGACTGGAGGGCACCTCCGAAATCTGATCGTGTCCCAGTGCAGCAAACAGCTGCTGGGAGCTGCAAACGTCAATAAATCCGAAACCTCGCAGGTCTGGAATGATATTATTTAACAATATGTTTTGCTGTTTAATTATAATTGCACGGAGGCTGCGTTGAAGGGAATATTTGTAGCTGAATACCCTGAAAAAAAGCACAAAATGAGCAGCCAGAACAGGCTGGGTGTGGAACCCAAAACTGCTCCGCTGCCCAGCTCCCCCTCCTCGGTTTGCTGTGCTCAGCTGCTGCAAACACAACGTTAAAATATTCCTTAAACGTCACTTGTTGCTTTGATGGGATTTACAGAGAGATCTGAAACATCTGCGGCTCAGTCTCTCTGCACGTGTGGAAAACATCGATTAATTGGATATTTCCTGCTGTAAGGGACACCAGGCACTTCAAAACTGGACAGAAATCCCAAAAGTGTTTTGTTTTGTGAGATAAAACATGATAAAATTTTACATCCCAAACTTTATTGCTTAACTGCAGATAGTTTGTTTCCCCAATCACAATGAGATAAAATTTCAGAATATGAAGATCCGTCATTAAATTCAATTTGTGCAGAATGCAACAAGGACTGGAAATTCCTGCAAACACAGCCAGCACAGGATCTCACAGGGATTGGGAAATCTGGCTTCCAAATCTTCTCCTCTAAACTCTTATTTAAATTGGGAACTGCACATTGGAATTATGTCCTTTAATATTTAATGGGCCCAATTTTCTCAGCGACTCACCTGAAGGAGCTGCAGAGTTCCTCAGCCCAGTTTTAATGAGCTCATCCGGGATTTAGGGCTCAGTTGTTGGGAGGTGCCCTGTGATGTCTCACTCAGCCACTGAGTGTCCCTAAATTGTGATTTCATCATTTATTATTGCTGTGCTCTCGAGCTCTCGGGGTTGGAAGGAAGCCCCGTTTTTGGAGCCTGGTTTCTCGCTCAGCCTGGCTGAAATGAAGCTGAATTTCTCTCTGAGCTCGTGTTGTGGGTTTTTTTTTTTTTTTTTTTTTTTTTTTTTTTTTTTTTTTTCCCAAATGAGCATTTCCATATCGTTGTCTCAGTAATTAAGATTAACTGAACCCCGATCTCGTCAGAGACACAACTCTGGGAATGTGGCAGGGATCCACATTAGCAGGTGAAACATAAAATTCTGAGCAGGAGAGGAGTTAATTTGGGGAGTCCCCTCTTCGCCTCGCTCATCCATTTCTCCTGAAGTTTGGCAGCACTGGGAGGGGTTTGTGCTTTGAATTCAGCCTGGGAGGAGCTCAGGGTGATCTCCGTGCTCTGCAGCCTCTCTGCTGGGCCACAAACGGGATTTTTGATGGTTCTGCACAGAAATGCTCCACTCGGGGTTCCCTGGCTGCAATTGTTGATGACAGCAGTGGGGTCACTCCCTGAGGGGCAGAGCAGTGTCCCCAGGAGGGGCAGGGCGGTCACTGGGGTCACTCTGGACACTGAGGGGCTGGGCTGGAGTTTGGGAACTGGGCTGGAGTTTGGGAATTGCTGGAGGTTCCTGAGGGGTGGAATCTCCTCTTTCTCTGCTCCTGGATCTCCCCTGGCAGAGTTCACAGCCCCTGATCCATCCCAGAGCTGTGACTGTGCTCTACCTGACAGAGATTGGGATCTGATCCATCACAAGCTGGGATTGTGCTGTTCTGGATCTCCCCTGGCAGAAATCACAGACCCTGATCCATCCCAGGACTGTGCTGGAGCCCAGGAGCTGCTGGGGGGTTCCTGAGGGATGGAGTCTCCTCTTCCCTCTGGTCCTCGATTTTCCCTGGCAGTGATCACAGCCCTTGATCCATCCCAGAGCTGTGCTGGAGCCGGGAATTGCTGGGGGTTCCTGAGGGATGGAATCTCCTCTTCCCTCTGGTCCTGCATCTCTCCTGGCAGATTTCACAGCCCCTGATCCATCCCAGGGCCGGGATTGTGCTGTTCTGGGTCTCTCCTGGCAGAGTTCGGGGCTCTGATCCATCCCAGAGCTGTGACTGTGCTCTACCTGGCAGAGATTGGGATCTGATCCATCACAAGCTGGGATTGTGCTGTTCTGGATCTCCCCTGGCAGAAATCACAGACCCTGATCCATCCCAGGACTGTGCTGGAGCCCAGGAGCTGCTGGGGGGTTCCTGAGGGATGGAGTCTCCTCTTCCCTCTGGTCCTCGATTTTCCCTGGCAGTGATCACAGCCCTTGATCCATCCCAGAGCTGTGCTGGAGCCGGGAATTGCTGGGGGTTCCTGAGGGATGGAATCTCCTCTTCCCTCTGCTCCTGGATCTCCCCTGGCAGATTTCACAGACCCTGATCCATCCCAGGACTGTGCTGGAGCCAGGAATTGCTGGGTGATCCCTGAGGGGTGGAATCTCCTCTTCCCTCTGGTCCTGCATCTCTCCTGGCAGAGTTCACAGCCCCTGATCCATCCCAGGGCTGTGACTGTGCTGTTCTGGATCTCCCCTGGCAGAGATCAGGGATTTGATCCATCCCAGGGCCGGGATTGTGCTGTTCTGGATCTCTCCTGGCAAAGTTCAGAGCCCCTGGCCCACCCCTGTCTCTCATTCCCCGGTATCTTTACACAAAGCTATAAAATAAATTAAGGCAGTGATTCACAGCTCGTTCTGTGTGTGGATGTGTGGGAGGGGAAGTTCCTTTTGCGATGGGATTGTCCTGGAACAGAGATCCCAAACCCCCAATTCCAATTCCCGATTTCGAGGCTGTGATTCCCGATTTCNGATTTCCAGGCTGTGATTCCCAATTTCCAGGCTGTGATTCCCAATTTCCAGGCTGTGATTCCCAATTTCCAGGCTGTAATTCTCGATTTCCAGGCTGTAATTCCCAATTTCCAGGCTGTGATTCCCTCTGGCAGGGGCTGAGGTTGGGGTTTGATGCTCAGCAGGGTTGCTGTGCTCGGGAGCAGTTTAAATTTCCTCACACACCCCGTGCTGGGACACCTGTAGTCACAAACCCGTCTGTTCGGGATGCTGGAGGATCCTTTTTCTCTTTAAAGATTTATATTGCTTGCATATTGCTCAAAGGAAAAAAAAATAGATGTTAAATAAATGTATGAAAGATTCTTCAAGTTTGTAACCCACTTAATATTTAATAAATGTAATGTATCATTTTTATAAATAAGCGTAGCTGGGATATAAATAAATTCAGGATCCAGAGGGGATTACAGGCGGATGCACATTCATCTCTGTGGCACAGGAAGGGCCAGAAATGTTTTATCAGCAAATTAATCCTCGCTGGAGAAAAGAACTGTTTTATTAGGCTTGCCCCTGTGAGGGGCAGGCGGGGGTGGTGGAAATTCCTTTTAAAAATTTCCGTGGAACTGGAAATGTTCAGAAAATGGTTCTGACATTCCCAGAGTGGTTCTGGCAGAGCCGGAGGAGAGTAAAGGCTGGAATTTGTGGGTAAAGGTGGGATGGGTTAAACTTCCTTCTCTTTTAGAGGAACAAAGATTTTGTAGGAACAAAGATTTTACAGGAACAAAGATTTTACAGGAATAAAGATTTTACAGGAACAAAGGTGGGAGTGAGAGGTGCCGGGGGCACAGGGACCGGGCAAGGACTGGGAGCTCTGGGAGAGGAGGCAGGAAAGGAGGGAAAGAGGATTGGGAAATGGGCAGGAAAAAGGGAATGAATGTTGGGAAAAGGGCACAAAAAAAAGGGAATGAGGACTGGGGAGAGGACAGGAAAGGGAATAAGGGTTGGGGAAAGGGTAGGAAAGCCTTTCCTAGGAGCCCTGGCTGGCAGAGGAGCAGCTCTCTGTGCATGCCAGGGCAGCCACAGCCACCAGGGTGGCACCCAGGCCTCTCTGGGGACACTCTCGGGCTCTCTGGGGACACTCTCAGGCTCTGTGGGGAACCTCTCAGGCCTCTCTGGGGACACTCTCAGGCTCTCTGGGGACACTCTTGGGCTCTCTGGGGACACTCTCGGGCTCTCTGGGGACACTCAGGCTCTCTGGGGACACTCTCAGGCTCTCTTGGGACCCTCTCAGGCTCTCTGGGGACATTCGTGCTCTCTGGGGACATTCTCGGGCTCTCTGGGGACACTCTCAGGCTCTCTGGGGGACCCTCTCAGGCTCTCTTGGGACATTCATGCTCTCTTGGGACACTCTCAGGCTCTCTTGGGACATTCAGGCTCTCTGGGGACACTCTCGGGCTCTCTGGGGACACTCTCACACTCTCTGGGGACACTCAGGTTCTCTGGGGACACTCTCACACTCTCTGGGGGACCCTCTCAGGCTCTTTGGGGACACTCTCAGGGTGGCTCTGTGTGAGGAAGGCTCTTTGGTGACATCCTTGGCGCTGCTGAGGTGAGAATCTGGGGAAAATGAGGCTGGGAAAGAAAATCTGCCAGAAACGGGAATGAACTTTGAACTTTCCCCTGCCTGAGGGGCCCCGGGTGGGCTCCCAGCAGGGACACAGAGCTGGCCCAGCCCTGCCGTCCCTCTCAGAGTCCCTGAGCCAGGAGTTTGTCCCTGTCCCTTCCCCGCTGTCACCTCCAGGCTGGCCCTGGCAGCACAGGGAGCTCCCCCAGTCCCTGCAGAGCCGGGTGACCCCAGCAGAGGGGACAGCATCTGTCGCTACAGGACACGAAAGAACACAGACACACACCGCAGCTCAGGTGATCACAAGAGAGGAGAAGAGCGTTCATTTTTTCTGACTCCAGTATTTATAGTTTTCCAAAAGTGACAGTGGGTTGGACGGTGGCAGTGCCACCTCTCCAAAGACACTGCACAGACAAACAGCCCATCAATTTTTCTCCTCCTCTATGGAGGAATGCAAAACCACTGAGGGGTTTACAGAAAGTGTGTGAGAAAGTTCTTCACAAATATGTAAATATCAGACGGCTTAGAAAGTCTTACAAAAATCAGGGCAACAATCCTTGAGTGTCCCACCCCGTGAGAAACGGGATTTTCAACACCTGGATAAGAGCCTGAAGATCCCCAGCACGCTGCTGGAGCGAGGAGAAATCCCAGATTTATTTACACAACTTCCTGCACGTTCGTTTTTTGGAGTTTTCTCGGCGGAAAATTGCCGGGAGGGATGGGTTTCTTCCTCCTCAGCCAGCAGAACAATTTTCCACCTGTCGCCCAAATGTTTGATGGGGAGGATCACGGCAGAGCCGCTGGAGTTTATCCCTGATATCCAGGAGGGTGTGGAGAAGTGAACGTAGGATTTCAGGGGGGCAGAGGGAGCGGCAGCGTGTGGGGATCTCAGCCTGAGCTGAGAGGTCCCTGCAGGAGGAATTGCCTCAGGGCAGCCCCATAAATCAGGGGAAATCCCAAACCCTGCAAAGAGAGGGAAATCCCAAATCCTGGGCAGAGAAGGAAATCCAAAACCTGAGGAAGTGAGGAAAATCTAAAACCCTGTGAGGAGAGAGAAATCCCAAACCCAAGGCAGAGAGGGAAATCCCAAACCCTGTGAGGAGAGAGAAATCCCAAATCCCGGGCAGAGAAGGAAATCCCAAACTCCAGAGAGAAATCCCAAACCCAAGGCAGAGAGGGAAATCCCAAATCCTGGGCAGAGAAGGAAATCCCAAACCCCAGAGAGAAATCCCAAACCCCAGGCAGAGAGGGGAAATCCCAAACCCTGGGCAGAGAGAGAAATCCCAATCTCCAGAGGGAAATTCCAAACCCCAATCCCAAATCCCAGGCAGAGAGGGGAAATCCCAAACCCTGGGCAGAGAGAGAAATCCCAAGCTCCAGAGGGAAATTCCAAATCCCAAACCCCAGGCAGGGAAGAAAATCCCAAACCCCCATGAGGTGAGGGAAATTCCAAACCCCGGACAGAGAGGGAAATCCCAAACCCTGTGAGGAGAGAGAAATCCCAAACCCCAGGCAGAGAGGGGAAATCCCAAACCCTGGGCAGAGAGAGAAATCCCAATCTCCAGAGGGAAATTCCAAACCCCAATCCCAAATCCCAGGCAGAGAGGGAAATCCCAACTCCCAGGCAGAGAGGGAAATCTCAAACCCTGCAAAGAGAGGGAAATTCCAAACCCTGTGAGGTGAGGGAAATCCCAAACCCCCAAAGCCCAATCCCAAATCCCGAAACCCAGACAGAAAGGGAACAGATCTCCCTCTGATCCTGGGGCTGTGGGATCAGGGAGGGGAATTCAGCCCCGTTTGGGACTTTTAGGGCTTTGTTTTTCTGGTCCCACAAAATGTAAAAGTTGTGTTTGGACACTTGGGAAAAGTCTCTGCACAATTTATTGTCAGATTTATTTGCATTTATCATGAGTTACTTGGCTTGTTGGGAACATTTTAACTTTTGGGTTTTTTTTTTAATGCAGAAAGAATAATGCCACTCATTTTAAATAATTCTTCATTTGAAAAAGAAAAAAAAAATAAAGTTCCAAACTCAAAGTTTTTCACTGGTTTAAGGTCTTAACATCTAAATTATCCTAATCAGTTTTGAAATCCTGACTCATCCCTGTGTGCTGCTGTCCAGATCTCCTAATGCGTTCTGACTCCATCAGCGTGTTTATTTCAGAGAAGAATTTAATGTTTGTTCCTAACTTTTTTTCCCCCACTCCTTCCTTTTTCATTCCTATTATTGTCATAAAAAGATTTAAAGTCCCTTTTGGCCTGGCGTGCGGAGCATAAAACACAAAACCCTTGCTGAAAGGTAATTTTCCAGGAGCGAAAACCACGAGAATTGTGTCAGGCTTTGCTCTTCTGTCATTTGCTGCTGCCATAAACCAGATTTTTTTGTGTAGCTCTGAAGGGCCTGAATCCCAAAAACTCACGTGGGAAACCCCAGGGATTGGCAATCCGCCCCTGGGAAGGTTCCAGAAGCTTTGGGGGAGGTGAATTCAAGTTTGGGGCACCACCAAGGTGACCTCAAAAGGAAGGAAAAGGATTTGGGGTAAAATCCTGAGCATTAAGGGCACTTTAGGAGAGGCTCCTGCAGGTAAATGCTATAATAAATATAAATAAATGTTATTTATCCAGGAGTGTTGTGCTGGTTCCACCTGGGGCAGGAGTGTTCTGGGACAAGGAATTCAGGGAATTCCAGGTGTAAAATACAGAAATGTGTCTGTGAGTGTGAGGAATCAAAATACAGAAAATACAGAAAATAAATAGAGAAAATACAGAAATAAATACAGAAGATACAGAAATGTGTCTGTGAGTGTGGGAATGGGGAATCAAAGTACAGAAATAAAATAGAGAAAATAGAGAAAATACAGAAACTTCTGTCTGTGAGGTGAGGGGATGGAGAATTAAAATACAGAAAATAAATACAGAAAATACAGAAATATGTCTGTGAGTGTGTGGGATGGGGACTTAAAATACAGAAATAAAATACAGAAAATACAGAAAATAAATACAGAAAATACAGAAATGTGTCTGTGAGTGTGGGGGGATGGGGACTCAAAATAGAGAAAGAAAATACAGAAAATACAGAAAATAAATACAGAAAATACAGAAATGTCTGTCTGTGAGGTGAGGGGATGGGGAATCAAAATTCAGAAATAAAATACAGAAAATACAGAAATCTTTGAGTTGAGGGGATGGGGAATTATTCCTGCTTTGCGGGCTGGGACCTCGGCTGGTTGGATTTTCAAAGGAAAATGAAGATACACCTGGATTTACCTGGGAATGTGAGAGGTTCTCATCAGGAGGGAGCCACTCCCAGCCACAAAACCTCCCTGATACCCCAAAAAAATCCAGATCACACAACGTGCCAGGAGAAACCCTCCTGGATTTCAGTGGGGCTGGGATTTCCCCCTCTGCGCCTCGCCCTAAATAGCAAATTCAGTGGAATAACTCGGGGTCACCGGGAGTTCTCCAGCTGCGGGACCCTCACAGGCTCAGCTGCTGCTCTCCCTCCACTCCAGGGCTGGCGGAGCCTCGATGGCAGCCTGGGATTCCCAAACCTCTCCAAAATCTGATGACATTTTTTTGTTATTTCCTATAAAACTTGGATTTAATGGAGCCTGCAGGGACGCGGCGCTGCTGAAGACTGACAAGATGGAAATTGGCATCAGCGCTGGGGAGTAAAACGCTGCGAGTTGTGATAATATTTTCTAAAGCTCCCTGAAAAGAGGGTGACAGCTCTGAACTCGTTTGAAGGTGGCTGTGGTTTCCCAGCATGGCTCGGGGAGGGTTTGCACATGCAGAGCTCCGTGCTGAGGGACAGCTCCCTGGATCTGATGGAAATAAAACAATTTCTCATTGTTCTGGCGTCTCCCAGACCCGCGGAGGGTTTTGTTTTCCTTCACAGCGCCACAGCTTCCCTCTCATCTGCCTCAGTTTCCCTGCTGTGGGTTCTCTCACCTCTCTCGTGCCCTCAGCTGTTCTCTCTGACCCTCACCTGTGTCCTGGGTGCGCCTGCTGCTCTCTGATCCTCCTGCACAAACCAATCCCTTCCCACTCACCTTTGTCCCTTTCCTCTGAATTCGCGCCAAAACCTCACAGAGTGCAGAAACAAATTCCACATTGTTGGAGATCAATGGGAATTTCAGGGGTTTGACAGCAGCGACAAGGACCTGACTGGGTGGGAATTGTGGGGATCTGACTGAATGAGAATTGAATTGTGAAGATCTGATGGGATGGGAGTTGTTGAAATTTGATGGGATGGGAGTTGTGAGGATTTCACTGGGCAGGAGTTGTGAGGATTTGATGGGATGGGAGTTGAATTGTAAAGATCTGACTGGGTGGGAATTGTGAAGGTTTGGCTGGGTGGGAGTTGTGAGGATCTGAGTGGATGTGATGAGGATTTGATTGGATGGGAGTTGAGTCGTAAAGGTTTGACTGGGTGGGAGTTGAGTTGTGAGGATGTGACTGGGTGGGAATTGTGAGGGTTTGACTGGATGTGATGGGAGTTTTGGGGATTTGATGGGATGGGAACTAAATTGTAAAGATCTGAGTGGGTGGGAGTTGGGAGGGTTTGCCTGGGTGGGAGTTGTGGGGATTTCACTGGGTGGAGTTGTGAGGATGGGACTGGATGTGATGGGAATTGTGGGGATTTGATGGGATGGGAGTTGAATTGTGAGGATCTGACTGGATGGGAAATTTGGGGATTTGATGGGATGGGAGTTGAGTTGTGAGGGTTTGCTGGGTGAGAATTGTGAGGATCTGATGGGATGGGAGTTGTGAGGGTTTGCCTGGGTGGGAATTGTAAGGATTTGATGGGATGGGAGTTTTGGGGATTTGACTGGATAGGAATTGTGAGGGTTTGTCTCAGTGGGAATTGTGAGGATTTCACTGGATGGGAGTTGATTTGTGAGGATCTGACTGGATGGGAATTGTTCTAAAGGCAAAGCTCTGCTCCAGGGCCTCTGGAATTCAGGAGCTGCAGGACCTGGGCTCATGCCCTGCTGAAGGAATGCCCTTGGCCCCTGGTGGCAGCTGGGGATCACAACCCTGAGAGGATGTGTCGAAGTGGTGAAAACCTCTCCATTCACATCCTGCAGCCTCTGAACCCTCAGCTCCCTGCCTGAGCAGCTTTCTGGCGGCTTTGATGCTGCTTTGTGGCAGTTTGACACAAAATTATTTGATTGTTTGACACTTCAATTATTTGATTTTTTTTCTGTGTGTGTGTGTCCTTGCAAAGCCCAACCCGACAGCTCTGCAGGCGCTGCCGGAGTAAAACCGATACTAAATAAATCCCAAAGCTGGTTTTTCATTCCAGCAATAAAACGATGATAGAAGAAACGCAAAAAACGTGACTTTTCCTCTGGTTACCTTCCAGGAAATGAGAACAGTGACGCTCTGCCTGAATCCATCCCTTCGGCCCCGGGGACCCTGCCCCATTTCCTGGAGGAGCCGGACGATTCCTACATCATCAAGAGCAACCCCATCGTGCTGCGCTGCCGCGCCGTGCCCGCCATGCAGATCTTCTTCAAGTGCAATGGCGAGTGGGTGCACCAGAATGAGCACGTGTCCCACGAGAGCCTGGACGAGGCCACAGGTGAGCCCAGAGCTGTCCCCAGGGCAGATCCCAAAGCAGGGCCCTGTGTTTCGAGGAGCTGGACTGGAATAACGACACTCACGGGTGCAGTAAAATGGCTGTGCTGGTTTGAAAGCAAAACCAGTGAGACTCCAAGTCAGAAATACGATTGAATAGGAAAAAGTAAAATACATGCAAGTAATACAAAAGAAACAAAACCAAAACACACTGACAGAATACAACCTGACACCCTGATAGTGAGGGTGGTGGCAGCAGTCCAGATGAGGTGATCTTGCTGAAGTGGTGATTCTGTAGAAAGTTCTGGTAGCTCTTGTCCTCTGGAAACCATTGGGTAAGGGCTGCTTGTTCTGTGCCAAACCCCAGATTATATCCAGGTGGGAATGCTTGGCTCCTCCCCTGGGCGGAGCATCTCACAATGGGCTGATGTCATTCCATGAGTCATGGGGTGGATCCTTAATGGCCCATTAAACACAAATGGCTCCCGGAGGGAGTTACCTGTAACTCATGGGGCAAGGTGTTGATGGGCCATTAACAGGAGATGGTCCAGGGGAGGAGGCAAGGAAAACACTGCCCCTCCTGACCAATGAATGAACCAATCAATGAATGAACCAATCAATCAGTGAATCAATCATGGGGCAGGCATTGATGGCCCGTTATCAGGAGATAGTCCAGGGGAGGAGGCAAGGAAAACACTGCCCCTCCTTGTTTCAACAGCTCATGAAGATGGAGATGGAATACAGACCTTCTGGAATATTCTTACATTGTAACCTAGGACAATGGCGTATCCCCTTTATTCGTCATGTTCATCCCTTATATATGACAAAAAAGTTTACACTCTTTCTTGAAGAACATTCTACCTAGTTGGTTACAGTTTTTCAACTTGTCTCTAAACTACTCTTTTGTTGGCACAAATTTAGGGAATTCCTGCTGGGTTGGACACTGAGGTTTGCCCCCAGCCCCAGTTTTTATGGGATTTTTGTTGGATTGGATCCTGAAGTTTGCTCCCAGCTATAGCTCTTATGGGATTCTTACTGTGTTGGACCATGAGGTTTGCTCCCAGCTCCCATTCTTATGAGATTCTTAGCGGGTTGGACCCCTCCATGCCCAGTTTTTAGGAATTCTTGCTGGGTTGGACCCTGAGGTTTGCTTCAACCCCAGTTTTTATATGATTTTTGTTGAGTTGGACACCGGGGTTTGCTCCCAGCCCCACCAGGGCAGGAATTGGGCTGGGAACAACCCGAGCAGGAAAAATCCACAGCGTCCAGTGCGTGTGGAAGAGAAGAGCAGAGAAGAGAGAGATCTCTGAGTGCTCAGGAGGTGGTGTCAGCTCCAGGCAGAGCCTGCAGGTTTCCCATCGAGCTGATGAGAATTTCAGAGCCATTGTGGCTCCAGAGCTCTGGCTGTTGTTGCTCTCTCCCCTCTCCCCTCCCAGCATTGCTAGGCAACCCCCAGCCTTGGCAGCAGCGCTCTGTGTACAACACCTTCTCCAGCAACACAAGAAATTCCTTTTTTAGAGGCAAAAATGCCATTTAAAAAGAAGTTGCACCTCCTAAAGTAGTGCTTGGCATTCTTCTGAAGTGACACATTCTGAGGAAATTTCATATTAAAGCGTTTTTTTTTCTTGTAAATGCTAATCTGAATGAATCTTAATTTTTGCAGTTACCTTTTCAGAAATAATTTAATAGGCATAACCTTTACTTCTAAAGGCACTGCTGAATCAATATGGGAGAAATGTCGTCTCTAAAAGCTTTCCCTCCATATGGTTACAGAAAATCTCTCCGTGAGTGCTGCAATTATGTTTTCTAAGCTCTGGGTTAATAACAGAACAAACCAGGTTTGGTAACACGAGGTGGGGTTGAAATGGCATCAAGAACGCTGAGCAGGGTTGGATCACGGAGTGGTTTGGGTTGGGAGAAAATTCACCTGGTTCCAGCTCCCCCGGCCACAGGAACCCTGAAAGGTCGGATTGAGCCCGGGGGTGATGCCCCAAAGGTCTGGAGCCAAAACCCAGCGTAGAGCAGGCCCAGAATGGTCCTCAGGGCACAGAAATGCAGAGGGGCAGCACAGGGGGAATTCTCTCACCATGATCCGGGAATTCTCTCACCCTGATGTGGGAATTGCCTCACCATGATCTGGGAATTCTCTCACTGTGATCCCAGAATTGCTTCACCATGATCTGGGAATTCTCTCACCCTGATCTGGAAATTCTTTCACCCTGATCCAGGAATTCTTTCACCCTGATCCAGGAATTCTCTCACCCTGATCCCAGAATTCTCCCACCATGATCTGGGAATTCTCCCACCCTGATCCAGGATTTCTCTCACCATGATCCAGGAATTCTCTCACCATGATCCCAGAATTCTCTCACCATGATCTGGGAATTCTCCCATCCTGATCCAGGAATTCTCTCACCATGATCCCAGAATTCTCCCACCATGATCTGGGAATTCTCTCACCCTGATCCAGGATTTCTCTCACCATGATCCAGGAATTCTCTCTCCATCATCTCAGAATTCTCCCACCTGGATCCAGGAATTCTCTCACCCAGATCCAGGAATTCTCTCACCATGATCCAGGAATTCTCCCACCACGATCCAAATCCAAAGCCAGGAATTAGTTTGGAATGCTTCTTCAAAACCAGGAATTAGTTTGGAACTCCTCCTCAGCCATCAGGGATTGGGATTTTGGCAGGAATGTGCCGTACCCTCGTTCCTGGAGCCCAGCCTGGGGCACAGCTGAGTCTGTCCCCAAGCTCTGCCCGGGTCTGCTGCCCTGGGGCTCCAGCTGGGAAAAACCGCTCTGGGATTTGTGCCAGAAATGGGGATTTTGCTTAAAGGGGATTCCCTGCACTGGAAGGGTCTGACATCTGCATCCTCCTGTGTGGGAGCAGGGGGCTGAGAGGACGTGGAGAAGTGCAAAACAGGAACCAGGAGCCCAGGCTGGAGGAGGTTTGGTGCAGAACAGAAGGAACTGACACAGCCTGGGTCTGGGCAGCCATGGGAGCTCTGGCAGGGTGCTCAGGGTGCCACTCTGAGTGCGCTGCTGTGGCACCCAGGGCGTCCCAAGGCCACGGGTCACCTTTGTCACCAGCACAGAGCCCAGCCTGTCACAGCTTTGGTTTTACAGGAGAGGAATCAAAACCTCCAGGAGTGTCTGTGAGGAGCAGCAGCAGCACAGGGAGGGTTCTGCAGGACTCTGCTGCTGCTCAGGATGTCTGGAAGGCTTTTCCTGGAGTGTCCCCGTGGTGTTTTTCTGCTTTTCCTGTTTATTCCCAAGCGTGGCAGAGCAGGGACTTTGTTCTCTCCGTGCTCTGCCTCACCAAGGGAGAGCCGAGCTCGTGGATGCTGCTGTGATCAGAGTGCGGTAATTAAGGGCTGATTAATTTCCCTCTGCTGCATTTCCTGCACGCTCCAGAACCTGCCCGGATATTTGGGGCAGGGGTTCAGCGGAGGCTCGGCCCCGCTCGCAGAGTTTCCGCGGCTGATAACTGGAAGGATGACAGCAATAACTGCTGTCAGTGTTTTTCTCATTTAAACAAATAAAGCTGACAAATGCCGAAGTTCTCTGCAGCTCCGTTGTGTTTAGTACACGGAGAGCAATTATTCATCTGCTGCCAGCCCGGGTCTGTGCAGCTCGAGCATCCAGCAGAGCCCATTAGCATTTCAGTGCCACAGCCAGCACTTGATATTCTGCACGGCTCTACTGTAAAACAAAAGATGATGGTTCTAATTTGCACAATAATTTAAAGGGTTGGGCTCGCCCGTGCTGATTGGAGTTATTGGGAGCCGCAGGTAAAACGTCGCTGTGCTTTATGAGGTGCCTGCTTTGATTTGCAGGGGTTTGTCACCCGGTGTCGCTCCCCATGAAGGATTTTCCTGGCTTCTCCCGAGGTGGATGTGTTTGCTGGTGAAATACGGGGGTGATAAATAGAGAATATTCCTCTCCTCCCAATGGGTTTGCTTTCTGTCGTTGTTCCTAAAACAAATGGAAATTGCTGCGCTTTGTCCGTAAACAAAGCATAACTTCCCCCAAAGACCCCGAGTTCTCCAGAGCTCCAGTCCAGCCCCAACAATTCCGAGATTCTGCAGTTTTGGATGCATTTATTTTGTCTATGGGTGAATTGGGAGGGCTTTAAGAGGTCCTGAATTCCTACCTGGCCCATTCTCAAAACGCTGAACCACCAGCTTCCCCAAACCGTGCGCTCTTTGTTTGCCACATTAAATACAGGCTGATTTATAGATTAATTAAACACCGTGTCAATGAGAGGAAGAGCTGGGCTGGAGAATATTCCACCTTAATAAATCTGGCGCTGTAAATGCCTGAATTCACTGACGCCTGCTCAGAAATTTGCAGTGCCCAAGAGCCAAGAAATGGCTTCAGCTTCTCCAAAATTCATCATCAAGCGATGACTTTTCTTTGTTTGGTATCAAAATCCTGTTGTGGTGAGCGGGGCCTGTGCTGGGGCAGCTCCCACACCTCTCTCTGTCTTTGCTGCTTCCCAAAACGCCCAGAGCAGGACCTGGGTGTGGGAGTGGGGTCAGCACAGCTCTGCATAATCCAGGGAGGGTTTTCTCCCCAAGAAGCTGCTCCTGGTGGGATTGGGATCCCAAACCCTCAGCCAGGGCAGCCCTGCTGTGTCTCTAGCACTTTGACCCCCTCTGAGGGAACTCACTGCAGCTGCTCTTACATTAAACCTGCACAGATCACTCTGCAGAACGTTTTCCTGCCAGAACCCGAGGATTTCTGGCTGGCAGAGCAGGGATGGTTCCGTTCAGGGGGTGCATTTTCCTGGCGGGGTCTCTGGCAGAGCCTTTGTTCCTCAGGGTTTGTTGTCACCGTGTCAGGAACTGAAGGGAGGCTTTGTAAACAGTTTTGTTACAACGGCATCAACACGGGGGAAAACAAAATGCAAATAAAAGCAGCCAGGAAACCTGTGTTTGTCTGTTGCAGGTGGAATAAATATTTGAGGGACTGAAGGGATTCTTGTGACAACTTGGGGAGCTGTCAAGGGCTTGTCCTTGTCTTTGGGTTTCATTGTAAGCCAGGCTTAATGAAAAGAAGTCAAAATCCCCTTTTCCTGTGGCTGGAAAAGTATCAAATATTCTGTATTTTTGTACAGGATTTAAAGCTTGTTTGAGTTTCCCCTTTTGGAGCACCCCAGTGAATCCTGTCCCTCCTCTTGCCAGAGGAGCTCAGCGACTTCGCAGAGCCTTTGAGGAGTGGCTGCCCAGCCGTTAATGATGCCTGAGATTAAGTGGAAGCCAATTTTTATGGAGTTCAGGTGTAGAATTCTTGCTGCTTTATAAACTCCACAGGCATGAAATACGGCGAGATTGGGTTTGCCTCCATTTCCAGCGGAGGGGAAATAACAGCCTGGGGACTGCGCCGGAGGAGAGGGGAGCGAGAACAAGGCCTGGATGTTTTCTGTTTCCATTTAATGTTTTTCTGACTCTTTCAAATGGTTCCCAGTGCCAGGTTTGGATTGGATTTCCCCTCCCAAGGTCGTGCTGGGGTGGCTGCAGGTCTGGGGAGCATCCCAGGGGTGCCACGCAAAAGGTGTGGGAGGATTTCTGGAGGTCTGGAATTCACCTTCGGTCTCTGGCTGGGGGAAATGCTCCTGCCCTGAGGTGCTCAGCTCCCCCTGTGCCTCAGGGAGGTTTGCAAGGGCATGGAGATGCCATTTAAAGATATTTTTATTGCACATGATTGAATTCCAGACAAACATCCTGGGCGAAGGAGGCACCAGAGGTGAGGAGCTGCACAGATCACGGTGGGGGGAATTCCTGGAATGACCCGCTCATCTTACAGCACTTAATTAGCGGCACTACATTATTGTGCAAGCAATTAAGTCCTTGCCCTGATTGAAAAGGGCCTTGTTGATGAAAGGACAGGTGTGGGTGCCTAGGCCTCAGCCCCTCCTGTCCCTGCTGAATTTCTGCATCTCCCCTCTCTTTCACTGCTGAATTTCTGCCTCTCCCCTCTCTTTCCCTGCTGAATTTCTGCCTCTTCCTGCTCCTGTCCCTGCTGAATTTCTGCATCTCCCCTCTCCTGTCCCCACAGAATTTCTGCCTCTCCTGTCCTGTTCCCTGCTGATTTTCTGCCTCCCCCCTGTCCTGTCCCTGCTGAATTTCTGCCTCTCCCGTCCTGTTCCCTGCTGAATTTCTGCCTCTCCTCTCTTTCCCTGCTGAATTTCTGCATCTCCCTTCTCCTGTCCCCACTGAATTTCTGCCTCTCCTCCATCCTGTCCCTGCTGAATTTCTGCCTCTCCCCTCTCCTGTCCCCACAGAATTTCTGCCTCTCCCATCCTGTCCCTGCTGAATTTCTGCCTCTCTCCTCTCTTTCTCTGCTGATTTTCTGCCGCTCCCCCCTCAGGGCTGAAGGTTCGGGAGGTCTCCATCAACGTCACGAGGCAGCAGGTGGAGGATTTCCACGGCCCCGAGGATTACTGGTGCCAGTGCGTGGCCTGGAGCCACCTGGGCACCTCCAAGAGCAGGAAGGCGTCGGTGCGCATCGCTTGTGAGTAAATCCTGCTTTTCTGGGGCTTTGAGGGCTGGGAACGCTGGGTTTGGGGTTAAATATCCATGGGGGTGGTCAGGCACCTCCCTCCCTGCAGGGACATCCCGGGAACCGCAGGTGTCGGCACAGGAAAAAAGAAACTTCACTCCTTTTTTGGGATGAAGCCATCCCAGGGGCTGCCACAGAATCCTGGAATTCCTGCAGGGCCCTGGGCTGGGGAACAAGCAAGGAGCTGCTGTCCTTGGAGATTTCTAGGGCAGCTAGGGGATGATCTTCCACTCCTCATGTCCTGGATGTGCTGTGGGGTCATCACCCACCGCCCTCAGACCCTGCTGGGAGCTTCAAAAAGAGGGAATGTTCGAAATCCCCACAGGCAGAGGGACAATCCCAAACACAAAACTGTGACTGGAGATGCAAAAAGGGGAAATGTTCAAAATCCCCACAGGCAGAGGGACAGCAGAGACAAAACCCCAAACATCCAGGAGCCACAAAAAGGGGAAATACTCCAAATCCCCACAGCAGAGACACGACCCCAAACACAAAACTGTCACTAGATATGCAAAAAGGGGAAATGCTCCAAATCTCCACAGCAGAGACATGACCCCAAACACAAAACTGTGACCGGAGCTGCAACCCCACTCTTGGGACACCTGGGATGTTTTCCTTGCAGAACCAGAGCCTGACACCTCCCCTGCCAGAGGAGAATTCAGGGATTTCTCCCCCAGTCTGTGGTGAACCCTTTTCCTTTGAAGCCCCAGAACTTCCCTTTCCTCTCCTGGGAAAGGAGGAGCAGCCTGAGAAAATCTGGGAGAAACGTTCCCTGGGAGAGCAGGGCAGGAGCAGAGGGAGAACCGGAAGAGAGACTTTCCAGGGAGTGTTCCAGCATTCCCCACAATATAAAAAGGTGTCTTTTACCAGGATAAACATTTACCAGGATAAAACAAACATTTGTCAGAAGTAAGAGGACAGTGTAAGAAAACCTTCATTTCATTAGTGGCGGATTTTTTTTTGTTGGCTGATTCACTCTGAATGTCTAAATACGTGTAAATTCAATTTTTTATTTCACTGCATTAACTGTCATAACACTGAGCCAATAATTCCCCTGCACTGCCGAGCTGAAAGGACCTTTATCTGAATTGAATTTTTATTGACTTTTCTCTGCGCTGTGATTTCCCAGCCCCACAAAATGGCAATTTGAGCCAGGCTCGGCATGAGCAGGAGCAGGAGGAGCTGTGTGCGGGGGATTTTCACTCCCTCCCGTGTCCCCAGGACCACATTAACCCCAGAGCGCTCTGGAGAGGCTCTTCAGCTCAGCCTGAGTGTTCTGGGGGTGCCTGGAGGCTCTGGGTGGGAGCTGAGCTCCTCCCCGCCTGTTCCTGGGCTGTTTCTGCTCCACGCCAAGGGTTTGATGGGAAAAGCAGCAATCCTGGCAGGCAGAGGGGAAGGGGCTCCTCAGGCACAGCAGGGACATCCTGGGCTGGGATTTATGGCCTGGGGAACACCCTGGGAGGATCAGGGGTGAGACCCTGCAGGTCCAACCTCTGACAGAGCCCAGAACGTTCTGGGACAGAGCCCAGCACCTCTAGGATGGGTGGCTTTATTCCATCTCTTTTTTTTTAAATTTGCACTGAAATCCCAAATTTCTGAACTGTGAGTCAAGTCCACAGTGTTGCAGCACTTTATATTTCTCCAAAGAAGCAGGTGAGTATTTCTTTGTGCTAGCAGGGAAGGCAGAGCAGAGGGATCCCGCTCCATTTTTCACCCTAATGAAGGCATTTGTAGGCACGAGCGCAGCCCGGCTGTTAATGAATGCCTTCTTAAAGAGAGCACTGCAAAAGAAATTGGTTGTCTGAGGGGGGAAAATCGACATTAACAAAGAATCATGGAAAGGAGCATGCAGGCAGGGTGAACATCCTTCTGCAGGCAGCAGCTCGCTCAGATCAGTCTAAGTGCAGTTTGGAAAAGGCAGCGCCGGGGCTCTGCATCATCAGCTGAGAGTGAAGTCAGTAAATCCCCATGGTGAGAGCTCCTGATGGAACATCCTGCAGCAGGAATCCCTGAGGGTTTGCTCACAGCCAGGAAATTCCAGGGGATCCAGCAATCCCAGTGATCCCATGTGCTGGTTTGAAAGCAAAACCAGTGAGACTCCAAGTCAGAAATACCATTTAATAGGAAAAAGTGAAATACATGCAAGTAATACAAAAGAAACAAAAACACTGACAGAGTCAGAATACAACCTGATACCCAGCTAGGTAGGGTGGTGGCAGTAGTCCAGATAAGGTGATCTTGCTGAAGTAGTGATCCTGTAGAAAGTTCTGGTAGCTCTTGTCCTCTGGAAACCATTGGGTAAGTGTAGCTTGTTCTGTCCCAAACCCCAGATTATATCCAGGTGGGAATGCTTGGCTCCTCCCCCTGGTGGAGCTTCTCACAATGGGATGATGTCATTCCATGAGTCATGTGATGGGTCCTTAATTGCTCATTAAACAGGAAATGGCTCCTGGAGGGAGTTATCTGTGACTCATGGGGCAAGGTGTTAATGGCCTATGAACAGGAGATAGTCCAGGGGAGGGGGCAAGGAAAACACTGCCCCTCCTGATTTCAACAGTTCATGAAGATGGAGATAGAATACAGACCTTCTGACACATTTTTACATTGTAACCTAGGACATCCCAGCTGGATCTGGGCTGGCTCTGTGTCTGCTCTGGTTTGCCCGGACACCCCGAGTGCTGCAGCAGCTCTGAGATGTTTCTTAACCTCAGAGTTCAAGTTCTCACCTAGGCAGCAGCGTCTGCAGTGGAGCACTTTGTCCCCAGAGTGGAATTTGGTCACAGGCTGGATTTGATGATCCCAAAGGTCTTTTCCAGCCTGGCTCATTCTGGGATTCTGTGAATTGCTCCCAGTCCTTTCCTCCCTCTCCCCGCAGCTCTCAGGGTGAGATCTGCACAGATCGGGGTGTCAGAGCAGGGCATGGCCCAGCCAGGCTGGATTCACTCGGCTCCAATTCAATCCCAGCCCTCTCAGTTCCCCCTCAGCACCCTGGGGACTCCACCCTGCTCCTCCCTGAGCTCCCCAGCTGTGGGGAGGGAGAAGGGAAGGGAGATCCTGGGAGGGAGACCTGGAGGTGGGCGGCACGGCTGGAACCCGGGCTGGGGGATTCTGGCCTTGGGGAATTCTGGCCTTGGGGATTCTGACCTTGGGGGTTCTGACCTTGGGGGTTCTGGCCTTGGGGATTCTGGCCTTGGGGGTTCTGGCCCTGTCTGTGTCAAACACAGGTGGGTTTGGAGAGCGGAGAAATGGGAACACAGCTGAAGGGATGGGATCTGGGACCCAGGGTTGTCCTGGAGCTCTGGGCTGCCCAGTGCCACACTGGCAGTGCCAGGGTCACCCACCCTGCAGCCCCTGGAGCTTTGGGGCAGGAACACCAATTGTGGTGAGTCCCTGCACCCAAAGGTGCCAATTATGGTGAATCCTTGTACCCAAGGAATGCCAATTTTGGTGAATTCTTGCACCCAAAGGTGCCAATTTTGGTGAATTCTCACACCCAAAGATGCCAGTCCTGATGAATCCTTTCCTCCAACCCCGCAGATCTACGGAAGAACTTCGAGCAAGACCCCCAGGGCAAGGAGGTTCCCATCGAGGGGATGATTGTCCTGCACTGCCGGCCCCCCGAGGGCGTCCCCGCGGCCGAGGTGAGCTTTGGGATGGGCACAGGGGCACGAGAAAAAGCTTTGGCATGTGGGAAGCAAAGGGCTCAGCTCCTGTGTGGTCCTGGAGGTGTTGATCCCGGTGCTCTTCTCCCCAGACCCCTTCAAGGCGTCCTTTTTTGATTCACTAGGTTTACAAAAGTGTGGGGTTTTTATCCAAATTCTGGCCTATTTGCTGAGAAATCCTGGTTTTCAGACAATTTTCAAGTCCTGTGCTTCCAAACTGAAAGCAGATTGTTGCACGTTTTCCCAGGAATTACTTTTCTCCTCGAAAAACAAGACAAAGTAAAAGGCAAACCTAAAAATATTATGATAAATGGTTGCTGGGGAGAGAAAATCTGCTGCAAGTAATAATTCGGTGGGGTTTGGCTTCGCTTTAAACAGGCATTTTGTGATGAGAGCTGGATCTTAACAGGAAAACGACGGGGATGCCTTAAAATGGCAATAACCAGGCTGCTCTTGGAAGGAGAGGTTTGAAGTGGGTCGCGTTTAAAAATCCACTGCAGGGGCTTTAAAAACCCAAGGAAACGTTGAATTTTTAATTGCACCCTGCAGTTCTCTCCAGCACCTTCTGGGGAATGAGGCAGCTGGATCACTCAGGAGTTGGTTTTGCCCTTGATCCCCAGCGTGGCTGGGGTTGGTAATAACTGAAGGAAGAAAAAGAAAATAAACCCCGGAGAAATGTGTGCTTTTAGTTAATGAGAAGGGATTGGAGCAGATGTCCCTGGAAATAAAGAGGAGAAATGCAGAGGCACCATCAGTGAGGCAGAAGTGCTGAAGGAGAGGAAAATGAGGCAGGGATGGGCTCAGTGAGTGGCTGGATTTGTGTCCAGGTTTCTGGTGTGCTTTGCTCTGTCGGTCCAATCTCTGCTCCCCCCTTCTCCTCAGCTCCGTGGTATTTTCACTCATTACCAGGAAAATGGATGTTGCATTGCAGAGAATTGCTCTGGAAAATGGGTCTGGTTTGCAGACAAAACAAACCTCCACAGGTGGGGCTCCCCAAACATCCTCGGTGTGATTGAATTTTACCGAGAATTTTAGATTTCTTTGGACTGGCAGCTTTACATTCCCCACTTAAACAGGGAGTCTGCCTTCTGTGGAAGGTAGGAATTATGTCCAATGAAAACCTGACATTTTAATTGCTTGCTCCAGATAAAAGTGGTGGAGTTCCCAACGAACCCTGATTTACTGCTGTTGACAGTAAAATTGTTATTGCTGCTAATAAAGCTGGTAAATCTCACCAGGTCAGATTTGCTTTGGCCAATAAAACGTCCCATAAAGGCCTGGGCTAATTCTGGGCTCATCAGGACAAAGAGTCTGCTGGAAATAATTCAGTGTCTTGAGAAAGTGGGTTAAACCTGCTAAAGCAGCCCTGGCTCTGGGCTGAGGGGATAAACTCAGCTTTATTTCCAAGTTAAGGACAGCCTGCCCTGATTAAAACGTGGCTGGGGAATGACTGAGCCACAAAGGCTCCTCAGCCACTGTTCCATGGGTGCTGAGCAGTGCTGGGGGTTCCTAACCCAGTGCTGGCAGTGAATCCCTGGTTCTGATCCAAAAATTGATTTCATTAGAGTTTGGATGCAGGAAACAGAAGGCTGGGAATAACTCGGGACAAAGGAGCTGGTCTGGGGTTTCATGAGATGAGAGTGGGTGCTGCTGGGGGCATTGTCGGTGTTTGTTCATCCCAAAGAGAGCTGGAAGCAAGGGGGAAGGAGGCTCCAGCCATCCCTGCTCCTGCCAGAGCCTCTCCCTCGGGCAGGGTTTGGTTATTCCAAGTACAGAGCTTCAAGAACATTGATAGAGTTCGGTTATTCCATGTACAGTGCTTTGGGAACATTGGAGTTTGGTTATTCCAAGAGCTTCAGGAATGTTAAAGTTTGGTTATTCCAAGGGCAGAGCTTTAGGAACATTGGAGTTTCATTATTCCAAGGGCAGAGCTTCAGGAATACTGCTGGAGTTTGGTTATTCCACGTGCAGAGCTTTAGGAACATCAGGGTTTGGTTATTCCAAGTTAAGAGCTTCAGGAATGTTAGAGTTTGGTTATTCCAAGGGCAGAGCTTTAGGAAAATTGATAGAGTTTGGTTATTCCAAGTGCAGAGCCTCAGGAACACTGCTGGAGTTTGGTTATTCCAAGTGCAGAGTTTCAGGAATGTTAGAATTTTGTTATTCCAAGGGCAGAGCTTTAGGAATGCTGCTGGAGTTTGGTTATTCCAAGTGCAGAGCTTTAGGAATGTTAGAATTTGGTTATTCCAAGTGCAGAACTTCATGAACGTTGATACAGTTGGTTATTCCAAGTGTGGAGCTTTAGGAATGTAAGAGTTCAGTTATTCCAAGTGCAGAGCTTCAGGAACGCCACCAAGTTCCGTTATTGCAAGTGCAGAACTTCACTTTCCCAAAATCCAGACACATTCCTGTGCTTGCCACCTCCCCTCAGGCTGGGGAGAGCCGGCCCAGGGCAGCCCCTGAGCATCCCCTGCAGCTCAGACATTTCACACCGATAGAGAGACCTGCTGGAAGCCTGGTCAGTCCTGGGAACCAGCCCCATTATCAGGGACAGAAATCTTCTTCCCTGGAATTGTTTTTTCCAGACCCTGGAGGTGCTGAAATTCTCTTAAACCTGAAGCCAGAAGCTTTAAAATGTTCTTGACCTACCCCACAGCCTGATGTGGAAGTTCCTGTCATCAGCCTGGAAGGTGTGGAAGGCAGGGACATTTTCTAGCAGTGCCTGGCACGGTTTCCTCAGAATTACCTTGGATTACCTCCCCAGGAGGGAGAACCTTTCTCTCCCACTGTTCCTCTCCACATTTCTGGTCACTGCTCAGATCTTCTCACCTGCCTTGGCCAGAAGCAGGCGAGTGGCTCCTCAGGAAATCTCTCATCCTCTCCCAGGGGTGCTGATGTCACTGTTTATACACATATATATTTTATATATATATATTTTATATATATTTTTATTCAACAATCTGTACAGGTTTCTAAACATAAAACTCCAAAAAGGCACAATCGTCTATACAACATGTACAAAAATGGCTGGAGCTGACAAGAAACAACAATTATTGGTCAAGAGTTCAT
>VXBU01000570.1:35017-74023 GCA_013400315.1 Bombycilla garrulus | reverse complement strand
TGGAGCTATATTTGTTATAACCCTGAGAAATCCAATTGTCTGATAGCTGCTCGCAATTAGAAAATACTATGAGGAAAAAGTTCTACACTTACCTTCAGTTTCACACAGTATTTTTGTTCACAAATTTCTAACTAAACAGCACTCAAGCATAGCACAATTGCTTGTTGTGAGACATTCATTCCTTGACTAGAGATTTCCCTTTACCCCTCAACCTGATGAGGCTGAAGAAGAATAAAAATGATGTCTCAAATTTTTTTGCATGTGTTACTTCAACAAAGTTAAATGTTTGATTGACCATACTGTATGCTTCAATTACTGGTCTATTTTCTGGATTTTTCACAAATAAATTGAAGGTGAATGCGTGGATTTCTTCCAGTAATGGCTATACTGTGAGTAAACTTAAGTCAGTCAGTTTTAGACTGTGTAATAATTTGGTGCTAGACATGAGTATCCCAACATCATCTCTCTACTCCCAGCTTTATCCCCACCTCTTAAAGACATAACTCACTAGTCTAGAAAACAAAACAAAACAAAATAATATTTGTAAGTTCCAATGAGCTGGAAGGTTTTATGAGCCTGCAGGTGGGTGTAATGAATGGTGACACACGAATATACACAGAAAACAGAATTGGAACTGCTGGCCAAGAGATGGAGAAAGCTGAAAAATTGTGGGCAACTGCTCCTGAATTATCAAATATGCTGAGCAGGCTGCCACAGTTTCACCCTGAGAGGACACACATTCAAACATCTGTGGTACTATATGAAATGGGAAAAAAAATATTCAGGAGGTTTGGGTAAGGTGTTTGTTACCCTTTAACTATACATGTAATGGAACTAAAAACAAGCATCAGTTTCAAAATCATGAATATTTCTCTGTACAGCAAAGAAATACTGTAGTAGTTGCTAGTTCTACATTGCTAATCAAATAACACCAGAGAATTTTTTGTTACAGAGAAAAAAGAATGCATGCTTCTGTTACACATAAGAAGGAATACTTGCTTTTGAAAAAAATCCAGCCTTCACAGGATTTATCTATTTTTAATTGCAATTTTGAAAATTTGCATAAAATACACAAATTTTAAAAACAAATTTAAATATATTTTCTGGCTAATTTCCTCTCACCTTTTTTTCTTTGCTATGAAAAAGATAATTCAAGGTTGAATTTAGTTTCCATTCAATTTTTTTCCTTAGAAAAAACTTGTTTCCTGTTTAACTGAAATTCTAAATTCGGAGCCAATAACATTAGGCAGTTTTGTATACAATAAATAGAGCAAGCAGTTTGCTCAGTTAGGATCTTTTATGCTCATATGTGCCTTTCTTTCTATTGTCTACAGCCAGATCTCAGATTTCTCCCTTGGGTACTTCACCGATACGTCTAACATTAGGTGAGACACAGGTAGACATTTGTATTCAACCTGTGCTTTGATTTACATTAAGATTATATCTTTGAGATATATCTGTCACTTTTCCCATAATTATATCCTCTGACAATCATTTAAAACAAAAAGCTAAAGCTGTCTCACATATACATCTAACCATGAATAAACTGGCCTGAAAACACGTACAGTGTTGTTTTTATAATCCTGCTGTTGCAGAATGTAGAAGAGCTATTAAACTCTGATGCAGACTGAAATGTACATCCTATCTTAAGAAGGAATTTATTTAGTTTTATAGTACAAGTAAAATACACATTCTGAAAACAAAAGACAGAAGAGTAATCCACAGTCCAGCATGTTGACAAATCTTCTGGTATGTTGACAGAGGCTAGATGTAACCTTGGCAAACAATAGGAGACAAAAGAATATATCCAGTATTTAACCAGGGTCACAGGTGTTTTCTGAGATTCATTAGATTCTTCCATAGTTCATGTATCTTCTTGGTCTTCAAAGTCAGGCCTAGGGGTGTGGTCCTATGGCCATTAAACCTTGCAGAGGAGAAATTAAAGGCCTCAAAAAGTGAGTCAGAGCAGGGAGGCACTATATGATTAAAAAAAAATGCTAAAAATAGAGATATGCTTTAAATGCCAACTTCTTTTCCAGATTTAGGGACCTCTCAGCGTTTCTGTCCACAAACACTCTTTGGAACTAAATTACTGAACCGTTACAGAACATATAGGTAAATAAAATTAATTTTATTTGATTTAATAAATAAAATGAATAAAGTACTTTTGGCAGATGATGCTGCTCTCCTCTCCATCTTATGCAGGAATACAGTATGAATCCTCTGCCCAGCCTGAAGGACTTTCAGTGCATTTCTTCCAACAATGAACTCTTGTTTATTGCTCTAGTTAAACATCCACTGATTCCAGAAAAGCAAGAGTCTGCTGTGCACTGGGTCTGTGCACTGCCTTAGGAAGGGAAACCCTAGAGACAGGGTTTGCATAAAACATTTGTGTGTCATTAATAAGTTAATGTCTCTGTTCTTGGGCTAGTCCAGTGGATTTGTGATTGCTTGCTCTCCCTCTGTAAATATTTAAGCCTTCCATAAAATGTTGTGACACTAGCACACTTTTCCCCTTGATAGGTTTTTTCTCCTGATCTTTTTTCCCTAAGTAGCCCACAGACTGCTGGCTAGGCCATTCTTCTGGGCTGTTGGACTCTTGCATCTTCTAGATATCTGCTTCCCACCATCAAACAATTTATAATTAGCTTAGAGTTACTAGACCACCTACTCAGAAAATTATATTCTATGTTATCTTTGGGCTGATAAAAGTCGAAATCTTCTAAAAACTTCCTAATCACAAATCTACAGATTAAAGTAGTGTAGGAATATTTCTCTCTTCTGCTAATGAGCTTTGCCACTGTGCTGAAGGAAGCAATACATTTCATCATTCTGAAGACGCAGAAGATAAGAAAAAAATTTAATTCAGTTTTGGGCACGAAATGGGGATGATTAGGTACTCAGCAGAGGTTTTAATTTCAGCCTATCATTGAGTATACTTTAAATAGAAGATAGTAAATCTTTACTTATTCCTTTAGGTATCAGGTTTTATGACTGCTCATCTTGAAAAGCTCTTCTGATGCTAATGTTTTTGTGATTAATGCATCCATGGAATTCTGATTGCAGCTTAACATCCAGAAATGTCCAGTTATTTTCATGTGGAGGTCTNTTTTTTTTTTTTTATGGGGGGGTTTTTTTTTTTTTTTTTTTTTTTTCTTTTTTTGCCAAGAAATGCAGACCACAGAAAAGAAAGCTGAAAGGTAAGGCCCAAATCTAGACAAGAAAAAAGGTGAGCAGAAGCTAGTTAAGAAGGAATTACAATAACTGCATTCAACAAAATTTAATTAAGAGTGCAAGTAAAGATGCTGTTCATGGATTTATGTGATGATATTGCAATAGCAATCTTCTTGTGATATGTAGCCTTGTTACTTTACAAAATCTGAATGAAGTTCACAGAACCTGTTTAAGCCAGAGCAATATTAGCTGAGGCCACTATCTAATCAATTGCTTCATAATAAATAGGCCCCTTGTTTACAGTAATATTTTAATTCAAATTTATCTTCGCAATCTAAAAAAGTGTTTAATTGCTTTAATGATATTAGCTGTCTCAGCCTTTATTACAACACTGGACATAATTACCCTCTTTAAAGGTAATTTATAGACCTCATTAACACTCTTGCCTCTCTGCTGTGATTAAAAATCTCCTAAGAATTGAAATCTCTCTGAACACTAAGAGAATTATTGTGATTTATTGTTTGCCATTGCTGAAATGAGCACAAAGCTGATTTATTATAGCTGATCCCTGCTGAAGTGACTAGAATTGGACTGGGGAAGGGGAAGTCAGAAGCTCCTGGTAAAGCAGTTTACTTCTCTCCATCATAGAGTTGCAGTTTAATATGGGTCCTGTCATTTGCTTCCACAGGAGCGTAAAGAAATCTCCGGCAAATAAAGCTACAGCAATAACTATCTTGAAAAAATATCTCACCTTTGCTAAATAGAGAGCAATTATATTTCTTTATTGCAAATTAAACTCTCTGACATAGCTTTAAGGAGTGAACAAGGTGATATTAACATGATGCAAAATATTTGAAGCCATGGGAGACATTGAACTTACTGGTTCGATAGAAAAAACCTTAGCGTACCTATAATTGACATTTTGCCCTTTTGCCTTAAAAGGGAATTAATAAATTTCATTTATTTAATAATGTAAATTTTCACTACAAACAAGCTGACTGAATAGGTCAAAACCATAGCCTCATAAAATCTAGTGTCATCTTTACCTTATCCTCTCATTCGTTATGTAATATTGAACATTCAACAAAATGGTGAAATCCCAAACACAAGCAAAAGTAAAGCTGAGGAGCTTACTGTCAACCTATTACATTAGCTTACCTGAAGAAACTCCTATCCTGGCTGTTCAGTATGCATAGTGTGCAAAGCAGAGATAACAGGGTCAACAGTTTTCTTCAGAGATGGATAGAGGTGCTACATACTCTGCTTGGGGCCAATAGAAAGATTTTTTTCAAATAAAATGCAGAGCATCCAGAATAAGAGAAATACAGTACTTTTTGGAACAGGGTCTTTCCTAGGCCTGAATGTTGCAGATCTGGTGTTATACACTCCATATACACATTGCATCCCCTCAAAGAGCTGGGATATTCTGCTTCCACAGCTTTGCAAAATGCATGACTTCAGGGGAAGCTCAAAGTCCTTCAGGAAATACAGGCAAGTATTAAATAGGAGGCCTTCTCCCCCATGGGGCATACACTGCTTTCCATATTACACAGAATTTAGCTCTACATAATGATGAACTCAAAGACTAATTACTCATTAATAACTTTGATTGAATCTTTAGCTGTTCAGAAAAATAAGTGCTACTCAGCTATTTTTTTTATGTGATAATGCATTGATCTTTTTCATGAAAAAATGTGTTTGATGTAGCTCTCTGGAGCTATTTATGAGACTAAACTAATTGTTTAAAAATTGGTTTTGAGCACAAGGTTATCTGTCTGGTTTTCCTCACTCTTACTATGAATATGGATATATTTACTCTGTAAAGCAATATACTTTGTAAATTATTTATCCAGTGGAAATCAGAATTCCAAAAAGGGATTGCTGGTGAAGCAATTATGTGTTGGTTTTGATTAAACTGTCAACTAAATTATATTGAGTTGCTATTTTTATGGAACTGATAATATAAATACTGATAGGACACAGCATTGTGTATCTGTGGGTAACATATACATTAAAAACAAAACAAAACAAAACAAAAAACAAACAAACAAAATAACCTTACAGATAAAAGAATGAGCCATTCTGGTTCCATTCCATTAAAACTGTACCAGCCCAGTTATACTAATTTTGTATTATTTTGTTAGCTCTATAGTAAGTTTATATCTGCTCTAAATGGTATCACAAGGAGCAATTCCTCTTGATTTGTACTTAATAGAAGCCATGGCAATGTAATAATATTTCATTGAAAAGCTGAAGAAATGAAGGAAGAACAAGCATCAAAACCAACGCCGAGCTGGTCAAATTTACAAATAATGCGATGTATATGAAACCCTGTCATATGCACTATGGACAGTGGAGGGGAAAACATAGAACTACACATTCAGTTGAAACAAAAGGAAAACAGAAATTCCTTTGCACAATCTACATAATTGTGCTAATGAAATTCTAGAATACTATTTTTTGAATTACCTTACTTCTTGCTGTTTTAATAGTGGAGTCTATATGTGGTGGTACATAAGACATGGTTTTAATATTGGTAACATGAGTTTGCAGTCAATCTACATTTTTATACTTTTATTTTTGAAGAAAATATGTATATTATACACTTCAAAATGTGGTTTGCTTTTCCATACTTTTAAGGATTGAAAAAAGCCATCCGCATTTTGTATTTTTCTTTTCTGATTGTCACCTGTCATCTATGAGATTTTCAGATCAGTGAAGCATTTTGGAGGAGAGTTTTAAACTTAACAGCTGCTGGCAGCTGAGAAGAATTTTATGAGAAATTCAGTTGTTCAGATGTGAAGTATTGACTTTTATTGTGATAATAAATAATAACAAATATTATTATTTATTGATTCTCCTTTTACCTCTAAACTTTTCTCCTTATTTTCCTTTATTTGGAAGTTACAGAGAATATTATTTTCACTTGAATTAATTTTTGAAGGCAATAGAATATAGACATAAAATCAGAGGTCTAGTTTTATCCATGCAAGGCTGACATTTATTAATGATGCCAAGTGGGTAGACATAGTACTTCAATAAAGAGATGCCAATGGTTAGAGGATTTGTGTGAGTCAGCAGAGGGTCAGCAGCAGAGGCTAAACTCTCTTCAGGAGTATGGAAGGAGAATACCCCAAGAGATAATGGTCAACAGAGCAGATTTTATAAGTTTTTTGCTTTTTAAAATCTTTATATCTTCCTTTATAATCTTCTAGTGAGAGGGAATGTAGGGAAATAATTAGAAGACAGGTATAGGTGTTCATAAAATGACCCCTCATATGTAATAGAAGTAATTTCATAAATTTCATATCTGACTTGGTTAGTGGTGTGAATAACATAAATGAACTGAGCAATCTAACTGGATTTGTATATAAATCAACTGCAAATGATGCATTCAACATAATCTTATAATAGAAGACATTTTTTGCTCATGCATGCTTTGTGCTTATTCCACATGCAGGTTTATCAATTTACTGGAGTAATTTCTCTTAGACTTTGCCATGACCCATCAGTAGGGGTTGTGATCATTATAAATTCTTCTCAGGCTGAACAAAGACACTGGGCATATGTTAGGGAGCTCTTTGTGTTTTATTATACAGTCTTCTATAACTTCAGCAACCAGTCCACTGCTTGAATTCAAAAGGTGTTGTTTAACAAGCCCTTAAATACTCACAAAACTCTTCCACAAAAAGTGTTGCCTAACACTTGTGGCTAACACAAGCCCCTAATTTTGTTCTGTACACTTCAGTAAGCACTCAGCTCCTGAAAAAACTCATCAAAGGTGCTGGCTTACAAGCCACAACAAAATCAAAGCTGCTGACTGAGCATGAGTCTCAAGGCAGAGCAGGACTCTGGCTCAGTACAGCACTGCCCCACCTCCACAGAATACTCCCACCTTCCTACCTTTCCTGTAGCAATAGTCAGAATGTTTGAGACAAAACATGCTAAGGTCTGGTCCTCTACACAGTTAGATGTATAATTTCTATTTCATCTGTATGAAACTTAACACCATGAAGGATGCTTAATTTACATGTTATTGAAGGCATAGTGATTGCTGAATGGATAAATATTTCCTTTGAGATATAATTTTTCTTTTTCTATAAATATAATATCAATCTATTGCTCTATCTATATATCATATTTGTAATATTAAAGATAAGAGTTTTATGTGTATGCAGTATTTTGTATACTTAAAGTTAGAAGGGCTAAAATTTGGGAAATACATATGATTTGGGGCACCAGAAGGATTGTGAGGGAGAAGATTGTAATAACTACTCTGATCATCAAAATCTGATATTTCCAAAAGACAGCAATTCAAGTGCTCAAAACTTGATTACATCCTTTCTCCTAGTACAAACCTAATTATTTACCTTGCAATAATACATAGGCAAAGCATAAACCTGGTGTTACAGCTGTGTTCTGCCCTGGGGAGTTTGTCATCTCAAGAGGATAAATATTGGGCATAGATAACACTGAAATTCTCATGTTGCAGCAAGGAATTGAAACAATTTTTCCTTTGTATAGCTAAGGTTAGGAATGTCAGTGCAGAAATCAGAAACCAAAATGTATTTTCCCAAACTCTCTTTCAGATGTTCTAAGCACAAAAAATACACTTATCCTTTATTTGCTGTTTAGACTAACAATTTAAAGTTTTGGATTCTTCTCTTTAAGCACTAAATCATAGTTCCTTTCTTAAACACCTATTAGTAACTGGTGCTGCTGAACAATTACAATTTCTCCTGAAATTAATAGAAATAACACCATTCAGTACAATCAAAACTTCATGAGGTGTAACATTCTAAATCTAATTTCAAAAGACCATCATAAGGTGTTCAAAAAATAAACCTGCTAAATGATGAAGACCCACCTATTTTTGGCCATCAATGCAATGCCCAGGTGTGATTTATTGGAAAGATACATAATTTAGGAAAGGAGACAAAAGACTGACAGAAAATTAGTTTTTTGCAACATTTATACAAATATTTCTTCTGCTGGAAAAAGCATATTATCTTTAGCTTTGTATGAATCTGAGAAAATCAAGGTATTCCAATGTAAATGAAGTTTATCTGAACTCTGCTTTTGATCCTAATCCTGATAATGGGCTCACATTCCCTGTTTTATCTGAAGACATTCAACACTGTCATCAGCTAAAATTTATAATCACATCATCATCTGATCATAAAGTAGTTTTCCATTAAAAATCCTGGTAAACTTTTTGAATAAGAATGTACTTATACAACCTGCATACTACAAAATAAAGAAAATTATGTAGATAGATAGACAAGATATATATGCATATTGTGATTTAATTAGAGAAATGAGAAACTCTTATTCTGGTCATTTTCAAAAGCATATAGTCTTAAAACTTCCTGTTTCACCTTTCAAAGTGGGTGTTTCTTATTTGCAGCATGATTAGCACTTTTCAACTGCTGTATGTTCCTGCCAGAAGCAGGGCAGCTGACATAAGGAGCAGTCTGCATGGGAAGAACAGGTTTAGAAACTGGCACAGTTGTTTTCTATCTATGCTTATTGTTTTTGAGGCTTTTGTACAAGCTCTTGGCTTAGAGCCTATGTTTTGACATGCATTGACAAGCTTGAGATATTTTTTTTTCCTACCATAACAGAAAAAAGTAGTTGAAGTTCTTATTTTGGTCAAAACTGGAATTGCTGTTTGAATAGGCATGTCTGAAGTAGGAGAAAAAATGTCTGTGGAAGAAAAAGTGTGGAAACATAGAAATAAATTAACCTGCATATCTTGAGCCTTTTTCTTCTTTCTTATATATAAGTATAGTCTAAGAGCTGTCTTGTCATTTTTGTGTTGGAGAAACAGGCAGAAATCAAAAAGATAAAAGTTCACAACATAAAGGTACACAGAGAAATTAAAACTACTATATAAAATAAGTCTCAAATCAGATCTTTGTTTATTCTTTAGTTTCCCTGGTTCCAGGAGGTCCTGTGACTTGCATAGTTACCTTTTCTTTATTTCTCAGTTTATTTTTTTTCACCTATTTAGGCAAGAAAAGTGTTATTATAATCTATTTAGATAGCATGCAGCTTTGTGAGGCCCTGAATCTGTGTTTTATTCTGCAGTCATTTGTGTAAAAAAACTCTTCAAAAATAACAGGCAGGTTATTTTAATGATACTGATGTTGAGTTGCTGAAAACAGAAAATAAAATACTTTGGGAAACATTAAAAAATAATAAATCCCAGAAGTGGGATTCCAAATCTTACTGTAAGTGGTAAAATGCTTTGAAGAAAGATAATTGTCTCCTTTGAAATTATTTAATAAGCTGATCATTTGTTATAAACTGAAGTGATTCAAGAGAATTTTAAAAGTATTTTTATTTATTTATTTCAGATTTAAGAACTGATTTATAGAACCAAAAATGAAAAAAAAAATTCATAAAAAAACCGAAACCAATATTTAAAATCATCACTGAGAAGGTACTAGAGCACCATGTAGTGTGATGAAATAAAATACTTCTGCAGATAATATTCAAGTCTATAAGCTGAATTTTTTTTAACCCATAGGCAGTGAAGATAGTGGGTATATGACAATGGATCCCCAGATTTCAAGGGAATATTGCTAGCCCCAGATCACATATTTCTGGTGGCTTCCTCTGCCATGTAGGTGGAAAGCAATCTCTGTTTCAAGTCACAGTGGCCAAAGAATATCCTTCTCAGTTTCTAAAGACCCTAACAGGTATCAGAAACATGTCTAGATTCTTCAGAATGAAATATGTTCATTCTTGTATTATGCAGACTTTTATTCATTTGTAGACTTGTATATGTTTAGACTGGTTTATATATGAATGATTTTTATTTTTTGTGAGTGGATAGTAAATTGCAATGCCATCAGTTTTACTGAATAGTGCATTTAATTCCATACCTGTTCTACCTTCCTTTTCAGCTATTCTTGTGTGTCCTATTCCATGCAATGCTTTATAGCTGTCATGAACTTATTCTGACTTTTTATATGATTAAGGGATTTAATTGGAACATCTACAGTTCTCTAATGAGGCACATCCACTTCTAGGTGATGTGTGGAGAAGAAAGCACAATAAATTTTCATTACAGAAAATGCCTTACAGTGTGCACAAGCAGAAATAAACTGAAGCACAATTCTACAACAGGAATTTGCAGTCTGTATTGTTTTCAATGAGCTTAGAATCAGATGCAATGATAAAATCTCCCACATAATTGCAACAAGAGCTAGGACTTCAACAAATATATCACTGCTCTTGTTGTGAGTTGTGAGCATTCACTGATATTGTACCTATGTGAAGGAGTAAAAAGAAGGAAAGTTAAGGTGGGAAGAAATTTAATGTAGGAAGAAAATTAGAAATAATAGCAAAACTCCATGAAGATTTCCTGCTGCTACCTTTGAGTCTTGAAAGAAGAGAGAAGAGGAATGCAAATTATTTTGTGACCTTATTAGAATCATAAAACATGAAATAGCTAAGCTCTTATTTTCCAATGATATGCTGAAAGATGGGAACATATGTCAATAAAAGGAGTGAAAGCATGGATGTGAAACCTCTTCAAATTGCTTAAGCAGAGATGCAGCCTAGTTAGTTTCTTTGTTGTAAAAAAAATAAGTTTCTATTGGGTATTAATATGTTAGGTCTCTATTTAAGCCAAGAAAAGTTTCTTTAGGTGGTGTCATCCTCTGTAACAAGGTCCAGCCTGGCAGGTGGGAACTTCTGGGTACATTAAGTAGTGGGCATGAGATGGCAGATGTCAGTTGCAACAGGAGTTAGGAAAGAGATTGCAGAAGTCTATGCCCAGATGATGCATGTCAGATATTCTTGATGTGCTCTTTATCGTTTCTGTGATGATATCTCATATGCTTGACCCTGCATTGTCACTGTCCTCAGGTGAAGAATATATCTATTTCAGCTGCAATTCTGATCTCTGTCCCCAGATCCTTCTTTATATCCCCAGTGCTGCTCCCAGAGCAGTGATGGCACTTCTGCATTGACTCTGAATCAAATCCAGCATTGTTTGATTGAGTTCATGTTCCTCATACAATGGATTGAGTACCATGTTGATGAAAAAATTTTACACAACTCTGCTTTAAAATCTTTTTCTCATAGGGTTATTACCATAAAGTTACACCATGACCTTAACAGCCATAACTGTGAAATTACTGATTTTCTTGACATCGATAGGGTATAAATAATTAAATTACTGCCATCACCAAAATAAATATGTATGAAAGAATGGGTAAGTGGAAATCCTGTGCCCAAAATTCAGAATATTTCTGGCCAAATTTTTTTTATCTTTTTTTTTCAAGAATTGAAAACAGCTGAACTTTGATGCAAAAGGAAAAGGCCACGAAGGCAAACATAAAAACATGATTAAATGTGGGAATAAGGAAGCTCGTCCAAATTTATTTTATTAAGTTGTTGTTCAAGACATAATGATGACAAACTGCCAGTGGCACTTCTCATTGCACTAATGACTGTTTTAGGAGAAACATACATCAATGACAATTGCTTCAGCTGCCTCCCATTCTTCCTCAGTATCAGAATCTCCACCTTTTTCTTATTTAGAGATCAGTAACTCCAACTTTCCTCTGACAGTTCTGTGACAAAAAAAACCCCCAGCCTGTTGATGACTGTTAGCCTTGTATCATCATAGGTTTATATCACATTGAAACATAATCTGCCATCATATGAATGTGTATAAATTTCATTGAAATTAATTGTCTCTTCTTTCACAGAACTGCTGAATGTTTTGGGCAGTATGGCAAAGGCACAAAAGTGGTAGAGTACCTGAGCTTTCTCCACACACTGGGCAAAGAGGTCCCCCGATCCTTCCAGAGAGGATCCATGTTTTCCCTAGTCTTCCCTTTATCACTGAAGAAAACCAAACCTGTAGAAGTTTTTCTTGTTGCTCTTAACTTCCATGAGTAGATTTAATCCTGTCAGGGCTTTAACTTTCTTTATGCCTGTCTGCTTGGACAATTTCTCTGTATTCCTCCAGGCTACCTGTGTTTGCTTATCCTCTGTAGGCTTCCTTTATCTGTTTGAGTTTGTTCTAATTTATCCATGCAGGCCTGCTGGCACTTTTGCTCAACTTCTTCTCTGTTGGTTTGAATGGGAGGTGAGCTTAGAGATGATCTTTGAATATTAATCTGTTTTCTTGGGTCCCTCTACTTGACAAGGTTTTATTCAATGGTAGTTCTCTAAGCAGATCCCTGAAGAGGCCCAAGTCCACTCCCTGAAGTCTAGGGCAGTGAGTTTGTTTTGCATTCCCCTGCTACCCTGAGGATCTTGAACTCCACCATTTAATAGACATTGTAGTCCAGGCTTTCCTTGAGTTTCACATTTCCAGCAGCTCTCTTTTGCTGGTGAGACAAAGTTCCACCATAGCACCTCTTTCTTATCGGCTTCTTAACAGCTGGAGAAGAAATTAGCATCAACACATTATAGGAACCTTCTGGAGCGCTTCTGCCCTAATGTGTTGTCCTTTCAACAAGTGTCAGGGTGGTTGAATTCCCCCTTCAGGCTTGTGATCATGAGGCCATTTCTATCCATCTACAGAGAGCCCCATCTACTCGGTCTTCCAGGTTATATAACACATAGCAGACCCTCAATATTGTCACCTGTCACTGTCCTCCACTCACTCCTGTCCCAATCCATTTAATCCTGAACTCTCAGTCAGCTCCTCATCCATCCTCAGGTGGAGCTCCATGCACTCCATCTCTGCACTTATAAAGAGGGAAACACTTCTTCCTCATCTTCCCTGCTTGTCCTTCCTAAAGAGCCTTGTCCATTCAGTCTAGTCATAGGAGCCATCCCATCACGGCTCCATCATATCAATAAGATGACAGCTGTACAGGCATAAGTGTGTCTCAAAGTCCTTTTGTTTACTCCCCATGTTATGTTTCCATAGCAATGTTTAGGCTGGCCCCTGATGAATCTGTCTTACTGTCTGGAGTGAGTGCAGTTCCTCTGTGCTGCTCTTCAGGTGTTCTCCAGATGACCTGCAACCCCTCTTCAGGCTCTGAATATTTCTTGATGTCTCTGGTATCAAATTTGTAGGACCGTGATGGAAGCTCCCTTTCTCCAGCAGATTTTGTTTAAAGTTCTTTAATACAATAGAGGGTGGATCAAATCCATGGAAAGTATACTTAGAGATTGGGATACATACTCTGCACAGTACTAGTGTGAAAGTATCCTTCATCTGAGTCTTTTTCTACCCAGTTCTTGGACAGAATTAAAAGTATACTTACTTTTCTACCTCTCTTCTTATACCCCATATAAATATCAAACATCCATTGGGTGTTAAAGATCAACACTTCACATTATGCAGAAGTAGAATCTAAATACTTTGAGAAAGGCCAGAAAACATTTATCAGTGCAGAAATAAACCCCATAGTATATTCATCTGCTAATTTTGCATATAATATTTTTAATAGCATTTCTGTTGCTGAGAGAGATCACTTTAAAAGTGTTATTCATTTTATTGTCTGTCAATTTTGCTGTTGTTCAGGTAAGGTCAAATAGTATAAATCTGTTACAAGCTCTACACAAGCAAGAATGTTTTCTTTGCTGTCAAGGAAACCTTGGAGCTGGGTACATTAGCAAGTGCCTCACTAAAAGAAATCTACGCTTTTGTGCTTTTAATTATTCCTAAAGCCTTTAGAAATAACACTGTGCAAATAGATGGTATACACCTTCTGAAAGAGCAGAGGAGGATATATACCAGAACAATAACATAGTTTATGTGATGTGACATTTTCACCAAATAATTATTCATGTAGTTTTTAAAAAGCAAAGTTAAAAACTGCATAATTATTCATAATGTGACACACTTTTAATATATTGTTATGTAATAAGTTACAGCTTGTTTAATAATGTCATGGTTTGCTGTGTTATTTAGTTGTTAGTCACCTTAATTACAGTAAAACCCAAGCAATGTTCTCAAGATACAAAGTTACTAGCAGAAAAAGAACAGACCCCAAAAATCGTAAATAATCATTAGAATTCTCACTTATGAAAAAATAATGCAGGTATGATAATCTGTGAAATCATCCATATGAAATCCTATGAGAAGTATGAGGAGCTTAGTTTAATTGATAACATTAAATATTTTGTGTTCAACACCTAAGAGCTAGGGACTTAATTCCTTATTTCATATTAGGTGTCTGTTTTTTTCTCTGCAGGACCTTTGAAATTAGAACTATCGGATGCCACATTTTTCACCTGACTTAGAAGACATAGGGGGCGTAAGTCTGTGGTTTAGTCATGAGTGGTGTAAGAGCTTGAGATCTGCCTTCATGGATTAAAGTAGACCATGGGTCAGGGTGCCCTGATGGCTCTCAGCTCACCACAATGTCATGCTTGCATAGGTCTAACAGAAGGTCATTTTTGTTGAGGAATGTTAGAAGCCACCTCATCCTGCCAACGTACTGGATTCTCATCAAACATGAGCAAAGGCAGCCACGTCCCCATCCCCTTCAGCTGTCAGAGACAGGTTAGCAGTGCAGGCACACACACTGATACTCTCCACGTTCCCCAAAACACACACATATTTTTGGATCCCACAATCACTGGCATGATCCATCTGCTTGACTGACTCTCCTGCCTGGATCCCAGCCCTTCCTGCAGGTGGTCCAGCTTAACAGAATTGTGCACACATGCAGATACAGACAGAGACGCACAGACACACACACTCTCAGGCACTCATCCCTCTTGCACTGCACATTCACAAGTCCCCTGGATGTAATGGCACAGACCGTCTGCCTTCCCAATACTCTGTTCTGGATCTGACACCCAGCTACTTGATGACTGGTCCAGCTTCAAGTTTGCCAGCAAGTACAGGGGCACACCTGCGGCCATGCTTCAGCCATCAACACTGAGACTCTCACCCGCCTGGCTCCTGATGGTCCTCCCAGTTGTTGGATATGGGTCCAGAGACACCTGTATCCCTGCTCTGACTCCAGTAGCAGCCACCAATTTTCACTCAAGCACGAAGAGGTCTCACCGGTGTCTGGCCCTTAGCCCTCATGTGCTCATACACAGAGAGGGAGGTTATTCAGAGACATCAGAGAAAAGGATGAAAAATTATAAAATTTTAAATTATAGGACAAACTGTGGTTGTCAGGTGCAAGGCTCGAACAGACAACTGCACTGACCCTTTCCTGCCTTCTCCTTGCTTCATTCCTCCCTGAATTCACACCCCCCTGCATATCCCATTCCCCCACCCCTCTCAGTCCAGGTCTTTGGTTTACTCTTACCAATAACAAATCCAGGCTTGATCTTCCTGGAAGTGGGGCCTTCCTTGACAGCCTGTCAGTTAGAGTGACTGGTGAGATTTGTTTCTTCTCATTGTCTACATTTGTTTCTCCATGTCTGCGTCTCTGTGTATTTTGATTCTGGTCTCCCCCTTTCCCCCTTTTTTCCCAATTGACATGTTCTCTGATTATATAACCTCACTGGAATAAACCTTCTCCTGCTTGCACAAGCCGTCATATCTTTAATACAACTCATCAGGTTTGGGTCTCACCACTTCCTCCTTTATCATTCGCCTGTCAGTTCTGTCTCCCTGCATGTTCTTGCTTGTGCCTTCTTCCCTTTATTTTTGTCCTTCCTTGCTGTGAAGGAAGTCCCTGACCAAATACTGTTAAAGGAACAGATGCTCTCCTTCCACACATCCTTACAATACTGGCTTGAGGAAAAGGTGCATTGGGAGGAAGGAAGAGTTGCACTACTAAAGCACATATTGTAGATGGCCACTAACATCCCATTAATGGAGGTACCAGGCTGGTGTGCCTTGAAAGATGGCTCTTCCTTCCTTGCCTTCTCAGGCCTTAGACTCATGGTGAGGTTACTTAGCTGGACCCAGAACAACAACCCAATGGGAACCCCTAAAAAAAATCACTTCTCTTAAAAGTGAAAGGGATTGGCTTTATAATGAAATATAGCAGCTGGTTTGCTAATGTCTCCTGATGTGTACTAGTAGAAATTCTAGTTGAGCAAGATAATTAAGGATGTACTTATTTTAAACTGTTCTCACTGGCAGATGCTTAAAAACCCCACTCAGTCCAGACCTTTAGAGCAAATTGGATAGTACTATCCAAGGGAAAAGTGCATTCCTAAATCTCTTTAAATATACTTGTTTGAAATATTTGCATCTGAAAAGTTTTGAATCATTTGTGTGACTGAAGATCCATGAATGCCCGCAAGACTTAGATGATAACCTACTAACAGTAAAATCTGTTACGTATTTCTAGTAATATTCTTTAAACAGCAGTTTGATGGCAAAGATCGATTAGGTTTTTTTAAAGTGCTATAAAAACTAGTTGTCTTTTAATATGAAAAGAATCTTCTAAAATAATAAAGGGTGTACACAAAAAGAAAACTTTCTAAATAGTTCAAATTCCCAGCCATTTATTAGGACTTCATATTTTGCAACAGATGGATATAAATTTTATCCAGCGTAGCTCTGTACAGATACATTGATTAGTGTCAAGATGTTGTGCTTTTTTTCCACTATCTCAGAGGGATTTTCTCTACTGTTGAATATTTTGGTCTTTTACCTTGGCTGTATGTAGCCAAGAAGTTTATTACTTGTCCCACTCTACTGCTTTTATCACGTTTTCCTTTGACCTGAGGCATTCAGAGATTTCAGTGACACTTTTCAGTGATGAGATTTAGGAACATTACAATTTCACAGTGCAATATGTTAAAATATTGAGTTTCTGAGCTTCTGATCTGTAAGGGTTATTTCAAAAGCAAGATTACCAACCTGAAAAAAATGTTTTGCATTTTGACCAATTTGTGTATAAATAATCCATTGTGAAATCTGTATTGACAAGGGCTAGAATCAACCTTTCTATTTCATCTTAGCATACATTTGTTTCATGGAAAAACAAAAAAAAAAAATTTGGCTGAGGACATTTTCTGACTCAAAATCTTATTCTTTCTTGCTCATGAAAAACAGTAACTGAATTATATCACTGCTTACACTGCAACCTTGACATTGCAGATTCTTAAGTCTTACTTTGAAGGAAAAGGAGGGAAAAAGAAAAGAAGATTAATTATTTTTCTTCAGAAATATTTGAAACTCATAACTGAATTTTCCACTCAGCAGTTCAGAACTTGCTTTTTTTCCAAGTCAGAACAAAATTACATATTTGGAATTTCTTACAGGAAGTTAATTGAGACTAGAATGCCTTGCAGATTTCCTATTCAGATATAATTTTTACTTCAAAAAATATGTTATGTTTTAATTTTACCAGTTTAATTATATTTAAAGGATTTTATATCACAATGAGTATAACATTTAAAGTAGAAATACTATTAATATGGCACACTGTGACACCGTATGGTATATTGACAGTACATATTTATATGGCAGTACACAGTTTAATACAGTATGTTCTAATATTCAGTATTTCTCAGTAATAAGTTCTACATAGGCATTTTTAAAAGCCTTATCTAAGGTTTACCTGAGAAAAGTAGCTGGACAAGTAGCTTTAATCTGGATTGGAAGAAATATCTGGGCAGTGAGGTCCCATAAAAACCTTAAAAAAAACCCCTATTTTTAAACCTTTTAAGGTGTTTCTTTTTGTGGTTCTGAAAGAAATATTATTGCTTATAGATCAAGGGCCTGAACTGAGTAACTCCTAGGTTCCTCTGCTTGATTCTACTCAAGCCGTAATTTCATTTGGAAGAATATCTGTTCCTGCTGGTCACATTGCCAGTCCTGTGCATCACCAAACAGTCCCACCTTCAAACACTATTATATGCTTATATACTTTATAGACTTTGATATATGCAAGGACATACTGGATATTTTTATATAATTTATGGACACTTGATATATACTCCAGTAAGGTAGCAACTTAATTTTTGTATACTGTTGCCACTGGGAGAATTTCATTTTCAAACAGATAAAAGAAGTATATTAAGTCATCTAGGCATGCATGGAAACTGACAGAACTAACAGCATTACTCTACTAATTTATTTAACCACTACATCACCTCCTTATTTATAGCTTAAATTGTATTTCCATCCATTCACTGAGATGACTTTAAAATGTGGAAGTGTATGGTTTGGATGTAAGAACCAATCTGAATGATGCATGGTAACAGAAAGCAGACCTAAATACATCTAAAAAAAGTCTTATACATATTAACTTTAAAAAAAGAGACAAAATTAGGAAGCATGACTTTTAAAGGACTTATGGATAGAACGATTGTTTACTATGATCAGGTCTGGTTATTCACTCACAAAATTCTATCTTAATTATTTTTCAAAAATGTGGGTGAAGCTAGCAGCCTTTTGCATGCCACTGACTATACCTGGAGTGCCTGGGAAAGAGACCCTCAGGAGGAGCTGGGCTTGCTTTGTTAACAGCAGCTGCAGGATGGGGCACAGGGAGTGCCAGGGTGCTGTCCCCAGACTCTGCAGGACTCTGTGTACTGAGCAGGTCCTGCTGCTGCCAAAGCTGCTTACACAGACTGTCCACAGGCTGCTTCTGGGGTACATGCATGTCACAAAGGGGACAGAGCAATGAGCCATTAACAGAATTGCAACGGTTTGAGATCACATGTTTAGAATACTATATTTGTATTGCTTCAAGCTGGGAAATTCACACTATGCCCACTCTTTTTTATTATAAATAAAGTTCAGATGTATTCTAGTGAAGAAAATTTTTAAAAGACTAAATTGACCATATTTAAGCAAGTATAGCCTCTAAAGAGTTGATGTTAAGTCTACTCAGATTAAGTAGAAAACCTCAGAATAAGAGTCGTATTTGAGAAGGAAGATACAATTGAGAGTGACAGAGGCATTTAAGCAAGAATTGAGGTAATAATAAAAAAAACCATAAAAATAAACAACTGCCCAGGGTAATACCTTTCACTTTGATGAGTACAAATCCTGCATCGAAAGATCAGGCCACTTTCTTAGTCTCATCTGAGAAAACTTGTTCTATCAAGCTCATATGCTGGTTTGTGGTCTTGGTCCTCCACTTGTCCCCATTACATGTTTCTTGATACCCAAGCTCTGTTGCGAGTGTAATCGAAAGGGTTTCAAGGCAGAGAAACTCAGGCTAGTCCAGAGTATCTTCTTTGAGTGATGCAAGTGCAAAATACACCATGGCTGTGATCTATGGTGAATTTTGTTCCTTTTACTTGTGTCAATTCTCTAAAACTAATTTATTTTTAAGTAAAAATAATGAGAGACTAATGCTCACTCCACGGAGCATTTTTGTAATATTGAGTATGAATGGAATCTAGCTTGAAGTGCATGAACTTTATCATGAAGGCCATCAACTTTCTAGAACACTTGGCCAAGGATCTGCAGGGAGATGCTTAACACGACTGACACAGGTGGCAGAGGCTGGGTCCAAGCCATACACGTATTGAGAATAAAGTAACAAATAATTACTTACAAGGTAGAATTGAGAGTCTAGTTCAAAATGATAAATTCCTTGGGATACTGTAATGACATTTGAAGCTACATTAACAACAATTTCAGCTTAACTTAAAATATTGGATAATAATTTTTTTACAATCCATCTTGTGTTTTTAAGTACTTTTATCATTCCTACAATGGAGACGGAGCCACTGTACCTCTTTCACATCAAGCTTGTCCCATTTTTGAAAATACAGACCTTGGAAACTGTAAAACTGTACTATGCAAGTAACTATTACAGCTTACTCTCATAGAACAGTTGAGGGAACCTTGGATGCATTGGATCAGATGAGCATGTAATGCAAATACATTTAAAGTAAATATATTTTCAGGTTAAATGGCTTATAATGATTGTAGTGTATGCTAAAACTCCTTGCAGGATAGTCTCCAACCAGATTCTAGTTTATTTGAATTTTTGCTTACTGATTCTCCTTGTCTTACAGCTTTCCTCTCCTTTCCTGGGTTTTTTATGGCTGGTCACCCCAGGACAAATACATTTTCTAAAAATTCTTAAAAAGTCAGGGGACTGCTTAATATCAAGCAGTAAGAACTGGGAATCCAAGGTCAGTAGTTCCCTTTCTCTTTGCAGGACCTAGAACACTTGAATCTTGTCTGTTTGGGATTCCTATTTCTCTCTGGGACTGATAAATATCAGCCTGAAGTTTAGTGGTCTTCAAAAAAATAGGAGAGAAATTTTTCACCAATAGAAAATAATCTGCTGAATAGTTTGAAATCTCTGAGGAGGTATGAGATAGTTGAAAATGGTCCTAACAGCCTACCTGTTTCTTCTGTATATCAACTTAGTTTTGCCACTCTTCTGAAACGTTGACTAGTACCTTCAGCACAACTGCCTGAAGTTGTCATACAAGACAGAGCAAAAACTTTCCATGAATTTTAATGGGACACAAGCATGAACTAGCTGTGAATATGAAAGCATGTTGTGTTTATATTCACTAGAAGCTTAGTGTGATCTCTAGAGAAACAAAGAGAGACATCAGACAGTCTGAGGATCAATCTGGATTTTTTGTGGATTGCACTATACTCTGATGATTACATTTTCTTCACTGAAAGAGCCATAGAATGGTTTGGGTTGAAAGATTATTCACTTCCGTTCCCACTGCTGTGGGCAGGGCCACCTTCAACTAGATCAGGTTTCTCTGAACTCCATCCAGCCTGGCCTTAAACATTTCTAGGGATGGGGCATCCACAGTGTCTTTGGGTAACCTGTTCCTGTACCTCAGCACCCTCATAGTAAATTTCTTTCTTATATATAGTTAAAACATACCCTCTTTCAGTTTTAATCCATTGCCCCCATGTCCTGTGTCTTCATTCTTTTGTAAATAGTCCCTCTCCATCTGTCTTGTAGGCTCCCTTCAGGTACTTGAAGACCTCAATTAGATCCACGCAAAGCATTCTCTTCTCCAGGCTCAACAAACCAAATTCTCTCAGCCTTTCCTCACAGGAGAGGTGCTCCATCCCTCTAATCATCTTGGTGAGCCTCCTCAGGACTTGTTCCAACATTTCTATGTCCTTTCTGTGGTGGGAATGTCAGAGTTGGATGCAGCAGGTCAAGTCTCATACCTGGTTAATTAATCATCTTGTGAATCTGATTCTGTGTTTGAAAGTTTAAATTATAATAGAGACAGTATTGTACTCATGGATGTATAAAAAATTCAGAGATGTGTGTTTTTAGCAAGAATGAACATATTTTTCTTTTCACACAATGAAAATGGTCTAACCAAACTGGATCACTTTTGGACACAGCCTCGTTCTAGAATCTGAAACAAGAAAAATTACCTCAGACTGTTGCTGAAGTGCATGTTGAACTCAAATAGATGTTTCCTGGTGCCACCTAGCTATTTCTGTGTGATTCTTAACTCACGATGTGTTCTGTAGTCTTATAGGGACAGATATATTTCAGAAAGTGTACTGTAAGGCTTTTTAATATTTTAGACTTAACAGGAACCAAAAGGTCTGGACTTGGGTGAGGTAAACCCACAGGGGCTTCCGCAACAATCCAAAAATGAGGAGTGGCTCACTGCAGATGGAATTTTAGCTTTATTCTTCTGACTGAAAGTGTGTTCTGTAATAGAAGAATAAAAGCTAACTGTGTAAAAGAGATGTGGTTTAACCCTAATCAATAACGTAGGAAAAGACCTTTGTCAGGGCAAACATTCAGTTTCTCTGCTGCTCTTCTTCACTCCTTCATAAGTTCCATTCTGAAGTGAAGTCAGCAAAAGTTTTTTTGTTAATATGTGCAAAATCACAGATGCAGCTGATCTTGAATGTGCAGAAAATGCTACAAAAAACATCTGTGGCAAGTAAGAAACAAACTGTCAGGTCACTGATTAGAAATTCATTGTCAGATTGGGCTGTTTTTACTTGTCTATTCAGATAACTGCAGGGGATGTTTCTCCTGGGTTTCTATTTAATGGGCAATTCTGCACTCCAGTACACTTTTTAGAAAATAAAATGCAATTTCCAAGCCTCATTTGAAGACATTGTGTCCTTTTCTGAATTACTTTTCTCCTCATTGCTGATTAAATATCTCTGTGTTTTGTCTGATTCTTTCAGTAATGTTCATCTTCAACGCTTATGACATCATCATTGCTTTCATGATAATGAAACACATTGTCACCAGAACTGGTCTGTGAAATAGCCCTAATTGTCCTAAATGCTACAGCTGGAACAATGGCAAGTAAGGATGAGCAGCTGATTGGGAAAAGTAATTTCTAAGTCTACAAAATCATGATAGTAAATGAGGAACAGAGATAGCTATGAAACAATTTGAGCAGGCTTTCTGACAACTTCACAAGTTTAAAAAACCAATTATTTTTGTTTGGACAGTGCCTCTAATGCACAGTTGACAAAGGCATCCTGGGATTCTTGTGTCATAAGCATGTCCCAAGGGCGTATTTATATCTTGGTGCCAACCCACATTTCTGAGGTAGATTTTGTGTCATTCGTACAAGAAGTGAAATTATTTTCTAACAATAAGCAACAGGTTTTCCTCATCACAAGGTTCCACACCTCTTGGGGAATGAGTAGGCCTCTGTTCCAACGGATGATGATTCATTTTCAGCTCTTGGTCTGTTCTGGCTGGTTTTGGAATATATTTGCATGTTACAAATATCGTCTTTTCTCCTAATTACAGGCTTCTATAGTTAAATGAATTGATTTATTCTCCTTTTAGGATTTTGTATTACCTGTCTTTATATCTTAATATATCTGAGTCTGTTAGCAATAAAATGAATCCCCATCACTGTTTTTCTTTAAGTAATATGATCACTCTCTGTTCTTGAAGTAAATTGAAGTGCTGGCAGCTACATTAGATTAGAGAGTACAGTACAAATGTGTACCTATAGAAATAGTTTAGACATTCTTCTTCAATGAACTTCAAGAAGTTCCTTGTGGATGATATAATTGATGTGATTTCCTGTAACAATAGTTAGAAGGCAGAGGGTCTTGCTCACAAATATAATTTAGAATATTGAATGGCTATTAGAAGACAAGATGCAAAATTGAATAGCATTACATGAAATGTTATTACTATGTACATTTATTAAGTTGCTGTTTGCTCAGTAGAAACACCTCTGCAAACTGTTAAAAACTTACTGATTTCTTATGGTGAACAATTTCTCTGGTAAGAACTACTGCAGCCTTAGACAATCTAAATCTTCCAAAATTGTGGCAATTTTAAAACTGCTTTTGTTCTAGTCAGCTAGAAATATTAATTCCTTTTATGGATATATTTAAGACATTTCCCATCTTCACCGATAACTCTAATGCCATACAATTGCATGGAAATCTACAAATCACATACCACTTGGTGTGGTAAAGGGAAATGTGATGTAAAGGATGCAGTTTCAAGTGGTGAATTTCAGTGGAAGGTGATTGCCAATATATGTGAGATACTCAATTCTACCTGAGAAGTAAATGGTATTTATAGAGATAAACCATCGAAATACAAATAGACAAAAACTTAAAACATCTTGAACTTAACTTTTCAAGGAAAGTTAAGTGTGGTTAATTAGAAAGAGTCTTGAAAAGTGTGGCAAACAAGATGCTAATTTTTCTGGAAAACAGTTTATTTTAAAAACTCTTTGCTTTTATTTGGCAAAAAGATGTCCAGAGTGGAAAAGGCTTTTCCAGGAGGAATGTGAAATAGAAAAAGCTAAGATATTTTGAAGACGGAACTCGATTTATGAAAATCATTGTATAACATGGTCACTGTCACTACAGTAATAAGATATGAGCCTTGATAACCTTTATATTTCTATGCTAATTCTGACCTAAGTCTTTCGTATATGTTACGGTGTACCACCACAGGTTTCTTCCCTCTGTTCCTCTGCTAGAGGTGTGGGAGCACATGTTTCAGCATGATTCATCTTTGATTCATCCCTGGTCATTCATTAGTGTCTCAAAACAATGAAAAGAGAGATGCAGGGTTATGTACCTTTGAGAATCATATGCTTCTATCATTTTGATTGTTCCAGACAGTTTTTGAGGTGAGAGTCAGGCAGGTTCAGACTCTTACTGAACTAAATGATATCACAAAATGATTGAAGACACCCCTAAATTAATGTTTGGATGTTATTCAGTGTCTCTATTAAAATTCAGATTTTTTTTTTCAAATTTCTTTTAATGGTTCTCTAATCTCTGTATTCTCCCATGTCCTGCAATACAAAATAAGCCTAAAATTATTTGGATTTATCATTATTTTACATTCTTCTGTTGTAACATGAGTCCATCAGCTCAGTGCCTGGAATATTCAATTCCTTAAGCTGTAGGATTCCTCGCACTCTAAGCACTGTACATTGGCACACATCTGGTGGAGAAATTTTGGCAAGTAATGGCTAACTTATTTTATTTTCCTCTTGCAAGTTAAAAGCTCAGGAAACAAAGATGCAACACTGCATCTTAGCATAACTGTTAATAATGACATTTGAGACATATAGATTAAAGCAACAAGTTGAAAGTGGAATTGCAGTAAGTCTTAGAAAACTGTAATATGATATTGATGGTTAATATATATAAATGGCTTTGTTTTGATTCTGCTTTAGTCAGCAGACTAAATTTTAGTAGGATGAGTGTGACATTACTATTAAGTAACTAATACTTGTTCAGGAAAAAAATGAAAACTCATTTTCCATTACAGATATGTTTCTTTTAAAATACTGCTTTTAAACTACTACTTTATGCTGTTTAGGGAGGCTAGGTAGATAGAAATGACAGAAGAAAGGTAAGGCTGTTTTTCAAGGGTCTAATGCATGCCATAGCATATCTCTAACATTCTGACAAGATTTGTATTGTGACTGATTTGTCAGGACCAGGCAGGATTCGAGGACTTGCTGTCTAGAGACAGAGGCTGGCTTGTATCCAGGGCTCCAGCATTATCATAGACTCACTGAATGGTTGGAAACTGAAGGAATCTTTAAAGATCATTTACTCCAACCACTCTGCCATTAGCAGGAGCATCTTTCACAAGATTGGGTTGCTCAAAGTCCCATCTAACCTGACCTTGAACATTAGAAACTGGTTCATAAAAGTCATAGTATTGAATCCAGCCTACAGACAGACTTGCTAGTTTAATGCGTACCCTTAGATGTTGGTACCTTATGAGATCAGAGAATGATAAATTAAAATGTCTTTTCTAAAAAAATTGATTGATGCTTGAGGTTAATGAGTATTAAGTCTATCCTCTTTTGGAATATTTGATTTGCTTTGTTTGATGAAGTTAAATAAATAAATCATATTACTCCAAATATGCTAGGCACAATCCCAAGGGAGTATTAACCATTGAAAACTATTTCCTCTTTCTCTAAAAAATGTAAACTTTTAAGGATATGATATGTCACAGTCCTTCCCAAATAAAAAACAACACCATGTCCATAATAAATTAGTAAGTCCAGTGGCAATATTTCTTCAATATATTATGGAAGATGATATTTTATGATCAAATACATTCTTGATCAATTTATTTCATCACTTACCACCTAATTGTTTCATTATGACATTTTGTTCTTCCTCAGAATGAAACAATGAATTTAATATACTGTATAAAATGACTGTGTTTCTCAAAAAGTTAATCAAACTATTGTCAGTTGATGTCTGAACTAGTGCCCTGCAATTAATATATGAGGTGTTCAAAATATCAGTTAGAAATTAGTCTCCTTGATAAATTCCTCTAATTTAAATATGATTACTGGAACTTTATGAAGTAGTACTCTGCAGCTGAGAGACTTAATCCTTGTAAGTTCCATTTTTAAAAGTTCAAAACCACAACAACTACACATTGCAGATATTCATCAAGATGTAAATTAAATGCTCTGAATCCCTGAATACTCTGATAGTGTCCAATAATTCAATATTTATCAGTGGCAACCAGATATTTTTTGAAAGTACTCTGTTTGCCCCATTGAAATGGGAAGCAAAAACATTCATACAGTTTTAAAAAAATGCCACTTTTACTTTCAGAAGTAATTAGTGACTTTATCTTGAGCTTTCTTCTGTATTTGCTTGCTGGGATGACAGAACAAAAATCAAATAAATTTAAATGATTGATAATAAATTGATAAATGAAATAGAAATATTGGGCATTTCAGAAAAGCTAAATTGTTTTTAGTGAGATTTTGCACCAGTATCTGTATATTTAATATTGCTTTAAGAGTCCTTGCAATAAGTTATTTTGTTTTAAGCAATCTCTGGTTTTATTTTGGATTTATATCTTGCTTTAGGAAAATATCTTTTCTGTATCCATTTTTATATTACATGATGTTACACTGATATTCTCACTAGAAAGACATTCCAGGGGGAAAAAAATAAAGCTAAATTTATCCCTAATTAAAATGTTGTGAGAATTTCCAAGCCCAGGACCTGGAGATTCCCCTTTTCCAGAACACACACTCACAGAGGCCACCAACACGGCCTCACACACAGGCTGCCAGAGATGGACCAATGCCCCCAGGTAGAGCACTGCCCCCAGGTAGATCCTTCTCCCATTGCTTTCACTTACACCCCCGTATACCCTGATTTCTCTCTTTGCTTCCTATAGGATCTGCAGCCCACAGTTTCTTCTCCACACACTGTTGCTTATGCTTTTTAGTGCCTGTACAAAGACACCTCTGTCCCTCCCACCTCTGGCACCTAGACCTGTGGACATTGTGGCCACCACTGATCCTCCAGTAGCTGGAATTTAGACCTCGCAGTAAATATACCACAAGTATAACCTCCCTGCCTAAGCAGGGTCATCCTTGAGCATGTGGGTCAGGATTGCATCCAAACAATTCTTGAATATCTTCAGTAATGAAGAGCCCACAACCTCTCTGGGAATCTGTTCTAGTGTTCAGTCATCCACTCAGGACAGGAGTCCTTCCTCATGTTCAGGCAGAACTTCCTGTGCAACAGTTGCCTCTTAATTTCTCCTAATTTCTTCACTAACAGATGATTCATATATTAGAATAGATTGAAACTGCATCTGAATCTTTTAATATTGGATTTATGGGCTGGAGATGGCCTTCTTTGCTCCTCTCTGTTTCAAATGTGCATTGAAAAATACTGATTACTTTAGTGCAGTTGTTATACAATGGTAGAAGTTGTCATCCTCCACCATTTCTGTACTATGCATTTCATAAACACAGTCTGAAGAACCATTTTCTGCCCCAAAACACTTTTATTTCAACTCTAAAGAGCAAGTAGTACACATGAATAAACAACATGTAACTCTGAATGTGGGTTTAGCTCTCTTAAACCTAGTCAATACTACCATAATAGATTTCATCTGTGTATATCTGTGTGAACCACGACAGCAAATCTCTAACAAAGATGCTTCAAAAGATGCATGAGTAGGGCATGACTCTGCTAATGAATATCTTTATACAGACAAGCTTAATGATTCTGACAAATGAGCTTTAGAGAATCATGTAAGGCCACTTAAGAAGTTACTGTTCTGCCCCCAGCTGTCTGCCAAATCCACTGCTAATTACTACCACCCACAAAATTAGTAGAAGTAGAAATAATGTGAGCTGATTATTTATCCCTAACAAAACTCCATCAGTTGAGCCTGTAGCTTATGAAAAAGTCTATAAGCTGGCACTGCTTACTTACAAAGCAATTTCTCACCTAACGATGAGGAATGAAATCTTCATATTGGTGCTATACAGTATCAAATTTAAACCTGAGAGTAGGAAGTAAAATTGTACACTATGTTACATTTGGGGTTTTGTGTCTTTTGGGGGTTTTTTTTTGTTTGTTTGTTTGTTTGTTTGCTCTGTGTTTTTGCAGTTTTTGTTTGTTTTTTTGGTTTGGTTTGGGTTTTTTGTCATTAAACAGATGTGATCAAATACAGAATCATAATCCATGGCTTAAAGACAAAGTTTTTTTTTTCCTTGCCTTTGATTTTCCTTAGTTAAAAGTAACCAGATTATTGTCATTATATGCTTATTGCCTGCTCTTAAGATACTTGCATGGTTAGAGTGTTACTGTGAAAGGGGTAATCCAAGTGACATTGCAGTACCGTTTATTTTGTCCTTTTGTTTTTCTTGATTATGATAGGTTGCTGTAAATGTAACAGTCATAACAAAATTATGCTGTAACTTGATGTGGATAGAGAGTTTCAAAAGGTAACTACTCTTAGAGGTAAGCAGCACAATTTTTCTTTCAATAAGCAATAATACCACCTGATGTGGTTCGTTTGGCACAGTTTTTCATAGTTTCAAATTATAGTACTTTGAAGTACTTTGAACAACTGTTTTCTACCTTGTTTGATCTAAACAATTGAAAAAATATTACAGTATAGGGAGGATTTTTGTGGTTTCTCTATTTTTTTACAGAAGCATGACTTTCCTCCCCGAGTCTTCTTTACTAATACATGCCTAGTTTTTGGTTATACAAGGTCTTTAAATGTGGGCTTAAATCTTAGTGGGCGGACTCATACTGTTCTACTTGAATGAACAGTTAAATGATTTTCTGATTGTGGATCCCTTGTGCTCTCAGCCTATTTCCTGAAATAAACATTTTTAAGTAAGATATAGACTGTTCTAAGATCTAGCGTTTAGCTGGGTTTAATGTTTAATTCCTCCTGAATCAGTTTTCATCAGTTTGTTTCAGCGATCTCAGTAAGTGAAATTGTTTGATATTAGATAGGCTGGAATGTAGCTTGCTGTAGAAGATTTCCAACCCCATTTGCTCAAACTGCAAACATTTTGTAGATGTAAGTTTTCTTACATTTTGACCATCTGCAGTCCTTCATGCCAAATCTTTCTATCAGTTGGGTTTCTTGGTGGTGCTGTATTGCATTCAAAAATTACAGCTGTAGTATTCTTAGAATTGGTAACAACAGTGTTAACTGTAAGGTCTCAGCTGAGACACAACACTGAAAGTAAGTAATCTCATTCAATAACCATGCTACATTTAAAATGAAAACTTGAAATAAGACAAGATTGACAGTGACATTTAATTTTCCATTGATAGAGCAAGATGATTTCTCTGAAAGCAGATTTTTTATTCAGTAAAATATATTCCTGAGTAATATTGTGATAATGAGATTTTAAATGAAAAGGACTGTATAATGTTATTAATGACATTCTGAAATTAATGTCTATATATGCTGTTGTGCATCAATACTAAGAAGCAATAGAATTTTTAGGTTTGCCTGTGAAATTTATCTAGTGAACAGAAATACATAGGAGCTGTATAGGACTACAAAATCATGCCTGTGTTAAAATCAAAATCACGACTTATATGCATTTAGAATTTAAACAAAAAAATCAAGGAGTAAAACAGGCATCACATTTATGGTAGATTGAAGACTAGAAGACCTTGCTTTCTAAATCCAATAAAAACAACTGATCACAAAAAAACCCACAAACAAACAAACAAACAAACACAAACAAAAAATCAATTTAAACATTTTGAGATAAGCCCTCAAAAAAGGTTAAAGAAAAAAAATCAATGTCATAAATGCCAGCGTAGTCCTATTTCAAAAATTTTGTTCATTAATTTCTAGATGTTATATGATTTATCATTTCTAATGAGAGATTATTATTCCTGGTCCCTGAAATTGCAATATGTGAAAACTAGTTTGTGCTTTCATGGTTCATAATTATCCCTCTGAGAGGGATAGTCAAGGACCCAATCTGAAATTCTGAAATAGCCTGCAAGTTAATGCACTAAAGGAATACAGATGGACTCTGCTCAAGTAGCTGGGTGATGAAAGGATTGCACAAGGCAATGCATGACATGTTTAATGTGGTATGTAGGCATGAATCAAAGCCTGCAGACTCTGTAGCTCTGCTGATGTTTCAGAAGCACTGCACTACAGCAAACAAACAGGGAAGAGACCCAGTTCTGAGTTTTTTTGATATAAATGAGGGAAAGCAGCGAAGCAAGGCAAATTCTCCATGTCCCTCTTCTATCCTCCAGGCTAGAAATGTCTCAGAGGCCCAAATCTCAGTACATGAAAAGTAACTTTGAACTTAGGAAAGATCCAGCTCATGCAAAGAAGTTTTACAAAATACTTCCACAAAAATAGTATGATTCATACTGAGATATCCATTGTGTTTGCTGTGAGAAACAATGAATCAGCTTTCAGGCTGATTTGTTTATTGGGTGAGAAAGGGCTTCTACTAGGCATACAAAACATCATTGTAGAGAGACAAAAATTGGAGATTGAAATGATATTTTGATCTGGCAATGCATTCTCTTTTTGGTTGTATACAAACCTTGTGAATTGATTAATGAAAATAGACAGTAATTCAAAGCCTTTAATTATTTCAGTTGAGGTTTATTCTTCTACATTTTGTATAACTAAAAAAGGAAATATCTGGAGTAAGAGATGAGTCTTCTGTATAGTCAATGCTGAGAGAAGGAAAGATATCTACTTAGTATTGAAATAAGGGCATACCATAAATAGAATAAATCATCATTAAAACAGAAACTTTCTCCTGATTGTATGACAGACTGGTTGATGAGCTTGGACCAGATACTTATGTCTTAGAGGGCTAAATTTAGATGACAAGATTTATACCATAAGTTTCACTTAGAAATATGAGGCAGTCTTCCCTCAAGAAGACTAGCAGCTGAATCAAATCAGCCCTTAGAATTTTTTTCTCTAGTGTACAAATGAGAAGAAACACTATTAAACTCCTAAACTGGCCAAAGTCAACATCAGTGCTTTTAATTAGTGCTCTTAAATACTTTGTATAAGTCTTCTGTTTCTGAAACCTAAATAATTTCCTTCAAAGTAGTTGGATGTGGTACTTCAGTATCTTAGGAACTGTAGTTTGAATTTCCAAGTTTCCTACTCTCCTTTACATTCTTACAGGATTTGTACACTTCTCTGATTTCCCTTTTTAAACATAACATTTTGCAACAATTATGTATAATAGTCAGATAACAATTAACCAGAAGCCATTTATTTTAGAATCCTCTTCCATCTGGAATTCAGCATAGCCTTTGACACAATGTCCCACAGCATTCTCCTGGAGAAGTTGGTAGGGCATGGCTTGGACAGGTGTACTATTTGCTGTGTTAAAACTGCCTGGATGGACGGACCTGGAGACTGGTGGTGAATGGAATTGTGTCCAGCTGGTGGTTGGTCACTAGTGGGACTCCCCAGGGATCTGTGTTGGGCCCAGTCCTGTTTAATGTCTTTATTGATGATCTGAATGAGGGGATCAATTGCACACTCAGTCAGTTTGTAGGTGACATAAGCTGGGTGCAAGTGTTGATCTGCTGGGGGGAAGGAAGGCTCTACAGAGGGACCTGGACAGGCTGGATCCATGGGCTGAGATCAAAAAATTGTTTCAACAAGCAGAGTAGCAAGACCTGCACTTCAATCACAAGAACAGGCATCACTACAGGCTGGGGGCAGGCTGTTTGGAATGAAACCTGACCTGGAAGTGAACTTAGGTGGCCAGGGCAGTGAATGTCTTCCTGTATTCAGCATTGGTGAGGCACATCTTAAGTCTTGTGTTTAGTTTTGGGCCTCTCATTCAAGAGAGCAGGGCAACTAAGAGCAGGGCAACTAAGCTGGTGAAGAGTCAGGAGAATAAGTCATATAATGAGCAGCTGAGAGAAATGTTAGGATTCCATGTTTAAATGTTTAAGTTTCATAATTTTAAAAAATATTTACAGTTATGTCAGTATAATAATATTTTTCCTTCACAAAAATGTGGAAATTCACAGTTAAGTTTGAGAGCTTTTTGTCATGGTTTTACCTGAGTCAGCAGCCAAGGCCCAGGCAACCTCATGGTCACACACATGGGGAGCAGACCAGAAGGCAAAGATGAAGATCTTGTGGGTTGAGATAAAGAGAGTTTAATAGGGAAATCAAAAACTATGCACAAAACAAAAGCATAACAAGGAATTAATTCACTGCTTCCCAGGGGCAGGAATGTGTTCAGCCATCTCCAGGAGAGAAGGGTCCCATCACTCATAATGGTTACTTGGGAAGACAAACACCATCACCAAAGGTCCCCTCCCTCCACCTCTCCCTCCTCCTTCCCCCCACTTTATATACGGAACATAATGTCATGTGGTTTGGAATATCCCATTGATCATCTTCGATCACCTGTCCTGGCTGTGTCTCCTCCCAGCCTCCCATGTATCCTCCCCAGCACCGTCACCAACATGACAATACCAAAACAGAAAAGGCTTTGGCTCTGTGCAAACCATGCTCAACAATAACAACAGCATCTCTGTGTGATCAGTTCTGTCCTGTGTTTGGCACAAATACAAAACACAGCCCCTATCAGCCACTGTGAAGAAAATTTACTCTGCCCAGCTGAAACCAGCACACTTGCCTTTCTCATGCTGCTGCATCTCCCTTTAAGGATGATGTGAATACATTAAGTACTCATTCAATCCAATATTTGAACTCCGATGATGATAATGAAAACTGTAATGGATATTTGGTACAGCTTTGACCAGGATGCAAACAAAATGGGTGACTTTTAGACTAACCATACATATTAAGGAAGATCTTTTCACTCCTTTGTCAAGTACTTTCCCTCTTCCTTCTAAGGTTCTCAGCTTCATGGGCTGCCTCACCAGTCTAGAGGTGAGCACAACAGAGTCTGGTTTCAAAGGGACTTCTAGTGAAACATCAATCTTTGAAAAAGCTAAATCTGATTCATTGCTCCAAATGATGGTGTAAATGAAAGGTGGCTTAAAAATAAATATTTTACTTGCACTTTGTATTCTTCTTAAAAAATAGATAATGTTGCATTTTAGTCACTCTTATATCACTGTTCTGAGACTTTGAGAAAACTATCTTTGCAATCTTCCTCAGGCCTAGTCCTGAGAGATAAAATCATTCTATCAGAAATGAGAAAAGGGAAAGGGAAATTAAAATTATACTCATCCTCAAGCCAAGATGACAAAAGACAAAAGAAATTCTCAAGGCTTTCTTGTGTTTTTAAAAGGAAACCAAAAAATACATCATTAGAAAAAAAGTGATGTACGCAAAGTCCATCAAGAGAAATTGTGTATTCTGAAATGCAAGCATGGAGTCTGTAAATAACCAAATGTATGTCACTGCAAGTGGTCCGAGTCTAATTTTCACTCACATCTGGTGTTTGCTGAAGCAGCCTATTTTATATACATGTTCCTGAGCTACTCACAGTTAAGTCAGAGGGAAAAGCCTTTGAAGACCTTCAAACAAGATTTCCATGTGTTTAACTTTGATGCCTCATTTATTATCTTTTTCTTACCCAAACTGCCATATAGCATACCTAACATTGTGCAGTGCCCTGGTGTTTATCTCAAATCTGGCCATGTTAAGATTCCAAGGAAGATGTCTTCCAGGTTAGGAGCTTCAGTTTAGCCTGTTAGATATCTCCTGCATTTAGTAACTCTAACTCTACCTTTTTATTTGCCATAAGCAAAGAAAAAATAATTTATCTGGATTGTTAACATTCTTGACCTAACTTAGTAGACTTTAATCCATCCTCTTCTTGCACTACAGTAGCAAGCATTCATTATTTCAAGTATATTACTAGAGAGTATGTGATTCATAAAACATGTAAATTTAGTAGATCTACAATGAATAGAATTTCTGGATATAACTTAAAAAATGAATTCCTTAAAAAAAAATAATATTTTATGCTATACCAATATGTAAGCAAGCAAATATACCTTAAGTTGTTTGCTGAAATCAAACAATTTTTGTTTGATTTTGTTTACACCAAAGTTTTCTGTGTAAAATTTTGAATTTTCAGGATAAACATTTGCTAGGAAGGTGGAAGGGCAAAGACTGCTCCAAAAGTCCAACTATAAGGATATTTACCTTGGAAGTAGGTTCTCATGTTTCAGTTCCTCTCGCAAATAATATTTATGCACTTGCACAAGTCAGAGTACCTTCAGTAAAGCCTTCCTGGCTTAGACTGCTCACAAATCTGTTCTTCAGAAAAACTTATCCAGTCTCTTGAAGGAGATGTTTGACCATAGGGTCTATATTTTAAATTGGAAGGATTTAACAGATTCTACTTTTTTATTTTTTAAATGAAAGTTTTTCTGACAGTGCATTTTGTGAGAAAGAACAGGACTGGTTGAAGGAGTCACCTAAGGAAGAAGTTATGTAACTTCGAATTTTGGCAGTGCAAAGCTCAGATTTGGATACAGCTGATACTAACTCCCAGTTACTACCAGAGAAATTATACATAAGTGGAATTTATTCACTGATTTTTAGCTTTGGGGCTGTGGGACACACTTCCAGACTTGGCATTATATCTGACCGGTTTAGCAAATAAAGTAATATTTGGCTGTTGGAGACACCTGAAGCACTATGGCACACCTGAGCCTGTGTGGGGACATTGGGTACTTCTGTTTTAAATTCTTCAAGGTAATGTTAAAAAAAACCAAACAAAAACAAAGAAACAAACAAACAAACAAAAAACCCACCAACAACCACCCTCAAAAAAATAAAAATCAAAAAAGCAACCAAAAAATACATTAACAAAAGTCCAACAAAATATTTTACTTTCACTTGAAACTTTGGGAACCTCAACTGACCTTTGAATATAACAAAGACCTGAGATGTCCAAAATTGTTTGTACACAGCAGATGCCTGCATTTAACAGTGTAATTTTTTTTTCTCCAATATGTCATGTTCTTAACTCATGTGTTCCTATTCCCAGTGTCCTCGTCATGCCTGTTCTTGTAGAAGCCAAACTCTCATCCCCAGGCTTAGCAGCAGCATCCAGGCCAATCAAACTCAGTGGAATCTTCATGGTGGGTGAGTGACAATCCTTCAGCGAGGTGTCAATCCCTTGCTCTAGACAAGGCACTGGTTTGACATGCAGAACTACAGGCTGTTCCCAAGCAAGTAAAACCACTTATTCAATAAAAAATATAAGTAAAATGGGCAACTACAGTTTTCTCCCACTCTTGTCACAGCTATAGGTGTACATTATTCCTGAGTAACTCCTGAAGAAAATGATTAACGGCAGCTTTTGCTACTACGATCTGCAAGTAATATTGAAAATTGCATTCCTAATACTGAAAAATATATATGCATAGCTTAGAAATTTACATAATGTAGTTTTATGTATAATGCTTCTGGATTTTCATTTATACCTTTGTGTAAATGGGTGCTTTTAATATCTTCATATTTTCATATCTTATCAAAGAAAGTAAATTTATTCCATTAGGAGACATGCATTTATCTAATTTCTTCTGCCTTTTTCTTGTGGGGAAAAATTCTTGTGTACGTGCCATGTGCCACGTGCAAATGTTTTAGCTCTTTTAAGCTAACTCAGAGCAGGGGAAATAGAGAGAGCTTTAATAAGCACTAAGAAGGCAAAAATTGTAATTGTTCTACCTGTTTTGAAAGATAGATTAAAAAAAAATTACCTTTTTTCTCTTACTTATAAGAAGCATATCTTTAAAATGTTGCTTAATTAAAAATCCCAGAATTTTTGTGTTAGTGTTTTTACTCCCTTTAATCACATTACAGTATAAGCAGACACTGAATGGTAGATAAATTTTTCAGAATCTACACTTGCTAGTAGAATTTTTCATTCAGTGGTAATATTGGGGTGATTGTAGCTTAACAGAGGCAATGCTGTAGCCAGGTTTCTGTGGCCAGGTTCCCTGTCCACCACTGAAAATGGAAGTTCTCTCTCAGTGCAGGTGTCAAGGGAGCTGTTTGGCATGACAGTGTCAATGAGAGCTTAGGGACTCCTCAGTGCAGGCATCATCGATTTAAAAGACACTTATAGCTCCTCTGGAATCATTTAGCCTATCCCCATAAATACACCCTTAGGGACACTAAAGCACACATTACTGGAACAATAGCGCATGATAGTTGTTCGTTCAGTTTTACACCACTGATACTGTAGTTGAAGGTGTCATTCAATCTTTAGACAAAAGTAGTTAGAGGATTATTTTACACTTCCAGCACAGGAAACAGCTGTAGCCTCATTTTTGTTAAAGCTAAGATCTGTATTATCTTAAATCCTGGGAAATCTTCATGACAAAATCCTACAGTGAAAATGAAAAAAATTGGACTGTGTTGGGGCAATTTGCTATGATTGAAAGAATTGTCTTTATTCCTCCTCCTTCTTTAGGTTATTGAAGGACTTTTTCTCAGTTCATCTTGCTCTTTGTCTGTGTTCTCAGTCAATAATTCTCTTTGTTTGTGTCCACATATAATTGTTTTAGTGGATTTTTTTTTTGCTATGGACTATATAATTTTATTTTTTGAGATAGTAAAAATACCAGATTGCTGTTTCTGTGCATTACATTAACCAAATTCTGAAGTTTAATATGCCATGAAGAACTTAGCCATAGAAAATTAGTATTTAGGGAGAAAACAAATGAAGTCTCAATAACACAGTATGTGGATAATAGAAACTCATGCAGAAAAAGTGTGAAGATCGGTCTGACATTCACCTCTACAAGAGATGGGGAGCTTACACAAAATTTAAAATCTTTATATAATTATAAAAGTAAGCCCAAAACTTATTAATGAAAACTTATTTGGACAGACCAAAGGATGTATTCAGCCAAAGTTAGAGGCAGTTATTTCAAACATCCTTCCTCTTCCTGTCCTGTTCTTGTCCCTTGCTTGTCACCATACATTGGTCACAATACATAATGTTTACAATAATGCTCTGAAAGGCTTCTCTCCTGTAATGCAGAAAAAATAAATGCTTATCTTGCATTTGAATGTTGGCCAGTTAGAATTTTTTTTTCCTATCTGTATTAACAATAAATGTCCAGATCATATATCGATTTAAAAGATTATTGTTGCTTTAACTTCTGAAAAGAAACACTAATAAATACAGAAGACAACCAAACCAAATTACTTTTTTTTCCATTTCAACACGTGGCTATTAAAAACAAGCAAATTCATGCACCCAACCCTCCACAACTCCCATAAAGAAAAAAATATTTTTTAATGGTTTTTCGCCTTATAAAATGGTGTAACAGCAGCGAGTCATGATGTCATGAAAGGAAGAGGTTTTTTTGAAGATCTCTCAAAGGATTTGCCTTCCACTGGTTTGGTGTGAGAACAAAGTCAAACTAATATGTCACATAGAGAAGAACTCATTCATTTATTTCAGGCAAACATTGTATTATAACCAATATATCTTTTAGTCTTTGGTATTTAGGATAACTTTTAGTCTTTGGTATTCACATCACATCAAGAAAAAATTATACTGACACTTTCTAATTTACTTTAGAGCAATGACTAAAAACCAACCTTTGAAAGTTTGGTTGGCTTTGGAGGAAAATTAGGACAATGTAATGCAGGCTACTGAAATTAGAGCACGAGAGACAAAAGAACTTTTTTTGCTGTCTAAGCATTCTGATGAATCTGGGATTAAATTAATTAGGAAAATGACTTATAATTTCTTCTCAAACTCAATGGTACTTTAACTGGGTGTTTGTTATCTGATGCTGAGACCACCTTTCACACAACAGCAGCATCCATCATTTTAGGCTCCTTTTTAATCCCATGATGGATCAGTCTCACCCACACTGACCACTGGGAAAGTCCATTGACAGGGCTAACTCCTGCACCTTGCAGGAAAGTTGGGACAAGGCTGGTTAGGCAAGCCAAAAATCATGCCATAGGCCCTTTTGTCTGTTCCTAGACACTATTAACCTCACCAGTGCAGACACAGGCTACATGGGCAAAGAATGTCTGTACTGTAGCCCAGTTATATCTGAATTACTCAGATATTATGCTCCCATATGATCAACAGTGTTTTATTTTTCTTCATTCCATGGATCAGTGCAGAAAGGAAAAAAGTGCCTCATTAGAAAAATAATTATGTGTTGCAATCTNTAATTATGTAATATTTTAGAAATTCAGAGAATTGATTAATCGCTTTCTAATTTGGCTAGTGTAGCATTTGTCTCCTTTTTACTCGAAAGGCAATTCTAAGTAATGTGCTCTAGTGAACACTGAGCAGGGAGGTTGGTCTAAATGACCTCCAGTGGTCCCTACCAACCTTAGCCATCCTGTGAAATTGTGTGAAATTACCCAGACTGGATATCAAGTGGGAGAATCAGCCTCATTTTTCTATTATCATGATGACATATTTGTGAAATAGCATCTAGTTTTGAATTGAGATTAAAAAACAACCAAGGAAAAAAAGTGTTGTTTTGAAAATTTACTTAGAACTATTACAGCTAAAAAACTTAGTTGGCAGGAGGTTGTTAATGGGTTCATTTTCAATGGGCCATTGATGAGTTACTGTTGTCACAGAATATTTCCGTATTAGCAAAATAAGCTATCTAAATGGGTATTTTTCAATTTTTGTAATGGTCAGTCAAGTAAATAAATAAGAAAACATGTGTGTAAAGCAATACAGAGAGGAGAATATTAAGCTATTAAAAAATACCAAACAAACAAACAACTAACTGTTAAGACTTTGCTAACCTGAAGATCACCTGCCAGAAATCACATTGACACTAATTACATTACTGATTCAAAATAATAATCATCACTAATAAAATTATGATAATTAATTACTGATATACTGAGAATAATAAAGCTTCTTACCACTCTCATTATATTTGGGCTCCAATATGAGGAGAAAAAAATTCATTAAAAGAAATACAAAGTAATAGAGTTGCTCTGGTCTAGCTTTAACTTTCTAATTAGATTTTAAAAGTCATCATTGTGATGAAATACTTTTCATACATATATAGATGACATTTCCCTAAAAAGAAAAGATCTTTGTTAGTAAAATAAGCATTACTACAGCAGTGGAACAACAAACGTACCATTGCCTTCTACAGCAAAATAAGATTTAAGTGTTACATGAAGGTTATTTGGATATTGATGATTAATTACATCGTATGATTTTTAAATAAATTTTTCAGTTTCAGTAACTTTTAATTTAGGAGTCTATATACACTTTCTTCAGGCACTCTGCCTCAAA
>VXBU01000570.1:21180-34902 GCA_013400315.1 Bombycilla garrulus | reverse complement strand
ATCAAGTCCAAATCCTGAACTAAAAGCATATACAATTCCAATGAGTTCAGGTTTTTGCCATCAGTATTCATCTTCCGTGATTCCATTTGGTATTGGCTCTGAAGGAGATTCTTGCATCTGAATTTAGAATATTGAGCACCAACTTCTTAAATTAAAGAAGTCTTTCTTCATTCTTATGTTCTCCTAAGGAGGAGAGACTCTTCTTGGAAACTGTGCTGCAAAACAATTTCTCCAAGAAGCTCTGCTGGAGATGCATCTCATGTAAGCCTCATTTAGTTTCTTTTTGGGCTGTCAGATGTAGCGATTTAATTTTTTTCACATTCACATCCATTCTTAGTCCTAATCTATGCTATTTATTTAAACTAGTAGGTTTCTGAATTTGTACTCAAATGAATTCAACATATCCCATCCTCCCCCCAAATACTAGTTGAGTTTCACTACAGAAGAGCTCTCGAGCTTTGCAAAACTGATACTACAAACACCTTGACCTAGTTTATGTGAAATAACCAATAAAAGAAGCTCAGAGCTCCTCCCCTGTCAATGACTACGATGGAGTGTTCTACAAAGTACAGTACCACAATTTCCTTTTCCTGAATATTTGAAGTTTTAGTCACCCTGGCATATATTATGGGATGTCTAATAAAACACAGAGGAATTAGGCAGAGAAATACCTATGGATTCCCTTCAATGTGCCAAGTGCCAAGACTGAATCAGTGAGATAAATACAGGTCCCTGAATCAGAAGCAGCCCAGTTTTGAGTTAAGAAGCTGAAATAAAGAGGAGTCTAAATCAAAACTGTGGGCATAGAAATACTTGCAGGAGTTTGAAAAGCAATCCTGGAGGTTGATCTAAATATTGAAGGTAAAGCCAGACTTTGCATTGAACTATGCTTAACATATGTGATTAAACACTGAATTGATTTGTATTGTACTGAAAATATTGTATTAATTAATGATTTTTTTCCCCTGAGGTTAAATAAAAATGCTACTTTTACTTCTTCTCTAATTAATCTTTACACAGGAGAGATGATCTATTTTAATTGCTTTCCAGAAGACTGTGTTTGTTTTTCTTTGTCATACATTTAACAAACAGCCTTTCTATGTTTTTCTCTCTCAGGGCACATTCACAAAAAGATAGTGCATCTCTACAAATTATTTGGCAGCTGGTGGTAGAATATAACAAGTACAATAAATTAAGAGAAAACTCACCAACAATTTTTTCCCAAATTACATTATAAAAAGAGAAGTCACAGTTTGCAAAGCAGGGGCTTTGCTCACAAACAAGTAAGGGCTCTGAGAGTGGTGCAGTCTGTGTTCAAGGTCTTAACTGCACGCAGACAAATGGTTCCCCTTAGTTCTGCTTCACAACAGGAAGTTGTTGTTATAAGATAAATGTGCCCAGGGTAAAATGTACTGAATCTCAGCACACTGATTTGTGAAGACATAAAGCTACCTCAGACACAGCGGAAATTTCAGAGATTATTCAGGGCAAGCTGGAGCAGACAGCAGGCAGTGGTTTTGAGCAAAAAATATGTGAGGGGTGTTTCTACTGGAGATGTAGAATTTGTTTCCATAATGACACCATTTTGACATCTGCAGTGCTTTTGCACTGTCATGCATCTGAAAAAAACACTGTGTGAGAAACCTGTCAGGTTTTCCCTGAAAAAAATAAAGACTAAAAAATGAAATAATAAACCCCCTGAAATGGATAAAAATTAATTTTAAATGTGTTTCAACACAATATAATTAGGTTCTAGTTATGAAAATACATGCACACACAGGTAACCTCATTGAGATACTTAATAATTTATAGAATTATAAATATTTAAAGTTTCAAGTTTTCAGAAAATTGTCTGTATCTTAAATTATATTTCTTGGTTTTGTTGATGTAAATTATGTTCTTTTGTTGATTTTAATGATTTTTTAAATGTTCTTCATGAGCAGCTACACACTTTATTGAGAACTTGGGGAATAAAAATTCATACATTTCTTCTCAAAAATAAAAAAAATGACTAAATTGAAAAACTGTTGTAAATATAATACAAATTTAGTATATACTCAGAACACTTCAGGAACGTACACTTCAGGGTTTGTTTCTCTTTGGTTTTGATCCAACCCATTCTGAAGATACTGTCATCATCTTTCATGAACCTCCCCCCTCACAACATGTAATCTATTTCCACATTTCAAAAGCCTTTGGTAAGTTTTTTGTGTTTGGTTTTGTTTGTTTTTTTCTTTTTTCTTTTTTTTTTATGATGTATGGCTCTAATTACAATGAAGTAATTGCACAATAGATGTATAATAATATGTGATATTTATGTTATGAAAAGTAACAAATTAAACATGCAAATGCATTTATGTACGGGTTAAGTTCTTTCAAATTTCATGGGAGATACTTTATTTGATTCAGACTAGTTTTCTTCCTATAGTTTTTGGCAACATAAAATAGTTTCCCATTGCATGGAAAGAGTTGCATGTATCCCTATTTCATGCGGTATACACTTGGCATACTTTTTCCAGTACATTGCTATAGTATGAATTCCAACACAAAGACGACTTCAGTGTTGTATCACTTCCTTCTGCCTCTGTTTTTAGCCTGCATTCTACATTACCAGTATTTGAATAGTATAAAAAGTATTCTATTTCCATTAACTTTCATCTCCTGTGACACTGGGATGATCTGCCTCTCTTTCCCTGCCTTCATGAGTCTTGTCAGGGATGTGGTAGTAAGGAAGGTTTTTTTGTAAAAGATAGTTGTTGAAATCTACAAAGCAACAAAATATCTCAGTGATAAGAGGCTAAACTGAGTCATGTGTTTGCAATTTTCCATCCTATGAGGGCATTTTCAGAGATGAATTTCTGCTTTACTGGGACTGGCTGTCTTGGTCATCTTGGAGAGGGGAAGCCTGAGATGTGACCTCTTCACAAATGTGCTGTGTCCTCAAGAGGGGCGGCAGAGGGAATGTGCTGATCTCCTCACTCTGGTGACCACCAACAGGGCATGAGGAAATTGAATGAAACTGCATCAGAGGAAGCGCATATTGGAGATCGGGATTCTTCACTAAAAGCATGGCCAGTCACTGGAACAGGCTCCCCAGGGAAGTCACAGCACCAAGTCTGTCATAACTCAAGGAGTTTGTGAACGCTTCTAGTCATATGGATTAGTTTTAGGCAGTCCTGCAAAGAGCAGGGATTTGGACATACTGACTCTTACTATTGGGACTCTTCCAATCTGAGATATTTGATGTAAAGTGTTCCAAACTTGTTTTGGCTCATAATTCAAGACAAGCCTTTCTTTGGGATCAAATTTTGAATATAAGTATATATACTGGTAAGCAGCCTCACTCATATGACCCCTGGCCTTTCCAGAAGGATACTTTATTAAACACAAGTATCTCACTGGCAAAGAAAAAAACAAAACACAGTAGCTAATCAATATCTTATTTGGAGGAGAGAGGGTTAGGACGAGAGCTCCTAATGTAGCAGAAATTTAGCTGGGACTGTCCAACACAGGAACTACATCCTCAAATTCTACTGTGGCTGAAATTCTACTGTGCTTTACTCTCTACTATTTTTTCCAGACTTAAGACTTGGAAATCATGTCTCTGTTACAAACGACTGGACAGTAAGTGATTCTCAATGAAACCAGCTCATAATATTTAAATCTTCGAAAGAATTCCAGGCAAAGAAATTTTATCAAAGTTATAGACATCTAGGAAATTACTTTTATTTAAAAAAAAAATCATAGGAATTAAATTGTGAAAATGGGAATTCAAATATCAGAAACAGAACATGAATACAAAATTCTCAGTGAAATTTTTAATTAACTATGTTGGGACAGATTTTGTGGCAACTAAGTACAGCAGATTACTGACACTTTATGGAGGACCAAGTAAATAGAGTGCACAGAGCTCCTCTCTCCTGTTCAAACTGCCTTCTACATGGTGTGAGGCAGAAAGAAGGGAAATATCTTGATGCTTTCTGCATTGGGCAGTGACAGTACTGTTGTACACCTTGAGGAATATTTTGTCTGCCAGAGACATTGTATTTTTCTCAGTGTTCTGAAATAATACGGCTAAGAACTACTGGCAACATATACATAGATCAAGCTCTGAATGTGTTCTTTTGAATATAAAGTGGACTCTAATTTTTCTGAATAGCTGGCTGCTAAAACCAGAAAAGAACTGGTCATCCTCCTTTCAGTGACTGCATTTTCCTGCTCTTCAGATGTACAGTATGTGTGTTAGTAATTTATTCATTACATTAAGAGGGCCATGGTATGTTCACAGGGAAATAAGAAGACCTGTCTTATGTTTCCTACTACATTCCAGCTTTTCTTTCTAAGAAGTTGAGAAGCAGAGACAGCAAGGGACTTGTTGAACCTCATCCAATTGGCCTCAGCCCATGGATCCAGCCTGTGTAGATTCCTTTGCAAAACCTTCCTACCCTGCAGAAGATCAACACTCCCACACAACTTACTGTTCTCTGTGAACTAGACTGGCCCAAATACTAAGCCCTGGGGAACCCTGCTAGTGCCTGGAAACAAACAAACAAAATAAAGCAAAACCCCAAACCGAGCTAACAAAAAAAACCCCAAACAAACAAACAAACAAATAAACAAACAAACAAACAAACAAACAAACAAACAAAACCCCCAAGCAACAACAACCAAAAAACCTCAACAAAACCCAAAAACCAAACCAAACCACATCCAACAAGCATTTTCAGCAGGAACAATTCCTACACTAAAAAAGGCTTAATAAACCCAAAACGGAAAATATTTCTGCATAAGAACACCATAGGTCTTTCTTCACATGCCCTTTATTACTATATAAGGAAGACTCTTGGACAAAAGTCATATGCCGATGATTCAAGTGTTTCTGGGAATGGCAGGGGCCTATTTTCACTTATTAGAATCAATTACTGAAGCGGAGAGACAGAACTGTCCACAGTTAATCAGAAATTAATAGTGTAGTGCAGTTCCTAAAATATATTGTACATCATTTAACCACTTCTGTAGCATAACTGAAACACTGGTACATCCAGAGTAAGGTTCATAGAACATATGAGACTTCTATCACTGATGGATGGCTATTTCAGTAATTTCATAGTGCAAAGACAAACCACAGAGGCTCATGTATATTAATCTCTTTAGCAAAAGCAATGCCAGCATCAGTAGATGTCATTATCATCAGAAAAAAAGACAGCAAATCCATCAACTGGTTACATTGAAGTAAAAATAGTAGGTAAGAAAACAGAAACCTAATAGTTGAGGGATGAAATGGGGAAAAAATAAGATAGCTCTTTAATGGTATCAAAGATATCAACATTTAATATTGATTTACTGTCAAATAAGGTACATGTTTCTTGCAGTGCTTTGTACCTAAATGATTATTTATGAGTCCAAGCCATGTTGCAAATAAGCACATCTTTTTTGAACACACCACAAGTGTGGTGCTGTGATCCCGCTTCTAGTACAATCAAAAAGATTGTGTTTGATGGTTTCATGTGGACATGACAGTGTCTCATTTATTTAGGAACAATAAAGATAGAAACCTAAAAAAACCTAGCAGGAGATAAATTCAAAACAAGCAAAATAAAACAGATTTTTGTCTCTGTATGTAGGTAAGGCAAGGAAACCCTCCTGAAGGACATTGTGAGTCCTACATATTTTCAGGACTTCAAAAATCTGCTAATGTTTGCTGAAGAAAATCCACAGTGGACCTCTAAATATGAAAAAAATGACTTGTCATTTATGGAATATTTTAACTGCAGATGGGTGAAACCCAGAATGCTGTTCTCACCAGAGAACTGGTATTTCTACCTACCTGCTCAATTCATAATGCCTTCTGCAAGTTTCTACTATTTGCTATGATCAAAGAATGAATATTATGTCAGATAGGCCTTTCATCTGATTTAATGAAATTGGTTTCAAATTTCTCTATAACATAAGTGATACCTTCCAAAAGATACCAATACTTTAAGACTCTATTAGCATAGTCTGTAGTAGACAAAAAAGGCATACAATTTGTGGTAAGGACATGGACATATGAAACAATTCCCTGAAGTACTAAGAACTTTCCACAGTTCACCCAAAAATTTAACTGTTTTAATACTGTCTATATTTGCAGCAGCACCAAGACCATGCTTGATAGTAACATTAGCTATGGAATATGATATCATACAATTAACTCTGGAGAGCAATAAACGACAAGAGAAAATATACTGATAAAAGTCCTTTATAGAGAAAAAGAATAAGGACTTTCCAGGGCAAAGATCCTACAGAGATTATTTTGACAGTGTTTCTCAGATGATTTTGATAGCAAAGCAGACCCTGTGGCTTTTTCCTCAGCAATAGGCCAAAAGAGATTACTTTTTTCCTCTTTTTTTCCTCTGAGATTCAAAGAATTCCTTTGAAAAATGTCAGTTCTGGTTGATTTTCTGGTGATGGCTGGTGCTTGAATTATCCAAAAGAGGTAATATTTAGGAGGCAGTAGCAAACTGAATATGACACAGAATTACTATTTTTGCAACCAAAAAAAATGCTTTCAGTACTAATTCTTTGTACCAAGAGGGGCTCCTAGTGTTACAGCAGATCTAGCATAGTGTGAACATCTGAATTTACTCCTTCCTAATACTTTGGTAATTGTTATTGTATGTCTGATAAATCTTGTACAAGCTGTGAGACCTTGAGCAGAGAAATCAGTAGAGTTATAAGAATCTACCTAACTGAAAATAATTCTCTAGCTAACTCCATGTTGCTCTGTGACCAATCGTGCATTCTAACCAGATGTCTGCCAGAGCCAGATGTCCTATCATTTGTATTAATTTTCCTTAATTGGTTATAATATTAACTTACAAGTACCTGCTGTGGGTAATGCTGAGGGTGGAGTGTCCTATGACATAAAGTACTAACCTTCACCCTTGTCAGAGAGAATATGTGGCTTAAAATCCCTTCCCTTTATTTGGACTCCCAGAAAATCCATGCATATAGTTTTAAAATGACAGTTTTTAACCCTTTCATTTAAATTTAAATTTAAATGGAAAATGGAAGTGAACCCCTCACTTTTCTTTGCGAGCTTAATAATCAAGACAAATAACAGTGCTTATGTCACACATTTCAGTTCAAATCCTTCAGAACAGTAGTGGAATTCAATCAGGATTTCACTTTTATTTCTAGAGTAATAGCACCGTGTAGAGTAGGGTTTGAGGTTGTGTCTGTACAGTATTTGATCATTTGATTTGTATTTCTGAGAGGTACTTTCTTTCTCATACTTTTTCTTGTGTTTCTTAGTACCAAATTCACCCACAAACTTGCTTGAAGCAGTTGTATGTCTTTGAACACATAACGTGCAAAGCTATAACTGTATCTGTTCAATCAATTTTACGAGCTATATATAATTTAGAAGGGAGAAGGTTTTCGGACTCTTCAAAATGTCCTTGATAATATGAATCTTACATGACTGTTTTTAAGTCAATATTTCAGCACTATGAATGTATCAAAGCACTTAATGCTGATACTGTGCAGATGATGTTATCACCTAGGATTTTGATAACAGAAAAGAAAATTCTGTGGGGTTTGGGAAGTATTTTGCATTCTGGAAAATCTTGTAATGAAGATGGACATTTTACAGTTATGAACTTGCTTTGGAGGAAAGACGGCTAGCAAAATTCAATTTGATTAAAAATGACCTGCCAAGATGTTGTTTAGTCTTTGGGAAGGAAAAGACCTGGTAAAATATGCAGATATGAATCTACATAGTATATTACTTGCTCCGCAAGCAAGAAGTAGTAATCTACTCTGCAGGTGATTTATTATTCTGTGTCTTCAACAGTTATTCACATGTTACAAATATCCTCACCCTGTAGTCTATAATTAGTAAAATCAAAATGTAATAAATCACCAAAAAAAACCACCCAGGACTATAGTATTTGCATAGTTAATTGAAGCATAAATATTTAGTGGGATAATATGATTAGTGAGAGAAGGAAACTAGTATTATACTCAGAATATATCACCTTGACTCTTAACTGAGAATTTTTAAAGCAAAGTACAGGTATAGGAATGCCAGTAGTTTACCTCCTCGAAGAAGTTTTAGCTCTAGAGACAAACTAGTGCTGAAAAGTTTATTTTGAGAATGTAATATGAAAATTACTATATTTTAATAACTAATTTAGACTATCTGGCTTGCAATGAAGAAAAAAAGTTTAGGCTTCTAACAATATACATATTTGTATAAAAGTATGTGACAGTACGTAACTAGAATCCTAGACATTTTTATGCTATATACCAATTACAGTATACTGAGTGAAGTTTGATGCACTTACTTTTGTGGGGACAAGAAAATTTGTGGAGGCGTGTTGCAATCCAGCATTGTAGGGAGACTTGGGGACACGTTGATTTGGTCCTTCAGCATTTCTACCTTTGTCAACAGGCTTGTAAAGGAGTGATGGGCTGCCTGCCCCAGGCACACTCTGGGTGTGAAATGTGGGGAGTTGGCACTCTGGAGTTTGCCATGAGGTGCTGGGGCCTTTCAACTAGTTGAAGTCCTGCTTTCCCAGTAGATGCATTCACATGGCTATAAAGAAGAAACTTAGTTTTTTCTGTTCAACTCCTACTGAAAAAAAAAATAAAACAACCCAAAATACTTATCCAGAGTAATTTTCATTCAGTGTATATTGCATATATTTCATTCACCGTATATTGCAAATATTTCATTCAGCGTATATTAGCAATAATAATGACTAGCAAGACTGAGTTTTCAAGCTTTGTTGTAACAGTTAAGGATGTAAAAAATATTAATCTGTAAAGCACTATAAAAGTATTCACTTTTAAGTCACTCTAAAACAGAGAGAGAGAGAGTTTCAGTTTAAAAAGGAGTGTTGAGTTTACCTGAAAAGGCCAAAGATTTGGTCTGTAATGTTTTAAGTTCAACTGAATAATGCATTTTTTTCCTTATGAACCATGTTGTAATATTGAAGTTAAATACTAATCAGAATTTAATCTTCAGTGTGGTTTTACTTTGATGGGACACCTGAATACACAGTAAATGCAAAATTATTGAAACAACAGAAAAAAAATCTCTGCGTATTGCTCTCTGATATTGTTTTGGGAATATTTTGGAAAAAACCAGTTAATTATTGCAGTCCTTTCTTATCTTTCTTTAATGCTGCGTGTCTAGGCAGAAGTAAGGTTTTCCTTGTGAAACTTCCTTAAAGTATTACTGAAGTAATTCTCAGAGCTTCATGACAGAGAAGGGGCAGGCAAAATTATAACGTCTCTGTGGATGATTGATAGATCCTTGATCATTATTTAAATCGATCTGCAATTCCCAAAGGATAGCAGACTCAGTTTACTGATTGGAAAATTCAAAATAGTTATACTTGTCACCAAAATCTTTGTGTTTAGATGTAGATATTTATATGTAAGTAGGTTTTTATAAAGTAAGTAAATTTTTAATGTATTTGCATATATTCCAGCACCTGAGACTACATATACATGTACATAAGTCTGTATTAGACTCTACTCAGGTTTAAAATACTGTTTAAATTGGTTTTGACAATTTCTTCTTAATGCCATTCCTGACTGATGCTGTGACAGAAGAGAGAAAAACAGAGAACTGGGCCAGATAAATTTACTGTACTGTTGAAATCTCAGAAAATGGATGAATTATGTTTTGGATGATTTTTTTATAACTGGTTATCACCATTCAACAAAAGCTGTAGATGATATGACTTTTATATTAGCTCTTACCAAGACTCCTTCATTACTTCGTTATTATATTCCTCATCCTCTCTTCATAACTTAAAAGCCAGTTCATAAAAGGCAAGTAATGTAGCAGTGCACAGCTAAGATCACAATTTTTAAGGTGCTACTGCTTTCTGGAAATTACAGCTGAAGTCAGTACCTAGATAGATAAGGTAGGGGGATAGCATGGGAAAAAAAGCATCATATCTATTGGAAAAGTGAAAAGTGACCCAGCTGTAGATACTGAAAATGAATAATTTCTCAAAATATGTTTTAAATTTCTATACAATATGAAATGTTTTCAAATTGAGGTGTGGATAGAGTTGTTACCAAGTATCTTTGAGTAGAGATGGGTTCTCAAGGTTGCTCTGACAGAACATGGGGCTCCCAGATCCCAGAAAAGAAGTGCTATGTGGTCTGTGGTAGGCTACTGGAGGGACAAGGAGTTCCAAGCCTGAGAGAACTGTATGTGTTCTAACCTGTGTGGAGCAGCTGAAGGTGAGAGAATCCAGTGATTAATTACTCTGTAGACTGAGTGCCTAAAGCCAGTTAGCCGAGGTATCTCTATTATACAGATGTATGTGTTTCCCACTAATGGGTCTTATCAGGACCAGCCAGAGAGGGGGCCAGGATGATGCTTTTGGTGTTGTTGACATTAACCCAAATACTGAGTGTCTGTGTTGATCCCGCTGACCATGTGTACCTCTGTGGTTTATGTTGCTTTTGTATGAGTGCTTTTTGGAAGGTCCTGCTCAGCTCTACTACTGGCTGGACTTTCGGGTGTCAGGTTAAGGCAGTCCTGTCTCTAGGAGGCTACCAGATTCAGCAGCTCCTGACACTTAGTACTTCATGTGAATCTTGGGGAAAACAAAAATATTAAACTATGAAGTGTTTTGCTTATTGTATCAAATCTGAGGGAAAATTACAGAGTTCCTGACATATTCATATCAGTTCAATCAAAAGTGAGCAAAAGCTTTTGACATCAATGCACTTTATATTGCATTAGATCTCTTCTATCTGAACATGAACATCAATTTCAGGTTTATTTGATCTCAAAAAAGTCAAACTGATCTTATGTGCATCCGTTTAGTTCATAGCTCAGTGAGATGGAAGCAGAAAGTGTGACAGGTCTGTTGTTTAACACTCCAGTGTTTCAAATGACAGCAAGCTGGATGCAGAGTATTGTGCTTGACTACCTGGACTACACCAGATGAAATCTGAGAAATAGTCTTGCAGATATAAACATCTGCTCCCCCATCTACCTCTCAAGGTCAAATCTGCAGGATCATCTTACAGTTGAGTCTGTAGGGACAAGAACACCTCAGGTCCTCAAATCTCAGGTACTGACTAATATGCAGTAGTCCTGGCATTCCCAAACAAAGGAAAAAGACTTTTTGGATGTCAGCTGACAAAGTGAAAGCAGCTGTGTAAAAATGCATGTCCAAATCCCATGCACAGCAGGGTATTCAATAGAATTATAATCTGATCCAGCCTCATCCAGCTGTGTAAAATCCACATGTATTAGTAAGAATTCAGACAACTCATACCACATAGAATCATAGGATCATTTAGGTTCTAAAAGACCTTTAAGATCATCAAGTTCAGCTGTTTACCCAGCACTGCAAAATCCACTAAATCACACCCCCAAGTGCCACATCTACATACCTTTAGATACCTCCAAATGGTGGTGCAACAACTCTCCTGGGCAGCTTGTACCAGTATAGGACAAACCTTTTAACATCCCCACTCTCTGGGCCTGACCATCCAGATAGCTTTTATCCACTTAGCAGTACACTCATTCAAACCATGACCAGCCAGTTTCTCCAGGAGAGTTCTCTGGAAAATGGTCTCAAAGGCTTTCCTAAAATCCGGGTAGATTCCATACACAACCTTACCCTCATCCACATGTAGCTGGACTATGTGTATGCAGGCTCCCCAAAAAAGACAGGGTGTCCCTGTCTCTATGGAGATAAGTAAGAACCTAATGAGTAAAGTATGGCCATAAAACAGAGGAAGATTGTCTAATTTATGAATATTTGCTAATTGGATGCATAAAAACTAATTAACTTCAGCAGAACTATGTAATTCTCTGTCTGCTTACCTGGAGAGCTTGAAAAGACTCATGATGCAAGTTTTTTTAAAAAAGTATTTTAAGACAACTCAGTTTTGCAAGAATATCAAGGATTCATACCTCAAGGTCAAGATGAACGAGCAGAAGTAGCAGTGTCATCCAGCACCAGGGGACAAATATATAACACAGAAGACAGGTTGCTTTATCCAAGCAGTCTTCTGCTCCTTCCCAAATGTTAATATTTGCTGGAGGACTGATTCTCACTCTTGAAAATTTTAATGAGGTAATTCCCCTATGACAGAGGGAGGGAGGGAATTTATTTTAATTAAATATAATATACATTGAAACTATAAGATCACAAGCAACCAGATGCTCTGTTCATTCCAATTAATTATGCTTTGGGATTTCTGATATGCAGAAAGGACCTTGAATAGATCATCCTTAATTATAAACTTATATTGCTAATGGTGAGCAAAAATGAAGAGAGTGATCCAGAGATGCAAACAGTTTCTGAGAGTATAGAGTGTCCTTCTACAGTTTATTAATGACAGAAAAGTAGAATAACAATGTTTCCTTAAGTTCATTGCCTATAGCTGTTGATATGATATTTAAGGTTATGGCAAGTGTTGAGAAATTATGTTTTTTCAATTAATAGTTCCTAATTTTCTTCAGAATATCCCCAAAGATATAAGATAACCTTGATAACCAAGAAGAAAAGAGATGTTATAATACCTGGATACATAATTAATTGTGAAATATACTTAAGAGAACAACTAGCTGAAACATATTTTATTAGTCACTACAAATCCAAAAAGTAATTACTTGGTACTGCAATCTGGGACAGCTCTCTGCAATAGAGATATTTGGTGATGCACATTTTAATTATTGACACCGTGTCTATTATGCTGCCTGGGACCTTAATTTATTTTTTTTCAGGGAAAATATAAAGTGCTTTCTAGCTATTCTATGGCTGTCATTATCTGTGCATGAGCATTTTTACAGCTATCCAGAAAAGCAGATAGAGGCACTACACTCAAAAGAATCATCTATTGTATTCCTTGATATTTAGTGATCCAGATCAGATTCTCACTTGTTAACAATCATAATTTCTTCATAATTACATATGCATTTACATTTTTGGAAATTGATAGCAGAAAGAATAAAAAAGGTCAAACAGTATCAAGACGTAAAATTTTTCCAAGCAACCATTGCATAGCATTGAAGAGCATGGTCTGGCAAGATGCATCTCACTCATATTGTGCAACACATATCAGACAGATAGTATATTAGGCCAAATGAGCTTTTATGAACTCAATATCTGCTTATATCAATGTAGAATCTATATACTGGTTTTCTTGATCTTTATACAGTAAAATTACACTTGTTAGCTAAAGCCTGGGGTTCTATCAGATATAAAAGCACAATATTAATGTATTTTTCTTTATCCAGAATTTTCATTATGATTAGAATAGTTTCTTCTCATAGGTATAATCTGACCTTCTTCCTTAAGCGGAGTAGTACCCTACTCAAAAAACAGGCTCATATGGAATCAATATTACAGGTATTTCTTAAGGAAACTTCATTTATGATCTGTTACAGACATCATTGCTTCATGAAGAGCAGAACTGAGTGGTGTCAGTACCAGGCAGATAAGGTATGAGAACAACTGAGAACAAAGGGTTCTGAACTTCGCTTTTTACAACCACCAAAAAAGAAGAGGATTAAAAGGAGGAGGGAAGGGCTTATGCTCCATGCTTCTTTCTGTTGTAGACTGGGTTTAGGAAGAAGTAGTATTAGCATATTAGCATCAGCATTTGTGAGACTGAGATATGCTACTCTTGGATGTCACTTCTTTATTTATTTATTTTATTTATTTATTTTTTTTTCTGGTTTGGTTTGGTTTG
>VXBU01000570.1:7831-21162 GCA_013400315.1 Bombycilla garrulus | reverse complement strand
CTACCTTTTGGGAATAATGGAATAGATATGACCAAAATTTACTTATTTGAAATAAAATGGATTCACAAAAATGATTTATGGGCAAATTAATAAATATCAATGATGCTGCATTATAATAAAGTAAGGAAGAATTCAGATTAAAAAAATTTTCTCAGATTTTATGCATACGTATGTGTGTGTTCATTTTGGTAATTCTACTCATTTTGGTAATTCTACTCTGCTTTTTGAATATTAGGCTTTTTAAAAATGCTCATGGAGTAAGTAGTCTCCCTCTCTTCTCATATCCTTGCCATTCCAGAAAATACAGTAATAATTACTTCTCAAGATAGCTGGATCTTTTAATTCTTAGTAGTGCTCCAGTGCTTGAAGATACTCAGAAAAGATATTTCTCCACTTAATTTATTCAGTGAAAATGTGATTTAAGGCTGTAGAAGTTAATTCTTCAATCACTTATTGCTGAAAGGTCATTCGATTAACATCACATTATGCTTGTTAACTGTCAGTGTAAAACTGACATCATTACCTAGACATGCAAATTGGAAGATAGATATAAGAATATCCTTTGTACAATTAGAAGCACACACATGGTTAGAGCTGCCTTAGCTGATCTCCAGATTTTAATGACTAGAACAATGAAATGAGCAGAGACTACTACATCATTACTTGTTGCTAATGTTTGCAATAAAGAGAAGAACACATCTTCTCTTTAAAAAGGTTAAAGAAAAACACATTGTTAGTCCTATTTTTCTGTTATGTAAGCAAATATATTCTTAATTGCTTATGTATGATATTCCTGAGGGAATTAGTGTTAGTTAAGTATCTAGATACTATTTTATATTTGCTTCAAAGCCCAGACCTTGTGTAGTCCACTTATATATATTAGATTGGTATAATTGTAAACTCTAATAAATATTGATTTTTTCCATTTCAAAGTTTTGGATGAAATGGTTACTAAAGTAGTGATCTAAGAGTCTTCAGCTCTGCGTTCCAGTTCTCTTTTTTTTGTTTTGTTTTTAATTTGTCTCACAAAGTGAGGGACTATAAAACCTATATCAGTGAAGACATAAGTATACTAGACAGGGATCTGCACAAACATGCGTATTGAAACCCATAAGGATGGCATCTTTTCAGTTGTATTCAATCATTCAGTTAGTGGAGCATTCAGGATGTAGAAAATGGCAATTTATCTTCCTTTGCTTCCTGAAGAGAGTCACAACTGACCTTTCCAAAACTCTCAATCTTGGACAAAAATGTTTGAGCAACTAAAGGAAGCACTAGAATATATAAATAGTTCCACGTTCTCCCAGGTCCCTCATTGTTATTCCATTGGTTTCCTTTAGAATTTCTGATTCTCCTATAACAGAAGTAAGAAAAGATTGTACTTGAAAAAAAATTGCTTTGTGCTGAAATTGCACATAAATTTGAATCATAACTAAAAACATCTGAATATCAGAAGACTGGATTACAAATGATAAGGATTTAACAAGACTACTGGGTTTCACTCATTTGCCTTTGGTTTTTACTTTCATTTCTTCATTTCAAGATTTTGTTCACATGGAGGAAGATTAAAATCTACCTCTCACAAAATAAATTCTAATATTTTTAAGTGATCAAAAGATCTTAGATACTGATTTTTTAAGAGGCATAAAACAAATTCTAAATCAAATACCATTAAAGAAGTGCTAAAAATCTCAAACCTGACAGCAGTGGTTTATTATTTCAAGGCCAGGAATTATCTGTGGAATCAGAAAAACTGACATCCGTTTTACAGTTACTGCTTTACAATTTGGAGCTATTGCACTCATTTTATATAATTTGGTAACTGTCTTGTAAAATATACCTTTAAAGAGGTTATTTTTTTATAATCTCTGTTAAATATTATTGTTTCATATACAATTGCCACGTTTCCTTTCAATTATAATTTAAATTTCTTCCTAGGACTTCAGTACCCACCAGCCCCCCATTTTATTGTCTGAAATATTTCTATAACTTCTATTTTCTCTAGTAGAAAAGTAATCTGAAACTGTAAACAAACCTCTTAAATATAGTCCTTTAAACACAATATTTTTCCTTTAATTTCTTTTCTTTTTCATAAGGCACAGATTTCTACTCGATATGATGGTTTTCCTCAAGTGAGAAATTTTTACTTCCCACTAGACCTTAAATTTCTTTGTTTCATTTTAAGAATATTTTATAGCCATGCTCTCTATTTTGACTACATAAAGTAAAATCAATCTCATCTGTCTTTTGGTCTCCAAAAGTTTGTTTTTTTTCCTTTATTGAGGAAATGCAACTGTCCTATTAAGATATTTTTGAAAAAGAATGGAATGTATGTCTCATTTTCTAGATTTATTTCAGAGAATATAGATAACTACCTAGACCAATGGTCTAACTTTCAAAATAGTGTAGTTTGGTGACATGAATCCCTTCTCAAGTATAATTACAACTTTTGAGCACTTAATAAAACTACAGATTCATACAAAGTTCTTTCAGTGCCTGTAAGAATGATATGCAAAATAAGTAATTTCAGCCTGCTATTTCAAGTACTGAAATCCACACCCAAAATCATAGTGATCACAGAAGTTTAGTCTGGGACATATACTTTTCACTGTGTTATTTACATGTCATATATTTTTGGTAAATGACAATATCAGAAGAAGGTACTCAGGGCCCATCTTTATTTTATTAAAAATAATTAATTTAAATTAATTAATCTGATCTATAGTCAGAAAAGGAACTAGAGGAGTGAAATAGTCCCAAAATTTTCATTGTTGCCCATTCATTATTGCAATCAGCTCTGGGGGTGAGATGAGTTCTATGGGTGCTTTTGCAGGATTTGAATTGATTATCTCCTGAGGTTTCTGCCAGACTGAACAATTATTATACACCTACTGAAATATTAATTCTTTATATAGCAGAGTAGTTTGAGTCCAACTCTCCACTACATTGCCTTAACAAATTAAATGTCTGGGCAATCACCAACCATATGAAGATTAAAAGGAAAAAGTTCTGGATTCCGCACCTGGGATGCAGCAACTCTGCATGTACAGACAGATTGGGGAACAAGAGGCTGGAGAATGACACTATGAAAGGGATCTGGGGATCCTGTTCAATGGAAAGTTAGTTATGAGTCAGCAGCCAGAGGGACCGTGTCCTGGGGGCATCAGGTGAAGCATCAACAGCCAATAGAGGGAGGGGATTGTCCTGCTCTGCTCTGCACTGGGACAACCTCACCTCGGGTGCTGGGGGCAGTTCTGGGTACCACAATATAAGAAAAGACTTTAAAATATTGGAAAACTTCCATAGATTGGCAACAAAGAGGGTGAAGGGCCTTGAGATGAAGTTGTATGAGGAGTGGCTGAGGTCACGTGGTCTGCTCAGCCTGGAGATGAGGAGACTGAGGGGAGGCCTCATTGCAGTTACAACTTCCTTGTGAGGGGAGGCAGAGAGGTAGACACTGTTCTCTTTAGTCTCATAACCAATGACAGATCTCAGAGAAATGGCATGAATGTGTCAGGGGAGGTTTAGATTGGCTATCAGGAAAAGGTTTTTAATCCAGAGCATGGTTGTGCACTGGAACAGGCTCCCCAGGAAAGTAGTCACAGCACCAATTCTGACAGAGTTTAAAAAACCTTTGGACAATGCTCTCTGGCACATGGTGTGACTTTTGGGGGTGGTTCTGTGCAGGGCCAGGAGTTGTACTTCATTATCCTTGTTCCTTCTAATTCAGCATATTCTGTGATCCCCTGATAACTATAGAATTAGAATCCTACCTCTTAAAGCTATTAAGGATATATTGTAATTGTTATAAAACTGATTAGTTACACCTTTCTCGGAGACACTACTGGGAGTCATCCATTGCAGTTAGTGTTGGAAATAAAAGCAATGAACATTAAGTTATGTGTGTGAATTTTTTTCAGTAAGATAAGAATTATTATGATGGAACACTGCTGAAGTCTAAACTAGGTCTTATCAGTAGTGAACAGGTTGAGCCAAAGGGGAAGATGATGCACTTGATCAATTGCCTGAAACTCTTTGTATAACGCTTTCTCATGTATGTGATGTTAAATAAGAAATGAAAGGAAAATAAAACTTTGATGCTAAGTCTTTTCATATGCACTTTTTGTTTGTTAGTTTGTTTGTTTTGATCCAGAACAGTTTTTCCCAGGCTTATTTATTTGCTTAATTTCATTTAATGGCATAATCCATCACCCTTCTTTGTCATACTTGTGTCATTTAAAGGAGCCTTAGCTTACAAAAACAGGGTTCTATGTTAAAATCATGGATTCACTTTTCTCTTCTTGTCATGCTGCTAAGACTTGTCCTTCTTTGAGCGTGATACCCTTTAGATCAGCTGTCAGAAGGCTGCAACTTGGGTTTTCAATGCTTTTCTGTTATGCTTATGGACTTACACTTATGTTATTATGACCCATTAACTAAATTTCATAATCCTGTTGAGCTACTGTGTTTTTTATATCTTCTTTCTTTGTACTTCAAAAGTTTTCATAGTGTTTTCTACAAGCTAGTAGAGAGAACTTCTTTGGGACAGAGCAAACTCAGGATATGTTTTTGCAGACTGATTTTTTTGTCTGCTTTGTGTAAGAATCATATGGCTTTCAAGACTGGTAGTCACCTGTCACCTTCTAAACAACAATATTGTGAGTTTGCATTGAGAAAATTCATGCACGTATTATTTTGACAAGCTATCAAAGTGAAAGCAAAAATTTTCCTGAGCTGAAGAACAAATTAAGCACATGCCTTATGGGCTTACATCTTGGGTTTCATTGGCATTGCTGATAATGACATCGTAGTTTTAGCTGGCTGTTGTGGATTTTTGTGTTAGGTAATGTATAAGTTTTATTTCCCTTGTAAAATGTCTGACATATGAGTGTTTTCATCTATTTTCTTCTACAAAACCTGTAACTTTATTGTCAATGAAGACTCTATCCAGTTGCCCATTTGGTTGAAATGCACCAACAGATTAACATGCTGAGAGAATGAATGAAGATTTTACACAGATGTAAGATGATTGCATACATTTCACTTCCATGAAAAAAAACAGGATTAAATTGTCTCACAAACCTAAGTAAATTTTAAAATATAATTAAATTTTAAACATATAATTGAAACATTTGATATATTTAATAAAAAAGTTTAACAATAAAAGGATCAAGAATTTTCAGCTTAAAACCTGGAAATTTATTTGAACAGGTACTACCAATACCTACTGGCATAATATTCAGACATATCTATTCTGATTTTTTTTCTAAGAAAAGCTGAAAAATCCCTTTTCCAGATTTTTACATAAAAGCTATGGCTTTCTATACCACTTGTGTGGCAAAGTCTAGGTTCATGGAATTAGATAGCATTATGAAGTATATTTATTTTGCATATTTTAGAATTATGATGTCAAAGGAATGGTCTAGTGTGCAGGTGCAGATTGCTATAACCACAAGACACTTGCCTTGTGAATAGGCTAATTAGTTGAGATGTAGAAAAAATTAGGACATTGCAGTGCCCATAATGCAAAAATCTAATGTTCCAACCAGCATGAAACTGGCTGTTCTAATGGCAAAATCATCCACAAATAAAAGAACTATTTTTGCATCTCCTCTGACTTTCAAAAGCAGTATTTCATACCGAGCACCATAGCTCATTCTCCAAAGACAGCTTATATTTAAGCTTCTGTGGAATTCCTGAGGCTTTTCCCCCGTTTTGTGATTAAAAGTTATTGTTGAAGCATTTTCAAAATATTGAAATTAATTTAATTTGTCTACATGACTAGAGTAGGTAGTACAGCCAATTAAGACCTAGTATTTTGGCCCTAGGGCTTTAGTCTGAAACATTGTTTAGACAGGAACTAATGCAATTATCCTTATCTGAATGCTCTGAAGGAGATAGGAAGCAAATGCCAATTTGATCTCTTTACATGGGCAAAGAGACACTTCTCTATCCATAATCAAAGTAGAAACATTTCCAATAATACATGCAGACTAATTAAAACAGTTAAAACAACTATAAGTAAGGATCTTTACAGATGAACTTTATGAAAGGCTATTTTTACTGATAAAGTTTAGGACTCAGAGAAATGTTATAAAATTATAACAATTGTGAATAAACCCTTTTCTCTTTTAACTTCTATTCTTGAAGATGCTCAGACTTACTGCTTTTGTTTTATAAAATGATTGCAATAGGCAAACCACATTCTTTTTAATCCTAGTGTTTCTTTTCACATGTCTTTTTAAAAAATACTATCTGAAAAGGTCTTTTAGGCATTCTTATATTTTAAAAACTATAAAAATATTCTTCCCCGTCACTTGGTTGAACCTTAATTTCTTCATCCTTCGATAGTTGCTAAAATCAATACAACATACTTTTCCAAGGTTATTGGACTAACACTAGCATATTATCTTAGGCTGATGTAACCAATGATGTTCCAAGGTACTGTTCTGGATTTTCAGGATTATTTTAGGTGCTTTCTTTTAATTTGTAGTGGGAAATTGACTCTATGCAGTACCTCCAGTCCTAGAGAAGGAAAGCCTGTTCTGTACTGACCATAGTTGTCAGATTCCAAAATTCAGTACTCAAGATCACATCAGAAATATATCAGGTTCTTCAAAATGATTGTTCTGGGCTGAATCATATGAAAGTGTTTTTACTTAAAGGCAAAAACACATCTCAAATAACCATGAGAAATATAAGAATATTCATCCTTCTCCTTTCAGTATCTGTTCAGTTACAAGAGGACATTTGTAGGATCTTTACTGACCAAGAAGTTGTTAAGAACAAATTTGATTTAACAGAAGAACCTGTTAGCTCAAGACATAAGTGAAAAATAGTACATCCAAATGTTTTGCTGTTCTGTCAGTCTGAGGCATTGGAAATAGTTTTATATGTTTTATATAAAATCATTTAGTACACAGATTATACAACTAATCTTTTTTCTTTAATATGAAGGGCAGATTACCTTGGGGAATAACAGGAGAAATGGTAATCATTGCTGGTTTTCCATTAAATAAGAATAGATTAAAGTAGGCTTTGCTGTGCTTTTGACTACCTCTGGATGCTGATTCAGGACCAAACCCCAAAATTACTTTATTTCACTTTTATTTTTGCAGGGGTTTATGATTTCACTGCAAGGCAATGCAAAATTTAATTTTAACAGTTCCATGCACATAAAAGCTTAGTTCAAGATATCCCAGTCTTTCCTGAATGGTCTTCACTCGTTTGAGTGGTTTGAAAAATTGGGGACATCTAGGAAAGTCAGAGATTGGACTCAAACCTCTCCACAGCTTTACTTTTGACAATTTTTCCTATCCACTTTCTTTTGCTTTGCAGCTCCCACCACTTGTTTTCTTCAGACAGAATTAATCTTTTTGACTAAATATAGGGCTATTGATATTCAGTGTTTATAACCTCAACCCCTGAGCCTTAAGCCCTGCAGTAAAAACATTGTTAAGCAGGTATGGATTAATAAGTTAAGCTAAAAAGGGTCATGGTTAAATGCTGCCAAATAAATTACACAAGTTCATGAAGACAAGGTACGGAACAGGACATTCTGTCAATCCTATGGGCCGTTGTATTGTACCTGCAATTGGCTGAGTGTCTATTATTAAGACCTGTTTCTTTCACTGAGCAAACTTAAAAGACCACTAAGATCAGATAGTCCCTTTAAATACCATGCAGAATCAGGTGCTCTGGGGAAGAAAAGCTTTAATGCAAAATGTTTTCCTGAAAAGTATTTCAGACTCCTAATATCAGCATTTCATTACCAGACTTTCTACAGCTGGCCAATACAGCATTGTTACCTGGGGTGTGAGAAAGTTTAAACACAATGTCTCAACTTTCACTGTCATATCTACTTTGGTTTTTAAATGATGATTTGGACAACATAATTATAAGATTTTTTTCTCTAGTTTGTCATGTTCAACTCAATGTACGATATTAATGGTACTATTTATACATGGAAATGTCAAGTTTCTTTCACTTTTTCCTAGATGAAGTGTCTGGTTTCATCCCTTTTACCCAGATGAGAAAAACATGAAACAAACTTATAAGAAATTTTGGTGAGTAGAACTAATAGCACAGTTACAAACAGAAATAAAGAAGGCCACTTTTTCAGTATCATGGAATGATAAAATGGTTTGTCTTTGAAGCGACCTTGCAGATCTTCTAGTTCCAATCCCTCTGCCACTAGACTAGGTTGCTCAGGGATTCATTCAACTTGGCCTTGAACACTTCCAGGGATGTGGCACCTACAACTCTACAACTTCCCTGGGCCTCCAGTGCCTCACAATTCTCACAGTAAATAATTTATTTCTAATGTGGAATCTAAGCCTACTCTTGGCTTAAAGTCATTTCCCTTTGTCCTGCCACTACATGCCTTCGTAAAAATCTCCCTCCAGATTTCTGNTGGTGTCCCTCTTCTGCACCTGCTCCAGCAGGTCCATGTCCTTCCTGTGCTGGGGCCCCCAGAGCTGGATGCAGCACTGCAGGTGGGGTCTCTCACCAGAGCAGAGAGCCGAGCAGAGCAGAGCAGAACAGAGCAGAGCAGAGGGGCAGAATTCCCTCCCCCCCGCTGCTGCCCATGCTGCTTTGGATGCAGCCCAGGACACGTTTCGCTTTCTGGGCTGTGAGTGCACATGGCTGGGTCATGTCCAGTCTCTCACCCAGCAGCACCCCCAAGTCCATCTCGGCAGGGCTGCTGTCCATCTGTTCATCCCCCAGCCTGTGCTGGTACTGGGAGTTGCTGCAGCTCAGGTGCAGCACCTTGTACTTGGTCTTGTTAAACCTCATAAGATTCCCATGGGCCACTTCTTGAGCTTGTCCAGGTCCCTCTGGATGGCATTCCATCCTTCAGGTGTTTCAATCACACCACTCAGCTTAGTGTCATCGGCCAATTTGCTGAGGGCATATTTTCTTGTGTTAGAAAAATGTCCATTTAATACTTACTATTGCATTTCCTTTCTTATTCTTTTCTGCTCTTAATCTACTTGTTCCTTTTGGCACTTTATACACATTCTGGGATTTACATATAACCTTTTGTGCAATTATTTTTTCTGTTCCATTGTTTTATACAAATTCTTTTTATCTCCTTTTATTCCCTCGTTAATCTGGAAACATGTTCATAATCTCTCTTGTTCATGCTTTTCCCTCCTGAGACTAAATATGTTAATTATTTTGTCAGCACAGTGATATATCTCCAAGAGGAGAAGTTGAAGATATTTTTGTTATATCACATAATTTGAGAGTATCCATTGACAGTTTGAGAGCATACCTTGCAAAACAGAATCCCATAATAGTATGAGGAAGACAAACAGCTAATTTGGGGATCCAGCAAAAGCTTACTAATGAATTGATCTGCTAAGCACTACTTAAGCCTTGGGGTTTCTCTGAAGACTGCTAGAGAAAGCTCTGACCGGTTGCAACATAAAATCGAGCAAGATAACAACAAGGGGTTCTGCAGTTACGTGGTTATTTAAATGTGAGGTTTCATTCTAAATAAACTTAAGAATATAGACACCAAGTGTTCTAGAATTTAAATAGTTAAGTCTGAAAAAACCCTTATTAATTTTAGATTCCTTATTATGGTGCTATATTTACAGCCATCTGAGCTATTACATGGAAACAATGATTCTCTTTTGATAAAGGAGCTTAAGCTCTGAGTTAAAACACAAGCACATCCGGCTTGCACAGGCAAGGTCTTTTCTGACGCAAGGAGAGACTAAATAATAATTCCTAAGCTGATATTAAGCAGAATGTTCTCAACAAAAATCAATGAAGATTGGCTATATAATACTAGTTGAAGATTTCTTTTTCTTTATCTGATCTATTTTTACTGCTATTTCTGCTGTTGTTATTACTAATATTGTTATTATGTCCATGTGATATATAAAACATACTAAACCATTTATAGGCTATTTCAATGGGTTTACATTTCAGCACTTTAATGCTTTGAGTTTACAGATGTATGTATTTCCCCTGGCAATCTCCTTTTTGGAATTTCCTGTTTGCATATTATCATTTAGCTTAAAACAAAATTCTTAAAAGTACTTTTTAGGATGTATTACAAGCAGTCTACAGGTTCATTGGATTCTGACAAATTGAAAATGGAAGGGTTAGCAGTAAGACTAGGTGGACAAGCTACTTTTGGCTTTGTTAAAATACCTAATTACAGATATGCAACATGAAGCAGAAAAATTTAAAATAGTGTCTATCTGTCACTATTTTATCCATTGACACAGTCAATGGTTTCTGATATTTTTTCTGTGTCAGTACAGATTTATCAACCCTCAGCCCTGGTAACGGTGGTGTCCCGGGGATTATTTGTTTGGTGTGGTGTTTTCTTGGTTGTTTTCTTGTCAGATAAATGGTCGGATTAACACCTAGATGCCACTTCTGTCAAGAAAACCCCTATGCTAGGTGGAGTACTTTAGTCATAGATAGATTATGTTGAAATATATTGATCTGATTGACTTTATGGTGGATGGGAAAAAATGTAGTGATTTTTAAAGGAAGGTCTTAGAAAACAGGAATTTCCAGTGCTGTGCAATTACAAGAATAGGTGTGGATGATCTGATTATACCATGACTAGACATTTATCAGGCCTCACTGTAATGCAGGTTTAGGGACACACAAGAAATTCACTCCATCTGAACTCAAAGCTGAATGTATTAGTCAGTGTCATGTGAAGACACCAAACTAACATCACACAAGCTCTATTAGAGTCTACTAATTGAGTTCTGAGTGGTCCCTCTGGGCAAATAAATGTGTTAAGAATACATGAGAATGGAGTTTCTGAACCACCAATAGTAAATTTGCACTGCCAGTGGGCTCTTTATGTAACTTTTGAAATTAACAGCAAGGTTTTCTGATTATTGTCTATTGGAAAGGGATGCCCACTGCTTAATGGCTTTACTTTATGTACAGCTAGTAGGTTTCAAGAGAGTGTTAATTCTCTTTAAATAAAAACATGTCAATAAAACACAACCAACCTAGGTCCTGGTGAGAAAACAATTACAGATCAATATCAGAACAGAAACGTGCGATTGTCAATAAGACTGATCCTAGTTTAGGGTCAAGTTCTTTTAGACAGAGCCACATACGAGCATGCAAACTTACTATGGAGATCATATGGTTTTATTGCAGTCAAAGAATCAAGATCCTGACCACTAGCAGCATTTTGAAAAAAAAAATAATATTCAATTTAAACTTATAAACATCAGAGGTTCGTTGCTGATAAAAGAAAAGGGGAGTGGCAGATGGAAAACATTCTTTCGTATGTAGCTCTCAAGAGAAGGGAGCTGTTTAAAGCAGCTACTGATGGAAAATTCAAGCCATTCAAGTTACCTATGTTTACATGAACCTCTGAGTAAAAGCAGGAGAAAGGGACATTTAGCATTTGTGTTTGCCAGATCTCTATTTCAGGATGTAGTGGAAACCATCTTTGTCAGAATTCTTGTACATTTTAATTGTTAAAAATGGTGGGCTTGTTAAACTTTATATGTTATCTATGTATTTATAGAACACCAGGGTCTACAAAAACAGAATAAAATAGAATTGAATATAGAATAAAATTTCCCAGTAACAAAGATAATGCTTTGAGTCATGAAATATCATTCACTTCTGAACACCTTTGTAATTTTTCTCCTGGATTCTCATTAACAGAGCTGCTAGTGTTTTATAGTGGAAACTCTAAATACAAAAAACCTAATATATTTTTAGCACTGGTTTAAAATATGCTATTTTAAATAGATTTGGACATGAGGACAGTATTGTTTCATTCTTTCTGACTATACAGATCAGGATTTAAAAATTCATCCTCAAGGAAATATTTAACATCTTCTTTCACTGCTAATTCTTGTAGCTTGTCTTCTCTCATATAATTTTAATTTTTCTAGGAAAGAGTTAAATCATCCATTAGCCAAAGGAAATTTCCCTACAAGGTGTCAGTGAAAAATCTTAGGAATCACTTGAAAGTCTGCTCAAGTTTAATGCCTTTAGGAAACATTTTGTGAAATACATAGTTTCCTTTTCCTGCTATGTTCCTTCTACAGGAGCTTCTGGCATTTGTGCTAAACATGCCATTACTGATGTTTCTTTTACTCCCCGCCATAAGAAAGGGACACTTGTCATTTTCAATGACCTCCTGGCTGAGTATTCAGTCACAAGTATTAACAGTGAGATAGGACAGTTACTTACTAATGGAAAACTGTGGATAATGGTGGGTCTTGGTTTTGGAAGCCTTGTTGATGCATAGGATGTACTTTTGCCTGATGGAAATAGATATGCTTAGCATGAAATGAGCCACTCTTCTCTGAGGCATAATTGCACTGTTTTTCTTTTAAAAGAGTAGTATATTATCTAGGAGACATTAAAACTGTTTATTTTGTATTTTTTTTTAAGCCACACCATTACAGCTATGAGAGAAATGTTGTGCTTTTATTCTTATGGGGGCACACAGCTACCATTAGAATACATCCAACCAAAGAATATATGGTTCATAGATGTTTGCACACAAATTACAACTGACAGATCAGAAAACCCCCCAAAATGGAATTAAGAATTTCAACAGAATTTTGGACTCTTGTTTCAGATACTTAGGGATCTTTTTCTACACTTCATTTGTTAGATTACAGATGCATGCTGTCTTTAGTACAAAAGGAAAACTGTTGTTTATCATTAAGATGGAAGGGCTGAAGGTGTGGCTTCCCTGGGGTAGAGTGGGAAGAGAAAGGAAATGTCATTGGTGCTCAGCACCTGAAATTCTGCCAAACTGAAACATAGCCATCTGCTGATCTACAGAATCAAAACATTTAATTAGTTTTCAAGTGCTTTCTGGATCAGGTTGGGCTAGAGTAGAAAGAAGAGTAGAAAGAATTTCTTTTTCCATGCTTTCCTCAGGTTTGTTAGGCACCACTCCAGAGTGTGTGGTAAATAAGTCTGCAGCACTGGCTGAAAATTAAGACATTTTTTATTTCATTTATGAGGACACACCAGGGAAAAAAAAAAAAAAAGACACATAACATACTACAAGGATGTTATTGAATGGATGTAGATATTTGCAGACTCATTGCTGGTCACGTAAGACCTACAAGAACATTGGACAATTTTATGCATAGAGCCAGATTTTCACTTTGCCAGCCACTAACAATCTGACTGTAAATGGAATTATGGATGTTCAATATCCTTGCAAATTAGTTACAGATGTTTCTAGTTTTATATGTAAATATGAAGGCATAAATACTGTGAGCATTAGAATCTGTAATTTAATGAGCCCTTCTTCCATGAGTCTTGTAGACCTGGAAATTCTTCTTTATATAATTTCTGTA
>VXBU01000569.1:1112-13377 GCA_013400315.1 Bombycilla garrulus | reverse complement strand
TTTGTATTTATATTTATATCTGTATCTGGGAGTGATTCAGCAGGTGGCCGCTTCACCTCATGTGCCACACCCCAAACCCATGAGTTATTTTGGGTGCCACATTCCCTTCCCTTTCCTCAGCCTCTCAGGCTCCTCATTTCCCATTTCCCAGGCTTTTTGTGGCACAGAAATCCACATTTTTTGCAGCCACAAGCTGGGAATTTGTCACCCGAGCAAGGGGCAGGATTGCATCTCCCCAGGGCTGTAAATTGATTTTTGTCTGACAGGAGCAGAGCAGCCTCGCTCTGCTTGGTCTGATCTCCTTTGGGACAGCAGCAGCTTTGGGAAGTGGGAAAAAGGGAATTTTTCAGGAGAATCCTGGTGGATTCAGGGTTTTGTGTGCAGGGATGATCTTGCAGCTCTGGGGACACGAGGGACAGAGGAGATGAATTCCCTGTGAGCCAGGGAAAGGCTGAAATTCCAATAGGATTATGGAATGACGGCGCTCCCAGTAACGCTGGGCAGCAGATTTGGGATCTGAAGGAGCCTTGAAACTCAATTTCCCGCTGGATTTCCTTCCTCCCAGCCTCTCCCTCCTCTCCATCACCACGGGAATGCTCGGGGGCCCTCAGGGCTTTTCAGAGCCTCAATTTTCCCCTCGGGATCCCTCGGCACACCTGGGATGAGAACATCCCCGGGCTCCTTAAATCCCGTCCTGCTCCTACCAGTGATTTAGAGAGACTGATTTGGGATCAGAATTCGATTTTACTGAGGTTTCCAAAATGCTTATATGCTATTCCAGGGTTAGTAATCTTTTACTACAAGGATTAGGTTAAACATAACACAGACAAAATCACACATTTTACAAGCATCTCTTGCTTGCAGAGGTTTGATTCAATCTTCTCTTCCTGACTCCAGCCTTGATCCACTCCACCCGTAATCCTCAAAGCTCTGTTTGCTTCTGCCAAGGCTCCCTGGTAATCAGCCTGGCTGTGCTAATTAAATTCACCATATTCTCTGTCCTGAGCTCCCCAAAATGCTCCTGTCCTGCAGCTCAGGACAACCTCAGCATCTTCCAGCAAAATCCCCACGGATCTGATTTCCTGCTGCAGTCAGGGGTGGTGGCAGGGAATATTAATGCAGGTCCCAGAAAGTCTGGGATTTTCTTAGAGGCTGGGGTTGGTTTGGGGACCAAAAACTCTTCTTTTATTCACATTTAAAGCCAGGCTTCACCCACCTTGGTTTTTTGTTCATCTCTAAATGTTTCATGGAATCCCAGAATCCTGGAGGTGGAAAAGCCCTCTGAGATCAGATCCAACCATTCTCAGATCCAACCATCCCCAGGTGCCACATCCAGGGCTTTGAAATCCCTCCAGGGATGGATCCTGTGCCAATCCTTGCGATACTTTATGTGACCTTCATGGATTTAAGCTGAGTTTAATGATGTCCCAAAGTCTGGGGCAGAAACCTGACCCTCAAATTTGGGAATTTGGGAAGGATTTCAGTCCTTCCCATGCCAGAAATCCCTTTTAGCCAAAAACTTTCATTCTCTATGTGTTGATAAACCCTTCAAAAATATTAATTTAATGGAATCCCAGAATCCTGGAGGCTGGAAAAGCCCTCTGAGATCAGATCCAACCATTCTCATGTCCCCAGGTGCCACATCCAGGGTTTTGAAATCCCTCCAGGGATGGGGAACATCCTGTGCCAATCCTTGGGATGTTTTAAACTTCCTTCATGGATTTAACCTGAGTTTAATGATGTCCCAAAGCCCAGGGCAGAAACCTGAGCCTAAAATTTGGGAATTTGGAAAGGATTTCAGTCCTTTTAACCAGAAAGCTTCACTCCCTGTGTGTTGATCCCCCGACAAATATTCATTTCATGGAATCCCAGAATCCTGGAGGCTGGAAAAGCTCTCTGTCCGCAGGTGCCACATCCAGGGTTTTGAAACCCCTCCAGGGATGGGGAACATCCTGTGCCAGTCCTTGGGATGTTTTAAACTTCCTTCATGGATTTAACCTGAGTTTAATGATGTCCCAAATCCAGGGCAGAAACCTGACCCTCAAATTTGGGAATTTGGGAAGGAGTTCAATCCTTTTAACCAGAAAGCTTCACTGCCTGTGTGTTGATCCCCCGACAAATATTCATTTCATGGAATCCCGGAATCCTGGAGGCTGGAAAAGCTCTCTGTCCGCAGGTGCCACATCCAGGGTTTTGAAACCCCTCCAGGGATGGGGAACATCCTGTGCCAGTCCTTGGGATGTTTTAAACTTCCTTCATGGATTTAAGCTGAGTTTAATGATGTCCCAAAGTCCAGGGCAGAAACCTGACCCTCAAATTTGGGAATTTGGGAAGGATTTCAGTCCTTCCCATGCCAGAAATCCCTTTGAAAACTCTCCTTTCTGAGGTGCTAATGAGCCTCCTTGAGACTCCTTCTTGGCCAAGGCTCCTTCCACTTGGAGATTTTCTGCCAAAGCAGCTCCTAATTTAGAACTGCTCTGTCTTAACTCGAATTTCTACTCAATTGACCTCCCGGGCTCCTTCCTCAGTCATTCCATGGAAAATATGCTCCATGTGCAATTCCCAACTCAGCTTTTTTGGGGTTTATTTATTTATTTTGAACTTCCTGGCGCTTGCAGACTCCAGTCTGGAGCATGAAAATTATTCCTGGGCAGGTTTGTTTTTTTTTTTGCTGTCTGTTGCCCAGGGTGTCATCACAACCAGGCTTGGCCAACTCAAATATCACTCGGAATTGGGATCAAAGTACAGGAAAAAAGGGAATAAAAGCAGGAAAGTGGAGCTGTTTGACCTCCCACAGGTGCCCTGCAGTGACACCCCCTGAGAAAGAAGAGAATTAAGATTTATTACAAATTAATTTGTGACGCAATAAATTAGTTACGTTTTCACCTCTGGCCTTGCCAAGGTGCCCCAGAGCTGAAGCATCCCCCAGCTTCAGCCTTGAGTAAAATAAATAATAGAAATAATCATAAATTATCAATAATTAAATGTCCTTGTCTCAAAAATGAAGAAGGGTCGAGCCTGGGGGATCTGTGGGGGAATTTCTCTGGAATTTCTCAGGATTTCTCTGTCCAAAATATCTCAAAATTGGCTGAAAAATAAAGTCATGGGTGATCCTTGGGATTCCCCCATGGGTTTGGATTCCTTCTTTGGGATTCCCACTTTGGTTCAGGGTTCCCTCCTTGAGATCCCCCCTTGGGTTTGGGTTCCTTGGGATCCCCCCTTAGGTTTGGGTTCTTTCCGCCTCTAAGGAAAAGCTGAGCTTGAACCAGGGCTGGATTCTTAAAAAAGGGCGTAAAAACTCTTCCCATCCTTCAGGAATGATGAATTCCTGATGTTTTTAAGGAACTTTGAGGGAAATTTCTTCAAGGAATCCCCACCCTGAGGTCCAGCACCACCAACCCTGGACTGACAAAGCTATTGCAGGTGTTTGATTCCTCAGGATTTTTCAGAGTCTCCATTAGACTTTACCTCAGTAAAATCCCATCTCTTTTAACCTGCATTGTGTCCAATTTCCCAGAATTCAAACCATTTTTGGACAGAAGAATCAGGAGCAGCTGCTCAGGGCATTTTCCCTGCCCTCTTTTTGAACACAAACCTGGGTTTTTTTCTATGGAGAAGCCACTGGATTGGAGAGCGACCTCGGGACACAAAATCTGATGATACCACAGAACCATCTGAAAAATCTGAACATCAGCAAAGATCCTGCTCCAAACTGTCCATCCTGGCAGGACAATCAGGAAATTTGGGGCATCAAATGGAATTTTTGTGGCCTTTGGAAGATGCACAAGGGGGAGAACCTGACACAGCAATAACCAGACATTAACAGAGGGATTCATAGAAATAATAGAATTAAAAATGAATAGAATTTAAAAATACTTAATTCCTTTGAAAATACATGTGGAAAGGGTTGGATTTTATGTGGTTTGTCAGTGTATGAGGACAAATTGAGGTTTCCCAGCTGTTCCTGAGGTGGGGAATGAGGCCACAGGCGTGGTTTGCACCTTATTCCCCAAATCCCACATCAACATCTCCCAGGACAAGCCAGAACCAGCCCAGGGAGGTGAAGATCAGGCTCTGCCTTGAACTGCTCAAGAAAACCCAGAAATTCCCCATTTAGGAGAGAAATTTAATTAAACTGCTCCATTTTTTACTCTCGCTGTTTAAACACAGCAATGCGAGGCTGGGTTTTTATGGATGTCAGGAGGAACATCAGTTCCAGGTTCCGTGCAAACCACAGAGGAAGTGTTTTCATTTCCAACCTGCAGCGTTTCTCCTCAGCTGAAATAACCATTTTTTAGCCTCTCTGTACTCCCAGAAGCCCAGAAATCTGCAGGGCTTCCAGATTTTAATTTACCAGGAGGTGTGAGAGAAGAAACACAGAATTCCCTCTTTTCCTGCTGCATCCCTGAATGTGGGAGCCTCTCCTCCAGGAGTGAGGCCTTAATGATCCATCCTTTTTTTATTAATGAACTTTAGGAACGTTTCTTTACGCTGGTTTTAATTTTATTTTTTTAAATCAGATAATTAAACAATGTCAAGGTTCTCCACCAATTCCTGCAATTTATTGGAGCAGCCCGGGATAGGGGGAGGTGTCCCTGCCCATGGAAGGGGTGGAATAGGATGGGTTTGGGTTCCCAATTCTGGCGTGGAATTCTGGGAAACCTTTGCTCCTCCTTAAGCTGTTGGTAATGCTTTATCCTCTCATCAATTTCAGGGGTATTTTTTGGGAAAAAAGAAGATGGAATAATTACTGGACCTTGATTTGGTCAGCTGGGTTTGGAGACCTTCAGTGTCACCCTCACAGGAATCCACCCACATTCCCCTCTCCACTGGGAGAAGAGATGTCCTCGTGCCATGAGGGATTTTAGGAACACCACTTATCTCCTCCAGCAGCCTCCTCTCCCTTCCAGCCTGAGATAAGAACAGTGTGCACAGCCAGGAGTTTTCCAGTCCCATTCCCCAGCACTTCCAGTGCTGAATTCCAGGTGTTCCCAGCTGTCCCAGCTCCTGCTGGATTATTTTTTCCCCTCCCTTCACCCCAACCATTATTCAAGTCTTAATTATACCCAGCAGTTCCTCACCACCAACCCGGTAGGAAGAGAGGCTCAAAAATCCCAGAAACCTGGCTTTCCTTATAAAAATGGGAATAAAAAAATGGGAAAGTGTCCCGTCCTGCCTGGGGATGATTCCAGGCTTGGAGAAGGGTGGGAAAAACACAGGGAAGGAGCTGCAGCCTCACTGCTGCCCTTCCTTCCACCTGGGGAAATCTCCCTTTCATTTCCACTCCCAGCCCAGGCAGGATGGAGCTGAGTTTCCTCCCAGTCCCCACTGGAATTTTCCCCTCCTCCTGCGGCCAGGAGCGCAGCGGGAACGCTCAGGAATGCGGGATGGAAGGAGGGGATGCCGCAGGGGTTACGAGGTGCGGCAGAACCAGCGCAGGGCCGTCCTGCCCGGGGCCTGGCACCATTCCAGGGGCTCCTGGCAGCTGGGTTCGCTTTAATGGGAGCAGCTTCCCTGCCCTGCTTCCAGATTTTCCCAGAAAAAGCATCCCAGCCTGCCCAGGAGCTCCTTTTCAAAGGGGGGCAGCGAGGAAATGTGGTTTTCCCTCCTTCGCTGTGAGAAGCAGGAAAAGCGCTGAGCCTGGCTTTAATTTAACCCTTCCACAAAAACAGGGAAATCGGGAAGAGTTCACAGGAGAGAGAGGAACCAGCTGCAGCTGCTGCCGGGCACACAAAGGAGCAGCAGGAAAGGTTTTCCTGGGAAAAGGGGGAAGCAGAGGAGAGCCCTGCTCCCGGCTGGGCCCCGAGGGACGGAACCGAGCTGGGCCCTGAGGGACGGACGGGGCAGAGGGAAAACCCAGCGGGCAGGAGACACAATCCTGAAAAACTGAGAATCTTCTGCCGCTGCAGGAGCCGAGGGGGCTGGAGGAACGGTCCCAAAAAAAAAAAAGGGAATCTTCTGCCTGTGGCATCCCAGAACTTTCTGTGACATCTCCAAGCACCCGCTGGATCAGGAGGGGGAGGAGTGGGCCTGGAAAGAAATGCTGGGAGGATCCATCCCGCTCCTTGGAATTCCAGGAGCATCTCCCACCACCCTGATTCCAGGAATTCCAGGAACATCTCCCACCACCCTGATTCCAGGAATTCCAGGAGCATCTCCCACCATCCTGATTCCAGGAATTCCAGGAGCATCTCCCACCACCCTGATTCCAGGAATTCCTGGAGCACGTCCCATGATCCTACACTTTCTGGGAGGATCCATCCTGTTCCTCCCAGAGATTCCTGGAGCATCTCCCATGATCCTGCTCTTTTTGGGAAGACTGATCCTGCTCCCAGGAATTCCAGGAGCATCTCCCACCATCCTGATTCCAGGAATTCCAGGAGCATCTCCCACCATCCTATATCCAGGANACCATCCTAAATCCAGGAATTCCAGGAAGATCTCCCACCATCCTAAATCCAGGAATTCCAGGAAGATCTCCCACCATCCTAAATCCAGGAATTCCAGGAAGATCTCCCACCATCCTAAATCCAGGAATTCCAGGAAGATCTCCCACCATCCTAAATCCAGGAATTCCAGGAAGATCTCCCACCATCCTAAATCCAGGAATTCCAGGAAGATCTCCCACCATCCTAAATCCAGGAATTCCAGGAAGATCTCCCACCATCTTAAATCCAGGAATTCCAGGAAGATCTCCCTCCATCCCAAATCCAGGAATTCCAGGAGCATCTCCCACCCCACTGGCTCCTGCTGCTGCCTGGAAAATTCCTTCAGGATTTTCTTCCCTGATATTTTCCGTGCCTCCACTGGGGCTCTCACCTTCCCCACACCAGGACAATCCAAATTTCACCCAGGGATTGGAGCCAGGGTACAGGAGGAGCTTTGTATCCCCAGGACTCAGCCCCAAAAATTCAGGGAAGAGGGAGAGAGGGCCAGGGCTGAACCCCAGAAATCTGACCCAGAGATCATTTTCTGATGAAATTCCATAAAGCATTTAATAAAATTCCAGCTTTAAATTGCTCCTGGATTATCACAAATACCCCTCCATGACAGATCCAAGTGGCCTTTGATTATTTTCCCAAAACCTTGGGCTTTTACCAAATTATTTGACCAAAGTTTGGGTTTCTACCACATCACTCAAACCCAGGAACTTCACCTGAAATACGGGAGCAGCAGGAATAAAACCTCAGCTCTGGCTGGCAAAGGATTCCCAGGATCTCTCCTGTGATTCCAAAGCCCGGTCTCCTTGGAAGTGCAGGAATTCATTTCCTGCTTGATGAGCCCTAAATTATCATTTTTGTTTGCTATTTTCTATGCTTTTTGGGATTGTTGTGCTTTGTTAGCACAACCCTGGGATTTTGTCCCACAGAACTGAAACTTGGGCAGGAATTCCCTTCCCTGCCCTTTAATTTATCCCAAATTCAGAGCAGGAACTTAATTAACACCACGGTTCTAAGCAGAACAAAAAACCACAAGAAACTTTCATTTTAAAAATTGATTTTTATCTCCTTCCTGATGTTTCTTTACTGCTGGGGAGCTGAGTATAAATTAATTTATGCTAAATTTGGGACTTTCGCTACCTAGAGAACACAAAATACTCTCCAAGTGTTGTGAGTGATTATAACCCAGATTCTCTGAGCCAGGAGCTCTATTTGAAGCCCTAATTCATTTATTTTTCTGCTTTTATCATTCTAAAAAAACACAGAACAGCTTCCATTTGCTATTTAATAATTTTTGACAAGCTGCCTTTCAGCTAAAATTGGAATTTGGTTGGATTTATTTTAACAAAGTGGGGGTTTTTTTGTTTGTCATTTAACTAAAAAAACTCAAATATGCTGGAAAGACACAAAAGTGAATTATCAAAGTGTATTTTCTCTATAAAACCAAGCACCACGAGGTGCAGTAAATGGAGTTTGTAAGCTGAAACTTCCAGTTCAACATCTGATTTTTCAATACATTTATGTGCCTCGAGATGCTCGTAAAGCTCCTCACAGGAGTTTTAAAAATACCTCAGAAATTCAGATATCAAAGCACCTTGGAAATGAGGAGTTAAGGTCCCAATTCCACAGGAATTTTCAAAGATTTTTAGGTGAGAAAATGGCTTGGAAGGTTTAAATCCGAGGCCTGTGAGGCAGCAGAGTCCGTCCCTCCCTGCGTGTTTTCAATTCCGGCTGGAACAAACTCTCCTGGGTTTGGAATTCCTCTCCCTGTGCTCAGTTTTGTGTGGAGAAATCCAAATGAAACAAAACAAAACAGAAGACAAACAAAAACCAACAAAAAATACAACAACAACAACAGCAACAACAACAAAACCAACCAAAAAAAAAAACAAAAAAAAAAAAAAACAAAAAAAACCCCCAAAAAAACCCAAAAAAAACCCCAAACAAACAAAACAAAGCAACATCAACAAAACAAACAAACAAAACATAACCCCGAAAAACCACCCAAACGAAAAAACCCCAAACCAAACAAACCACCATCACTCAAAAAAACCTCAAACAAACAAAAAAACCAACTCCCCAAAATATTTGATTGAAAACAAGAATGACAAAAGCTTTGGAGAACAGGCTTTGGGGAAAAAAAAACATTGGAAATAAAAGCAGAGCTTTCCTCATTTATTGGCACAAAGATTTAATCAGAGCTTTCCAAATATCAGGGAATCATGGAAAGGTTTGGAAATGCCATTTATTCCACCCCAGGGACACCTTCCAAATTTCTACCATCCCAGAATATTCCAGCCTGGCCTTGGGCACTGCCAGGGATCCAGGGGCAGCCACAGCTGCTCTGGCAATTCCAGCGCAGCCCCTGCCCACCCTGCCAGGGAACAATTCCTGCCCAAGATCCCATCCAGCCCTGATCTCTCCTGCTTTAAATTCAATGTATTCTGCAGATAACTCTTATCACTTAAAAAACCCTTTTAAATCCTCCAGCCTCACACAGGTCCCGTTCTCAGAGCCTCCCACTGCACTTCTTAAAAAAAAAAAATGAATCAACCCCTGACTTGAAAGAGAATTCCAGAATTTTCGATTAAACAGCCAGCCCCCAGTGGTAATTTTTGCATTTAATTATTTATATTTTAGTATTTTTAAGTCTCATTGAAAGCCCTAAATGTTTATGGGAAGTTTTTTTTCGTATCTGAAGCAGCTGCGGGGCTCCCAGATTCACACCCCGCTGGTGGCTCCTTGTGCCTGGCGGTTCCCGGCTGTTCCCGTTCCCGAGGGGAATCACGGGGATGGGAGATGGGAAAAGCTCCAGGAATTCCATTCCAGGAATGGGAATGTCCAGGAATGATTCCAGGATGGGGCTGGGAGAGGCAGCTCCGCTCTTCCAGCCCCCATGGTAATTCCGGCTGGGAAGAGAATCCAGGATATCTCAAGGGGCAGAGCCGAGAGGAACCTTCCTGAGGGGAAATGAGGAAATCAGGAATCATCCCGAGCCTGGGATTTCACCTCCCAGCCAGGAAGAGAATCCAGGACATCCCAAAGGGCAGAGCCAAGAGGAACCATCCTGAGGGGAAACGGGGAAATCAGGAATCATCCCGAGCCTGGGGTTTCTCCTCCCAGCTCGCGGATTTCTTGGCTGTTCCCATTCCCGATGGATGTCCCAGGGATGGGAAACAGGAAAAGCTCCTAAGGGGAATGTCCAAGGAATGATTCCAGGGTGGGGCTGGGAGAGGCAGCTCCGCTCTTCCAGCCCTGTGGTAATTCCAGCTGGGAAGAGAATCCTGGACATCCCAAAGGGCAGAGCCAAGGGGAACCTCACAGAGAGGAAATTTGGGATGGGGGAATCATCCCGAGCCTGGGGTTTCACTTCCCAGTCAGGAGCAGCAGCCTGGAGCCTTAAATCAGCGATTCCCCCCCGGCCCCGCATCCCTCGGAGCCTCTTCCAGCAAAGTGAGCGGGAACGAGGGAATGAGCCTTGAGCTCTGGCTCGCAGCCAGACTTGCCACTTTTCCCCTAACGAGACAGGCAGTTGACTCGAAATTGGCATAAAAATCTCCAGATTTGCATAAATCCCGGGGCAGGCCACGCTCGGCTCATTCCTTCCCTTCGGAAACCTCCTCCTCCTCCTGTGCAGGGCTGGGAATAAATCCCAGATAACCCCTGACATTCCATGGGAGCCTCGACTTTCCACCAGGAGAACAAAGAGGGAGGAAGGAGGAGGCCCCCCAGCGCTATTTTTGGCCATTATTAACCAAGATCAAAAGGAGCAGCAGAAAATCTGACCCCAGATGGGTTCTGGGAGCCTGGATGGGGCTGGTGGCATGAGGCCGCACTCCTGGATTCCCAGTTTATTTTCTGGGAACGCCGTGCCGGCTCCAGGACATCGTGCAACAGCCTGGAAATGTGATAGGGACAAAACAAGAATTTGGTAGGGACAAAACAGGAACAGATGTCTCAGGAGAGGGAAGGGGAGGGGGAGGGATCTGTTCGGACTTGTGAGAGCAAAGAAAGCGGAGTTATGCAAATCACCGCTCCATTCCAGACAAAAACTCACAAAAACTCCCCTCCCGAGGTTTGGGATGGAGGGAAACAAAGGGTTCCTCGGGATTTGGGGATCAGCCTGGAGGGGAGGCCAGCAGGAGCGAGGCTGGGGTCACACGGGGCTCCTCTCACCCCAGCCAGATCCTCGGGGTCTGGGCACATCCTGGGCGAGCCAGGACAACCAGAGGGTGATCCAGGTCTGGGTCAGGGAATAAACTTCCAGCTTTTGGTTAAATTGTCACGGTGATTGCTCTAGAAACAGAGCAAAGGGTTCTCCACAGCAAGGAAAGCATCCAGAGAAACCCAACAAACAGGAAAAGCCGAAACTCAGGAAAACCCAACAAACAGGAAAACCCAGCACCCAGGAAAACCATAACCCAGGAAAACCATAACCCAGGAAAACCATAACCCAGGAAAACTATAACCCAGGAAACCCAACATCCAGGAAAACCCAGCATCCAGAGAAACCCAACAAACAGGAAAAGCCAAAACTCAGGAAAACCCAGCACCCAGGAAAACTGTAACCCAGAAAACCCAACATCCAGGAAAACCCAGCATCCAGGAGAACCCAGAGCCCAGGAGAATCCAGCATCCAGGAAAACCCAACAAACAGGAAAACCCAGCATCCAGGAGAACCCAACAAACAGGGATACTCAGCATCCAGGAGAACCCAGCACCCAGAAAACCCAGCACCCAGGAGAATCCAACACTCAGGAAAACCCAACATCCAGGAAAACCCAACATCCAGGAAAACCCAACACTCGGGAAAACCCAACACTCGGGAAAACCCAGCACCCAGGAGTATCCAACACTCAGGAGAACCCAGCAGCCAGGGAAACCTGTCCCCCAGTAGAGCCAGCTCAGGGCCGGATCCCTTCATGGCATTCCCAGAATTTTTTCCCTCTGGGAATGCCTTGTGGGCGAGCCAGGAATGCCAGAGATGTGCCAGAGGCTGAGCCCTGCCCTATGGAAGGGACACAGGAATTCCATGGGAATGGCAGCAGGATTTGAAGCAAAGAGGGTTTAAACCCTGCTCCCTGAAGGGAATTAACTGGAATGTCCAGAGGATATAAAACTCCAACTAAGCCCAAATATTTCAGGATTTTTTTGCTATTCAGGTAAACCCTGAATTCAGCAGAGAAGCAGCGATTCACATCCTGCCATCACCACACCAGGATATTCAAACTCCCTGTCCCATCCCTAGGTGTGCACAAAGACAATTAAAAAAAGAGAGCTAATACTGGAATTAATGTCAAAATGTTTGGAGGTGCACAAAGACATTTTAAACAAAGATATTTATTACTGGATTTAATGTCAAAATGTTTGGAGGTGCACAAAGATATTGGAAACAAAGAGAGTTAATACTGGAATTAATATCAAAATGTTTGGAGATGCACAAACACGTTAAAATATATTTAATACTGGAATTAATGTCAAAATGTTTAGAGGTGCACAAAACACTTTAGAGAAAGATATTTAATACTGGAATTAATATCAAAATGGAGATGCACAAAGACGTTAAAATATATTTAATACTGGAATTAATGTCAAAATGTTTGGAGGTGCACAAAGATGTTTGGAAAAAAGAGAGTTAATACTGGAATTAATATCAAAATGTTTGGAGATGCACAAACACGTTAAAATATATTTAATACTGGAATTAATGTCAAAATGTTTAGAGGTGCACAAAACACTTTAGAGAAAGATATTTAATACTGGAATTAATATCAAAATGGAGATGCACAAAGACGTTAAAATATATTTAATACTGGAATTAATGT
>VXBU01000567.1:140533-155051 GCA_013400315.1 Bombycilla garrulus | reverse complement strand
CATCCATCCATCAGCCAGTGAATGTCTCCCTGAGGGCTGTGGAGGAGCAGGAACAAGCGGCTCCCAGGAATGGTGTGAAAGCTGGGCAGTGACTCGCAGCCTCGTCCTGAGGGAAGTCACTCTGAGACAAATGGGACTCTTGTGCTGGTCCTCAGGGCTGTCCTTCCCCAGGATCCAGCCTCCCTGGGAACCTGGCAGCCAGGATGGTGTTCATCTCCTGACAGAGCATCCTGGGCTGCTTCAACCCTGCAGAGCTGCTCCTTCCCTCACAGGGGAATACCCAAACTCATGGAAGTGACTGAGGTGTTACGGAGCAAACTAAAGACCCCTGAGAAGCTCCTGACCACTGAACCACCACGGTTCATCCATCCTGAGCTGCTGAGCTCTCCCACAGCCACAGGCAGAGTCAATGTCCAGCCCACAGCCACAGCCAGCACAGCTGGCAGCCTCCAGATATCGGAGTCCCCCCGGCCCTGAAGCCAAGGCAGTTGTGTGGGCAGCCTGGGGGGCAGCCAGCCACGCTCACAGGGTACGGGGGCACTTTGGAACTGGACCATGGTCCTTGGGAAAGGCTCGTGGCGCTGCTCCTCAAACCAGGCCTGGCCCTCGAGCGGCTGCAGAGGTGCCCCAAACTGGAGCAAGGCCAGCAGAGGCTGAGGAAGCTGGACCTGGACCTTCCTCAGGCTGGAGGTGAGGCAGGGAATCTGAATCCCTGCCTGGGATTATCAGATCTGGGAGCAGCTTCAGCCAGGGAGGTGCTGATGGGCTCCTGTCCAGGAGGGTGGGGACCCCAGGCCAGCTGCAGGGTTTGCCCACTCCCAGTTACCACCCCCTACTTCGTGCTGGGGACGGCTCCACTCCAGGGCACATCTGGCCTTCCTCGATAAACTGGCCTTGCTTCACTGTGGCTGCAGCCCCGGTGGCGCTCAGGTGTCCCAAATTCCTCTGCCTGCCTTCGTGCCAGGGCTGGGCTGGGGGAAAGGCTTGTCAATCCCTGTGTCCTGAAGCGGTGGGAGAGGTGAGGTCCTGCCACAGGCTCACCTGCAGCCTTTCCCCTAAAATTCCCTTCCCCTGTGGTGTCTTCAGGGCAGCAATGTGATTAACATCCCCTTTCAGCATGTTCCAGCCTTTAAGCCCCCGGGGTGTTACACATGGCTTACAAGTCGGGCTCCATTAACGCTCGATTCGCTGTTTATTAAAACGTCGATTAATCTTGTATTAATGCTCTTCAAATGCGACTTTTGTGGAGGTGCAGCAGCCTCTGAGACGAGGAGCTAAGCTTCTCCCCAGCCCTGTGCCACTGCTGTCAGCGAGGAATTAGCTCGGGATCTGTCCAGGCTCAGGCTCAGGGCTTGGGAGGCTGCAGAGAGCAAGAGCCACCCGTGAGGATGCTCCGATTAATGGGGGTAACGCCAGCCCAGAGACACCCCCGGCTCTGCTGCCCCCAAATCTGGGCAACTGGGGGAGCAGGGTCCATGATCTGGGAGCCCACTGCCCACTTTGTTCCCCCCCGAGAAGACAGGAAGGTGTGGGAGCAGCCTGGAGGATGCTCTGCTTGCCAGGAACCCCACAAAGCCAGAGGAGGTGGAAGGGTTCGGAATGGGAAGATCCACATCCGAAAAGCAGCGATCTCCCCTGTCCCTGCCCTGGCAGCCGTGCAGGAGGGAGGAGCGTGGCCCAGCCCTCGGAGCCAGCGGCAATTACACCTCGTGCTGCTCCGTGGGTTTGCGATGCTGCCTGTGCCAGATCCAGAGCCGTGTCCGGGCGAGGCGGGGATGGGATTCAGGAGATTTCCCATCCCTGCCAAGCTGGGATGCTGCAGTTGTCATGGCAACGTGGGAGGCCTGCGAGCTGGAGCCCATAGCCCATCCCTTTGGGGGGTGTTCAGGGTGGGGGGTGCTCCCCAGCCCCTCACCCCCGGCACCTCCCTGCACCCAGAACTGCCACCAACCCCCTCCTCCCAAAGCTGGCACCCCACCCATCCTTCAGCCAAAAGACCCTGCGTAAAACGCTGCCTTTTCCATGAGGAAAAAAAACACGTTTGGGGTGAAAAAAAGTGTCCGAAGCCGTTGTGGGGAGCACAGGGCAAGGTGGGAGATGCCGGCAGAGATTCCCTCAGCATTCCCGCTCCCCTGTGCCCCGAGCCGAGATTCCCCGGCTGGCTGAGGCTGGAGCAAAGGCAGCCATGAGCTGTTCCCTGCGGAATGCTCACAGGGCTCCTGCCAGCAGGCACGGGTGTGCTGGGAGTTGGAGTGGGATGGGGCTGGAGGTGCAGCCAGCTCTGCTCTCCTTCCTCCCAGAGGTGGCTGGATCGTCTCCCAAGGTCACCTCTCGCTCCAGCCGCCAGCCACGGGCCTGCTGAGCCCCGCCACACGGCACAGGCTGGCCTTTTCCCCACCTCGGGACAGCTTTTGCTGTCTGTATCCAACAGCTCCTTCCTGCCAGGGCCCTCGGCCGCTACCGGCCCTTGACTGACATCTGTCCATCATCCCTGGCGGCTGGAGTCGCTGACAGCAGCGGGTCCCCGCGGGAAGGACGGGCAGGGATGGGCCCGAGCCGCTGTCCCTCCATGGCCGGTCTGCTGCCACCAGAAGGAGCATCGGGATGACCCCGTGCCCGCTCCCATTCCTCCCACATCCCTGCATCCCCTCATTCCCACCTCCCTGCATTCCCACTGTCGGGAAGGACGGGCAGGGATGGGCCCCGCATTCCCGCACCCCCTCATTTCTGTATCCCTCCATCCCCTCATCCCCTCATCCCCGCATTCCCGCATTCCAGCTCGGGCGCCCGCCCGGTTCCACCGGGGCACCGGGTGGCACATGAGTCACACTTCCTCCCTACGCCACTTCCAGCGCGGTGCCGCCGCTATTTTTGGAAGTTCTTGAAAGCGGATCGGCCCCGAGAAGCGCAGTTAATGGGTGCCCCCCACGCCGGGCCGGCGTCCCCCCGTGTCCCCGAGCCAGGCTGGGGAAGCCCCCAGGAGCCTGGACCCCGCGCTCCCCTCCCTGTTGGGGATGCGTGGGAACTCCCTCCTCATCCCACGGCCCCTCCTGAGTCAGCAGCGAGCTGAAGCACCATCCTAATGGCAAAATATTACCTTTTAAAGGGCTTGTTTGTGATCGGGGTGGGACTTCGTGCGGTGCCAGTTTGGCGTTGATCACTGTGCTCCCAAGGAGCGGATTTTTTTTTTTACTCCCAGCCCCCAGTGTTTAGCTGGAGCTGCAGGGCCTCACAAAGTGTCTGTGAGGAAAACCGGGCACAATCCAGCTCCGGAATTGAGGGGTGGATGAAATCTGAGGCAGGATCAGCAGATGAGTGTCACAGCCAGGCCTTCCTGGCCTTCCCAGCTCGGAAGGATCTGGTTTTACAGGATGCTGCACCCACACCATTCCACACCTGCCACCCCATCCCTCTTCCCTCCAGGATCTGTCCAAATTGAGGATGATTTTCCTTTCAGAGCGGTGATTGTGTTGCTGTTCCTTCGCCGGGGACTGCCCGGGGTCAGCGGCCGTGACCCCGGAACGTCTGGCCGCCCTCCCGGGAGCAAACTTGGAGGGGAGGCAGCGGCTCTGCCGGGCAGGTGACACCTTTGCCGTGCAGGCGGTGGCTTGGCAAACTTTAGCTCCGTTTTTTGTGGCTGAAGCATTTGCCTGGAGACAAGCAGCTCCTGCCCCTCTGGCGCTGCCGGGCTCGCAGCATCCCGACCTTGCCGGGATAAAATTAGCCCCATTTCGCTTTGGATTAAAGGCAGCTCCTCTGGAGCCGCGCGAGCGCTTCGGCTCGGAGACGTCAAATGGCAGCGATCCCTTTTTTGTCTAGAGTGGGGAGGGGAGAGTCCTGCCAGCCAGCGCCTGGTGACAATGACATTGATTTCCTAGACCTCTCGGCGTGGCCAAATCTGTATTTTTAGCCAGGGAAGAGAAAAATATGAATCACGTGTCAGAGCAATGCTTTGCCTGCCCTGGTGGGAGGGAAGGAGCCGGGAGCCGTCGCTGCTGGAGCAGGGGATGAGCAGGACTCGCTGCCCGGGACCCGGAGCGGAGCTGGGGATGCAGCAGGGAGCCGCTGCCCGGGCTCCATCCCCGGCACCGCCCCAGCCGTGCCCCGCACAGCTCCGGCCTCCTGCGATGGGTCCCGCGGCAGCGGCGGGTGGGATCCCCCCTCCCGAAGGATCCCATCCATCCCCTCCGCATCCCCTCTGGCCATTTATCTTCCGGGGCAGGCGCTGCTGCCTTCGCCCCTGCTTCCCTGCCACCGCCTCCTCCTCCTCTCTCTCCCCCACCCTGTTCTCATTTCCCCAAGAAGACTTTAATGAAATCTGCCCTTAATTAAATCCACATTCATTTGCATAATTACCAGGAAATTGAAATTAGCCTGCGGACGTGGCTGGAATGCATTTGGCATCAGGCAGCCCCGGCTGTTCGGAGGGGGCTGCACCGAGGGCCACTGGGTGCCCCCACCCATGGGTGCTGCCAAGATGCCCCACGGTGCTGCTCTCCACGTCCCTTCCTTCTCTTCCCCCCCTTCCCGCCCTTCCCGGAGTGGCTGTGGTGACAGGATGAAAGTGGAGGGACAGCCACTCCTGAGGCCATGGCAGGGCAGGGGCCGGGCCCTCCAGCCCCACACAAGCAGCATCACTTCTTCTCTGGTTAATAAAAAAAAGTCTTCACCGCCATTGAGAAATTTTTTGTTGCTTTTATAACTATGTATTTTGTCGGTTTTTTACGGTTTCAGTTGTGTTTTTTTTAAATCCTTTTCAACAGTGACAAACTGAGGTAACATCTGTGACACTACAGCCTCTCCTACGGGAAGAAGGTCCGAAACCCGACAGCTGAGGGAACTGGAAATAAAAACCTGACAACCTACGGACACAGCGACCTCGACGGGGACAGAAATCACACCGGGCACCCCCTGTGACACACCCGGGCGGTGCCACCGAGCCCTCCCGGGGCGGCCGGGATCCCTTATCTACATTATTGCACGAAAGATCGAGGACATCGAGGGACCTAAGGCAAAGAGGAGTAAAACCGGTGCCTAGCTCTCTACGTGGGGCAATGGCCCCGTGGCACCCACCCCACGGGAGGGAAGCCCAGGGTGCTCCTGCCTTGGGGTGCCCCCAAAGCTTCTCCACCGCCCCGGTGGGGTGAGCTCCCCGCTCTGCTGGGTGCCCAAATCCAGGAGGGAATGTGTGACCTCCACACGCACCCCAGGACCTTGTCACTAAGGGGCCACCAGTGGCTGCTGCCACCACGCCCTGCCTCGCTGCAGCCACCCCGGCAGGGTCTATCCCGCTGCCGCTTCCCCGCCAGCCCCAGGGGAGGGTGACAGGTTTGGGGAAGGGATGACAGCAGGGAGGGGTGATGGGGACAGCACAGAGAAGCAGGCGGGCCCACGGGAGGCCACTCAGAGCTCCCTGCCCTGCTCCTCGGCGCACCGCTGCCACCTCCTCCAGTCCCTGGGTACAAAGAGCCTGCAGAGGGACCACGGGGCCGCCAGCACAGCGGAGCCAGCACGGCCCCGAGCATCCGGACCTGCTGGATGGCCGCCACCATGCCCACCGGCCACGGCCCGGAGCACCGCCCCCGCCAGAGGGGACCCATCCCTCCGGCAGGGCCTGAGCCGCGTGGGGCAGGGCAGGAGGACAGGGGCTGCCCGTGGCAGCGGCTGGGACACACAATGACACACAGACAGGGACACTTGCTACATCAATGGCTGCCAGCACCTCCCACGGCAGGGAGGCGGCCGGGGCTGCCGGGGGTCCGGGGCTGCCGGCAACCCCCCGGCTCCCCGTCACCCACCTCCCATCCCCTCCCGGCCCCCAGCAGTGCCGCAGGGACCGGTGGAAGAGGGCAAATCACCACCCACTCACACCTCCCCAAAGGCCTCCTCCACGGTGCAGGGTCATCGGCCTTCCCGCTCCCCAGACAGGGGTCGAGCATAGGGTGGGGGCAGAGCCGGTGGGTCGCCCACTGCCCCCCGACTCTTCCTCCCCGTACTGGGAGAGCCCTCCCCGTGCCACCCGGGGGGAGCCTTGGCGAGGGCAGCACAGCCGTGGCAGCGGTGTGGGTGCCCCCAGCCGCCCCAGTGGCGAGCGGTGCCCTCGGCTGTGCTCCTGCCACCGGCCTCACCCAGGCGGGACGGGGGGAATCGGCATCCTCGGCGCTACAGAGCGCGACCAGTTCTGTCCTTTTCCTCTTCCGCTGTGTTTTGTTTCCTTTTTTTTTTTCCTTTGGGACACCCAGAGCCCAGTCCCGGCTCGTGCCACCGGCACGACGTTCTCCCCCCATCCCTGTCCCCAGAGCGGGGGGACGGGACGGGTGGCGCGGCCGCCACGCGCCGCCGTCACACGCAGATCTCTATTGCTGTGGCCAGGACCATCTGCCCCTTGCCCTTGTCCTGCCGTGAGTCTGTCCTGCTCGCCGTGCCCGGGGCGGCCGCGCCGGGCTCGGGGCCACGCGCTCCGCTCCCCTCCGTCAGGACGGTCCTCTTGAGCGGGGCGGGGGTGCAGGAGCCGGGGGCCTCGTGGCAGTGGGGCCCGGCCGGGAGCTTGTCCCTGGCGTGCTTGCGGGAGCGGTACGAGGGCCGGCACCGCACCTCGGCCATGAGGTCGCACTTGATGAAGTAGAAAACCTCCTTGACGGGGCAGCGCTTCTCGGGGTCGAGGGCCAGCAGGCGCTGGAACATGCGCAGGGCGCTGTCCGTGAAACGCCGCCACTGTGAGGGCAGCCCCGCCAGCCGCCCCTTCTGCCACCGCACAAACTCCTCGAAGAAGGCGTCGGACGCCACCGCCGCCTCCCAGGGGAAGTTCCCGGTGAGGACGCAGAAGATGAGCACCCCGAAAGCCCAGACGTCGATGCTGGTGTCCACGGCGAAGCCCTCGGCGCGGCCGGCCTGGCACACCTCGGGCGCCGTGTAGGGGATGGTGCCGCTGATGCGCTTGACCCGGCAGCCCACCTTGCGGGTCATGCCGAAGTCGGCCAGTTTGACGCGGCGGCAGTCGCGGTCGAAGAGCAGCACGTTCTCCGGTTTGATGTCCCGGTGCACCAGGCTCTTGCTGTGCATGTAGTCGAGGGCCAGGCCCAGCTGCTGCACGCAGCGCTTCACCAGCTCCTCGGGGAGCCCCACCTGCGGGGGGAACGCGGCATCAGCCACCTGCCACCGAGCCCTGCGGGGTCCCGCCCAGCCCACGCACCCACATCTCTGCGGGCTGATGGTCATGGACGCTTTTATCTGGGTGCTCTGAGGGTCCTGGGCCACCCAAGGGATGGGTGCTGGGCCTCAGGATCCCCATAGGATGGTTTGGGTTGGAAGGGATCTTAAGGATCATCAAATTCCAAACCCCTGCCTTGGGCAGAGACACCTTGCACTGTCCCGGGTTGCTCCAAGCCCCACCCAACCTGGCTCTGGACACTTCCCGGGATCCAGGGGCAGCCACAACTTCTCCAGGAGAAGGGTGACGGGTCTCAGGCCATCCTAATGACAGATGACGGATCTTAGGTGACCCAGGGGATGGGGGATGGGTCCCACACATGTGTGTAGGTGTTTGTGGTCAAGCCCAGTCCGGATAGGGTTGCCCACTCCCTGTACCTGCACCCCCCCACCATGGCACAAAGCACAGGGGCAGCTTTGCTCAGCACCCACATCCCACAAAGGCTCCAGGGAGGTGCCAGGGTCCCACCTGAGGCGGGATGATGTCGAAGAGGTCCCCACCGGGGGCGTACTCCTGAGCAAAGACGTAGCAGTCCTCGGTCTCGAAGACCACGTCGAAGACCTTGATGATGAAGGGGCTGGAGGAGAGCGTGTTGGTGATGCTGAATTCCCGCAGGAAGTTCTTCAGCTTCGTCTTGCTCTTGTTGACGAACTTCAGGGCCATCTTGGTGCCTGTGGAGGGCACGGGACAGGAGTGAGCGCTCGGCCGGGACAGACCGGGCACGCCGCTCGGGGCGTACGCTGCTGTCCCTCACCTGTGCTTTTGTGGGACACCAGGTCCACCTTGCCGTAGGTGCCCTTGCCGAGCTCGCGGATGAGGTCATAGTGCTTGGTGATGTCGGTGCCCGAGAGGGTGCGGATGGCCAGGGACTGCATGTCCTCGGTGATGAGGGGCACCCCGCAGCAGCCCAGCTTGCGCGACGGCTCCTGCTCAATCGAGCCCGCGCTCATGGTTGCGCTGCAAGGCAGAGGTGGCACTGCTTCCATGGGGGCTGCAGAGCCATTGTGTCCCATGCCAAGCCATGCCATGCCATGCCACCCTATCCCATCCCACCCCATCCCATCCCACCCCACCCCATCCCATCCTGTCCCTTCCCCAGGGCTGTAGCCACCACTCCATGTAAAGGTGGACCAGGTTGCCAGGGTGGTGCTGAGTAGCCCCCCAGTAGGTGCCACCCCTCTGTCCCCAGGGGCCACCAAGCCAATGGCTCTGGAGGGGATGCTCCAGCCTCTGTGGATGTTTGGGGGCAAAGGGAGGGCTGCAGGCGTGGCAGAGATGGGAGACAGGGACACAGACACACACAAGGATGCACACGGATACAAACAGGGACACACACATGGACGCATTTTCTCAGGCCTGGTGTGTTCACTGCAGGACAGGAGCAAAGGCCCTTTGGGGGTCCCCTCTGCTGCTGTGTCCCCATGGGGACCCCAAGAGCCAGCCCTGTCTGCTCCAGCACTGAGGCCCCTCCAGAGCTGAGCCTCACAGCGCCCAGCAAAGCTCCAGAGCGGAACCAGGGCCATGCACAGCACCAAGGGGGACGCGGCGGCTCTGTAGCAAATCCTTCCTCACATCTCTCCAGCAGCACCAGCTCCTGGCTTTCACCAGCCAGGGTGCCAGATACTCTGGTGTGGAGAATCCCAGAATCCCAGACTGCTTTGGGGTTGGAAGGAACTTTAAAGCCAATCTTGTTCCACGGGCAGGGACACCTTCCACTGTCCCAGGCTGCTCCAAGCGCCTTCCAACCTGGCCTTGGACAGGGATCCAGGGGTAGGCACAGCTGCTGTGTGCCAGGGCCTGCCCACCCTCACAACCAGGAATTCCTTCCCCATATCCCATCTAATCCTGCCCTTTGGCAGTGGGAAGCCATTGCCCCTTGTCCTCTCATTGCAGGCCCTTGTCCCTTTGAGGCACTGAAATGGTCTTTAAGGTCTCCTCAGAGTCTTCTCTTTTCCAGGCTGAACAATCCAAATTCTCTCAGCTTTTCCTCATAGTAGAGGTGTTCCATCCCAGTAATCATCACTGTGGCCTCCTCTGGACTTGCTCGAACATATCCACGTCTTTCCTGTGCTGGGGACCAGCAGCTGGCTGCAGCATTCCTGCTGGGATCTCACCAAAGCAGAGCAGGGGCCAGCCCAGCCAGCAGCACATGGACAACAGCACCAACATTCCTCACTCCCAACAAACCAGGGATGGTTTTCTCCTCACTCTGACTATTTCCACAAGAAGATCCAAGCTTGGAGTTACCCACCCAACCACCCCAGTATCTCCTCTGATGTCTTCAGGGCACTGCCTCGCCCTCCAGCACCGCACAAGCACAAACCCTGGGCAGCCAGGGATGTGGGGAGGGCACTCGGTGGCTGCAGGTGGATAAGGATGGACAGAGCCCAGGTGGTGCCTATGGGCCGAGCCCCATGCAGGGGCTGTGAGAACCACCCAAAACAGTGCCAGACACCCCACAAAGCCCCTACAGCACCCCACAGTTAGGATCGCACACAAGGATCCTCCCAGCCCATTCCCAATAAGGCCAAGTCGGATCTCCAACTTCTCCCTCCTTCCTTCCTTCCTTCCCCCCACTGTACTGCCTGTCATCCCAAACCAAAGCTCAGCTTCTTCACTTATTATAGTTATATTTTTTTCCCTGGGAAGTTGGGGAAAAAATAGAAAAGGAACTTCAACATCATGATGTTCCAAAAATGTAACAGTTTGACTCATAAGATCTCCAAAGCAGCTCATCTCCATAGTGTTTCATTGGCCCCCTGGCAGAGGAGCACCATCTCAGCGTCTGGGTGCTGGAGGTGGAGGTGGATCAGCAGCAGCTCACTGGAGGCAGGACTGAGAACAGCCCCCAGGATCCTGCATGGAGAATTCCAGCTACGCTTGGATTTACGATTGCATTCATCAATGTCCCTTAATTAACTGGCGTTGAGGTGCAGCTATTCAAGTCAGGAGGGCTGGGTTTGAGGAAAAACCCTGCTGGTTGGATGGCAGAGAGGAGAGGGAGGACTGGCAGCTTGTGGAACCCCTCTCCAAATCAAGGGATGTTTGTTTTTCCCCTTGGTTCAGCCTGTTGGGATTTCCAGGCGTCTCCTTCCCGGCTGAGGAGCATCCATGGGCAGCGGGGATCCCACCAGCTCAGGTCCCGGCTGTGGCACGGGCTGGCACAGCTGGCACCGGGCTGTGCCGGGATCCTGCCGCAGTGCACGGCCACCCCTGTCCTGCCAGGGCTCACGGGGCCACCGCCGATCCCAGGAGAATCCAGACAGCGGCGGTGACCAAATACCGGCGCGCCGAGGCCGAGGAAAGCGTAAACGCAGAAGTTTTCATTAAAAATGGAAAGGCTTTTGCAAACACGTTGGGTTTGATGTGAGCGGCGAAGCGGGGCGGCAGCAGGAGGCAGCGAGGGCTCGGTTCCAGCTGCGTGCGCTCCCGGGGCCAGCAGGGACGCAGGAACAGCGAAACACGGAGGGATGGCAGCACCGGCGTGGCAGGAGATGCCACCGGGTCGGCCTGGCCAGGCTTGAGGTCCCACATCCTTCTGCGGCCAGGCCAGGCGCACCAAGGGCCACCTGTGCAGCCACGCGGCGGATCGGGCCGCTCCAGAGCCAGAACGGGGCCTTTTCCCGGCGCCCCAGCTCCTCCCCCGCCCCAAAACCCGGCAAGAGGAGTCGGCACCACGTCCGAAGGAAGACAAACACAGCCTCTCCAGCTCAGCTCCGGGCGTTCCTGAAGGAGCTTTCCCGGGTAGGGAGGAAGGATGAGCATCCCGGCCGAGTCCTGGCAAACCCCCCCGCGGCTCAGGGTCCCGGCAGTGACAAACAGACAGCGAAGCTGCTGCCACGTGGCCCCGGGACCTGCCGCTCACCACGGGCGGTTCCTGCCGTCATCTCCGCACCCTGAGCCATTTCTCCTACTATTCAGACTAAAATTGTTCTGTGTTTAAGCTTCAGAACCGTTTATCTCATTGAGTGAGGAGGATAATCCACCCACCTCTTCCTTGCTCCCTGGCAGGTATTTATAGGCAGCCACTCGTCTCCCGTCGGCAGCTGCCGCTCCTCTTCCCAAAGCTCCCGGCTCCATCCCCAGCGCCGTGGAGCAGATCCCGGAAGGACATTATCCCACATCCACAGCCCAGCATCCTGCCGGGAGCCGGGGCTGGCACCGCCAGTCCTGCCCCAGCGCTGTTCCCTGCTGGGGGATGCTCTGCCCTGCTCTGGATCCCGCTCCACGTCCCGCTCCGCCGCACACTCGGCCCCGGGCACAGCGGCTCCGCCGATAACTAATTGCAAACTCATTAGGAGCTCATTGAGAGGAGCAGAGGCCGCCCGGGAGAGTTGCCCCAGGCTCCCGCAGAGGAGGCTGCTGGAGCAGCGGCTGCTTGGAAATTAAGAGGGAAAGAGGGGAAAAAAGTCCCTCTGGCCACATCAGAGACTGACAGAAAAAAATCGCGGTTATTGAGGGAGGCTACAGGAAAAGGGTTTGGGCTGAGCCTGGTGCACGGTTGAGTACCAGGGGCTGGGACTCTCACCGTGGGCTGCTCTGGGACAAAGAACTGGGAAAATGAAGGGAAAATCTGTGCAGGGCAGGGGCTCTGCAAGACCCAGATTCCTCTTTAAAGAGGGGAGAAATGTGAAATGCAGCAGTGGGATGGGCACGGGCCCACGCTGTTCTGTCCCTGCACTTGGCAGAGCTTTGATTTCCCCGTTTCCCATCCCCAATCCCTCAGTTATGAGCGGGTAACACCAACTCCCAGCCCAGCAGGCTAGAGGCCAGGGCATCCCTCAGGAAGAACCTCCCTCCCTTCACACCCCAACAGCTTCCAAACCTGCTCTGTTTCCCCTAAACACTGCACCGAGGCAGCAAAGTCACGCCCTGGGCCCCGCCGGAGCCATCCCCTCTCCCAGCTCTCCACATGGCAGCACCACCCCGGTGTCACCGGGACGAGGGGCCAGCCGTGCTTTGGCCGTGCCCCACGTTGAGCTGCTGCCTCCCAGAGCCCCGCTCCATTTCCAGCCCCTGCCACCTCCACTCCTGCCTGACCCCATTCCAGGAACATCCTCTCCTCTCTTGTGTGCCGCTGGGAGCTGCACACCAGATCTGAGCTGTGCTTCCCGGGGCTGTGGCACGCCGGAGCCCAGGGAGGGCTCGCAAAGGCACCTTGGCCTAACGAGGACAGCGTGGCTGTGGGGGCAGGACAGGAATCAGCCCTGGCACCCACCATGGCCGGGCAGCCTCCCACCTCACCCAGAGGAGCAAAACAGCCATGGGGAAAGGGTTCCTGCATCCATGAGCCACCACAGGGCCATCCAAAGCCACTCAGGACAAGCCGATTGCGTCCGGGAGGTGACTGGTGACACACAGCACGGGGACATTGGCTGCTGGCAGTGGTTTGGGGACAGCCCCTCCGCTAGCACCCCGCAGCCCAGGAGGAGCAGCCGCCTCACAGGGGCCATGGGTGGGGCACGTCTCCATGTCCAGCTGGCTCCACAGCAGCGGGACAGCGCCGGGAAACGCTGGAGCACCACGGACACTCCAGAACCAGCACCAAACCTCCACCGAAGCACCCGCAGCACCTGGCACTCCCCAGTGCCCCCAGTTTAGGACTGAACTGGCACTGAGTTCCAAGTTATCCAGCAATTCTCATACCAGCTCCTTGCCTAGACCCGAGCAGCCCGCTCAGCAGCAGGATTGTCTTCAGCAAAGCCCAGCCAGGCACGGGCTCCCAGTTGCATGAGCTGCTCTCCCAGTGCAGATGTTCCAGCTGCAGGGCAGGGTCAGGCCCTGTCACACCCATCCATGGTGTCCCCCGCTGCAGGAATCATCTCCCATCCTGGCCAGCAGCCTGTGACAAGCTTCCTCAGCCTTCGGTCCCAGCATTCGGGTTTCACGGACCAATTTGGGACGAGCAAACAAAGCAGCTCCAGGACTCTCTCCTCCGCCGGCTCCTCCCTCCCGCCGCCGTTCCCTGTGCCCTCCGCACTGCTCTCCCGGAGCTGCCAGCGGGATTTGCGCTGCCCTCATCCACGCGGGGCTGTCTCTGTCCATCGGCTCCGGTGACAGGACCTTGGCTGCCTTTCAGCGCTTCGGCCTCCCGGGGTTTTTGCTGCCGAGCAGGATGGCTTCGTTAGGACCTCAGCTCCTCCAGCCTGCAGCTCCTCCCGCCTTCGCCGCCAGCACCGGGGATTTATGATTACTTCATTGTTTGATTGGTTTCATCAGCCTGTCATCATCTCCCTCCCAAAACTCTTCCGCCAGCGCCGGCAGCACCGCGCGGTTGGGATCTGCAAAGACAAACGCCCCGAGCGGCACCTGCCCGACCCCACGGCAGGGCCGGCCGGCCCTCGGCCCCGCTCGCTCCTGGCGACAACAGGGACGCGTCCCTGTGCCACGACACCCGGCCCCGACTCCGCTCCGAGGGGCTTCGCGTGCCCCGTGCAGCCCGGGCATCGCCCCCACCCCAGCCTCCCGCCGGCTGGGTGCTCCCGGGGAGGAGGACGCTCCCGCACCCGGGCCAGGCACGGTGGCACGGTGACACCGGGCAGGTCGGGGCTCGGCACGCGGACGGCCAGCTCTGAGCTCTGCCTCCCCGCGGTCCAGCACAGAGGGGTGACGAGGCCGGGCCGCCCCGTTCCCGGTCCCCGAGCTGCGCTGGGGCTCCCGGCTGGCGTCGCCCGCCCGCGGCCACGGCGGCAGCGAGGCCGGAGCCGGAGGAAAGTGGGTCACGCTCCCCGTTCCCCGCTGCAGCCGGGGTGGGAGGGAGGCCGGCCCCGAGCCCGCGGCCAGGGGACAGCAGAGGACAGCAGGGGAGGTGAAAGGGGACATAGGGGAGGTGATGAGGGGACACAAGGAGACAGGAGGGGACGTGGTGAAGGGATGCGAGGGGAGACGAGGCGAGATGACGAGGGGAGATGATACGGAGGGATGACGAGGGGACAAGAGAGGACACGATGAGGAGAGACAATGAGGGGAAACGAGGGGAGATGGTGGACGGGGCATGAGGGGAGATGACAAGAGGACATGAGGGGAGGTAATAGAGAAGACAGGAACCCGGTGAGGGAAGACAAGGGGAGCTCAGGGAACATGAGGGGAACCAAGGGGAGATGAGATAGGGAGGTGACGAGGGGACACAATGAGGGGACACGAGGGGACACGGCCTGAGCTATCCCCGAGGCCGCCTCTCCCCGCTCTCCCCTGCCCCTGTTCCCAGCTGCCTTCCAGCTCAGCGCACCCTTCCAGACACCCCCAAGCCCGCCGGGAGCCCCCGGGGACCAGTCCCGCGGCCCCAGCACCGCTCGGTGCCTCTCACGC
>VXBU01000567.1:81642-123386 GCA_013400315.1 Bombycilla garrulus | reverse complement strand
GGCGGGGAAGCCCCGCCGGGCCAGCGCCGGCCATGAGATGAGCGGAGCGCGGCGCCCTGCCTAGAGCCGCCCCGGGGCCGCCGCGGCCATGGTGAGCTGGGGGAGCGGGGCCCGGGCGGGGACCGCAGGGCTGGGAGAAGGAAAGAAGGAAGGACGAACGGACGGACGGGGGGATTGTCCCAGGACACCGGGGGGCTGAGGGGCGGCTGCACCTCCCGAGCGCCGCGGCCACGGCTGTAATCGGCCGGCAAGGCACCGATTCCTGCCGGCAGCGTCGGGAATTACGGGTTTTGTGGCGTTCCGAGGGTTCCGATGGGGTGCCCGGAAAGGCTGCGGCTGCTCCGGATCCCTGGCAGTGCCCAAGGCCGGGCTGGACGGGGCTGGAGCAGCCTGGGACAGTGGAAGGTGTCCCTGGACGTGGCAGCGGTGGAACGGGATGAGCTTCAAGGTCCCCGCTAACCCAAAGCGTTCCGTGATTAAGGTTCTTCGGCGCCAGCTGTGGGCTTTGCCCTCACGGCCTCCGGTTCGGCCTTGGGTAAGCTGCGGGAATGACCTGGATTCCTTCCCGTGCCGGACACATCGGCCTCGGCCGCGGCCCCGCAGGGCCACCGGGGCACGGGGACACAGCCAGCCCGCTCCGATTCGCACAACTCTCTCTTCCCCTCGATAGGAAGGCGGAGGAGGGCTCTCTGATCCTTTGGGAGCTGGGAATTGCCTCCAGGGAAGCGGGGTGCTGCTCACCGGCGCCGTCCCAGAGCTGCTGCTCGTGTTTTGCCCTTGTTCTGCCCACAGGGACACCTTGTATCCCAGGATTTGTTGGGATGGCAAAGGGAAGCCATAAACGTGCCCTTGGAAGGTGGAAGATGCTTCCAACAGCCCTGGGTCTGCTGCTGGGACTCTGCCCTGAGCACAGGCTGCAGTTTCCAGCCTGCTCCTCATCCCCTTCTAGCCTGAGCTGTCTTAGCTGATGTGGGATCAGGCTTTGCACCTCTTTTTTTCTGGAATTTAAGGTCCTGGTTGTAAATTTCTCCCCCAGGAGCTGCGATCATCACATCTTCTCGCTGTGTGATGTGCTCCTGGCACGTGATCGGTGTTTTATTGGCACTTTGCTGTCTGGAGCCCCTTTGCTGAGCTGCGTGGGTCCCCTGGGGAGGCTTTGCTCCATCTGGGATGTGCTGGGGTGGGACACAGCTCCTCAGGGAGTACTGGGGGTATTTTATGGCAGTAGCCTGCAGGTGTGTGGCTGGGGTGGGCTCCTGACGTGTCCCAGCTCTCTGTGGGTTTAGCTTCAGGCAAAGGGTGACATTTTTGAGGTGGGCTCTTCTTGGTGAGCACCAAACAGGTAAATAAACGGTTTGCAGGATCTGGCAGGCAGGGTGTGCACTTCACACTGCAGCTGGCAGGAGGACTGCTCGGTTCTCCCCTGTGCACACACACATTTATCCTCCTGAGCTACACCTTGTTTTCTTCTTTTTCCCCTTGAACGTGCGCTCTCTGGCTCAGCCACGAGTCCTGCCTGTGGAAGTTGAGAAGCAGTCCCCGGGCTGTGCTGCAGGATTTGCTGTTGTAACCCATCATCGTGCGACTCCTGTGCGAGGTTTTCCTTCTGTTCCCATTTCCCTGGAGCCTGCAGATGGGCATGTTCTGCTGCCAGTGCACCTCCTTCCCGGAAACAGTTGGGAAAGTGTGAAGATGAGCTGCTGGAAGGCACACAGGGAACAAATAAAACAGCATTCAACTCTGCTCCAGAATAACAGGCTGCTGGGAGCAGATTTTCCCGAGAAGGAAGGGAATGAGCAGGGATGAATTAGAGCTTGATTAACTGGGCAGGAATTTTGGGAGGGCAGGAGGGAATGCAGTGATGCACAGTGAGCTCAGGCACTACAAATGCTGTAGAACAGGGGCCTCTTTGCTGGGCTTTGTTGCCACTCATGGCTCAGAAATCTTAATGCCACTGAAAATCTGGCTTCAGAGGAAGCTTTAGTCCTTCTTTAGGTATTTGCAGAGGGCTCTGTGCTGGTTCCTGGGGCTGCTCCTGCCTGCTGTGTGGGTAAATAGTGCTTGTGCAGTGTCCAGTTCGGGGCTTCCTGAGGGAAAGGTGCTGAGGATGCTGTGGTGTCTCTGCAGGGGAAACAGGATCTTGCAAAATCCAGCTGGGTTTCTGTGGAGTTCATCTCTAAACACACAGAGCACATCCAGCTCTGAGCTTTTCTTCCACAAACCACAAATTACTGCACATTGTTTCCTCCTCGCCTTTTAGGATCCTTTTAGAGGATTTTATGAACAGCTTCAAAATATTGTTCATGGAGCTGTCCTTGAAGGGATTTATTTTCTGTCCAAGTAAGCCATGTTTTTGTCTCATCACTCTTTCCTTCACCTTTGTTCCTTCCGCTGGTGAAGGTGCACAATCTTTGAAGCCCTGGGGGCTCAGCTGGGACCTCCTGAGCAAACCACTCACCTGGGGAGTTGCATTTGCAACTCCCTCACGAGGCTGGAATTTCAGTGATTGCCTCCTAGAAAACACACTCTTCCGGCATCCTGCCAGAAACTGAAACAGCTCAGGAGCAGGGACTCGCAGGAAATGCTGCTGCGTGAGGTTTGGGCTGCAGAGCTGCTGGAGAACTGCAGCCAGGCTTCTCCCAGAACAAACCACACTTCCCCCAGGTTGTCCCTGGGCCTCCCAGGCGAGCAGACAATGGAAGTGGCAGCCCAGATCCAGGGAATCTCGTGTCCCTGTTGTGTGTGAGGCACACGAGGCTGCTGCAATGGGAGCAGGCAGTGGGCGTCTGCAGCTTGGATGTTCCTGAGTTTCCCACAGCAGCATCCTCCTTTTATTCCCGGGTCTCTCTCAGCACCTTCCCGGTTTTTAGCATAAGCGCTGTCGTTTTCTTGTGCCTGAAGCTGCCTGCTGGTGGCTGAAGCCTCTCATTCAGGCAGGAGTGAGGTGTGTGTGGATTGCAGCTCGTCCTGCCAGGTGAGGCTGCTGAGCCCTGGGTTCTCCTGTGCTCGTGGTTGCCAAGGAGCTCCTGCTCCATTACCAGAACAGCTCCTGTTTATTGTGTGCCAGCCTCGCTGAGCTGCTGGCCCTGGGGCTGGCAACAGAGCTGCTCTGGGAGCACTCCTGCTCTTTGCAGGTGACCTGGGACGTTGTGACGGGGGGAGCAGCAGCTTCTTGCTCCTGCAGATCCCCTTGGCCGGGCTGTGCCATCACCCTGGGGACACTCGGGCCCCGTGTGGGCAGTGCTGCTGTCCCTGGGCCAGGTGAACTCAGGGGTGCAGTGGTTAGCTCAGGGATGTTGTTCTGCCCTCCCTGGCCCAGGTGAGCTCAGGGATGTTGTTCTGCTCTCCCTGGCCCAGGTGAGCTCAGGGATGTTGTTCTGCCTGTCCCTGGCCCAGGTGAGCCCAGGGATGTTGTTCTGCTCTCCCTGGCCCAGGTGAGCCCAGGGATGTTGTTCTGCCTGTCCCTGGTGATGCCTGGGAAGGCTGACTTGGAAACCGAGACTAGGTAGAATAAAAGGATAAAAGATATTTTTTTGAAAGGGTGCAGCTTGGGCAGTGCAGGAACCCCACCAGGCCTACGCTCAAGTCAAACAGACAAAATGATCACAAAAAAATGGATCCCTGGTCACGAGGCCTCACACTTTTATAGGTTTTGGACTGCCAGCAGATTGGAGTTCATTGTCCAATTCCAGCTCCAGGTGATGAAGCTCCATCCTCCTTGTTCTCTCTTCCTTCACTGTTGTTTACACTCTTGGTAAAATTGTCCTTGGTGCCAGCTGGAAAGGAATTGTTTTGTCTCCCTGTAATGTGCAGAGAGCTCACCAACCCTGAATATGAAGCCCAGAACTGCACGCTAAACCAGCACAGAATGTGAAAAATAGAAAAGCTAAACCTTAAGGCATCAGTTTCACCTTCCAAAACCCAACAATTTTGCTGCCAAGGACATCACTGGCATGGGTGAGCTCGGGGGTGCTGTGCTGTGAGGATTTGGGGAGGATGCTGCTGCTGCTGCACGGGCAGGAAGTGCTGGCACGTGGCGAGGTGGGCTGAGGGTGTTGTCCCCTCCCTCTGTCCCCAGCAGTGCCAGCTGAGCTAAGCCTGAGGTTCTGTCTGCTCTCACAGCACCCCCTTCACGTGCAGTTCAAATAAAAGCACAGCCTCTGTAGAACTTTTCTGACTCAATCAGCTGCTGAGCAGAGAAACCAGAGAGTAGGAACTGGGAAGTTCCGGCCTCCGCTCCAACATCTGGCTTCCTTTTTTGGCCAGCGAGTCATATTGTGGCTTTGTGCGCCCCCCAGTTATCTCCCCTGTATTAAATCATCAGACTGGAGATGGTGATTAATGCTGGTGAACTTTCCCATCTTTGCAGCAAGGCTTGGGTGGCTCTGGAGATGAACCAGGAATGGGGGCTGCGGCAGGAGAGCTGATCTCTACTCAGATGCTGCCTCCAAAATCAGAGCTTTTTCTCAGAAGAAAACAACTCATTTAGCAGAATGGTTGCACGTAATCCCTTTCAGGACCTATAATAATTTCAGCACATCCATATTTCAAAGACCTGGGTAGTTAAATGTAGGCTGCAGGAGGACTGAAAGCTATTAAGGCAAAATTGTTGAGCCTTCAGGTTCACTAAACGAGCTTGAAGAGCTCATTTCCACTGGCTGTTGCTGATGGATGGGTGGTGGTGGTTGCAATTATTTCAGCAGAAAAGCATTAAAATTTGGCAGGTAGCACAAAGCTCCTGCCACGGGGTCCTGTGCTGTGCAGAGCACTCCATGCCTGGATGCCCCAAAACTCCAAGAACTTTGGGTGCAGTTGGGTGAATTAATTGCACGTTTTTAGCAAGTGTCATTTAGGAACTAAGTGGCTGCTGTTAATGTTGGATTTATGCATTAGTATGTACAAGGTGGAAGAAAAATGTGGCTTTGAGGTGTATGGCTGATGCCTGTCTGGTGGAATGTGCCCTAAAATCCTTCCAGATCATTATCCTCTATCACACTGCAGATATTTCCTCTTAGGAACTATATTTGTATTTGGGTCACTTCTGCCTTGGCTTTCTCTGCATCCCAGGTGTCAACATGACATTTTTCTTCTTTGAGAGAAAGAAAAGAGGGTGTTTGCTGCTTTGTTTTATCTAAATAAAATGTTTAGACTCCCATTTATATCTAATAATTTTTGGAATCCCATTTTCAGCAGTTATGGAGTCTGCAGCATGTGCCTGTTCTCCCCTGTAGGTCTTGGTGTTCCGACCAAAATGTAAATATTAATATTTTGGTGGAGGAAAAGCAATTGGCTTTTTCCCTTCTTATTCTGATGGTCAAAGAGTTTCCTACTTGTCCAGGCTCCCCCTGGGGTTTATTTGTGGGTTCTCTGTCCTCTGGAATTTTGGGGTGATGCAGCTTGTCCTGGGCTAAGATGCACCTGCAGCTTATGGTGAAGCAACTCTTCTCCAATCTTACCTTCCCTCCACACACATTTGATTCCTTTCTTTATCCATGTTTCTCTTTTCTGTTTACATTCAGGATACTTTCACTCCACCAGAACTATTCCAAGCTCTTCTAGCAACACCATAAATTCTTTATTTTTTTTCCCCCCGATCTTCCCTGACCTTTCTCCTATGTGGATCATGCCCAGAATTCCATTTCTTTTCCCATTTCCAACCCTTTGCATTCACGCTCTAAATTATCTTTTATTTGTTCCAGCGTCTCCAAGCTCGTGGCTGCATCTCTGTGTGTATTTTTAGCATTTTGACTTAATATTTTATTAGGGCTTTAATTGCAGCGTGGAGTTCTTCCCGAGAGAGATATTCCTGGTTCCTTTTTGTCCCCTCTTTGGAGAAAGGAGTGTGCTCATCTGTTTTGTGTGCTGGCTTGTCGGGATGCCAAAGCCAGCGTTGGATGCAGCTTTCCAGAGGGGAATGAGGGGTTTTTTTCCCCTTGGAGAGATGTTTTGCCTGAAAAATCTGTGTTGTGCTCAGCTGGTTCCCTGCCGCTTCATTGAGTAAGAACAGAGCAGGTTTCTTCTGCAATTCCACCTTTTTTTTAGGATGAAGAGAAGTTTCTTCTATGGAAGTTTGACTTAGTGGTGGTTTCCGTGGTGTTTGAAGTCAGGGTCTGGAGAGGATAATAACAGCAAAACCAGGCACTTGGCATGGCTGATGTATTGTTCCTCATCCCATTCCCTAATCCTTTGGTTATGTGGGATAAAACTGTGTTTTCTACACTTCCTTGGCTTTCTTTTTGCCAGTGTGAAGGAAACCAAGAGGAGGGCGAAGTGATCCACGAGCTGCGGTCTCTGTGGAGGTGTGGCAGTGTGAGGTCAGTGCTGCACCAGCCATTCCTGTGATCCCAGGAGCTGCTGGGTTTGCCACTGGGGGAAAAGGCAGCTGTGCCTTTCAAAAGCTGCTTTTTTCCTGTTTTCTGCTGGTGCTCGATGGAGCTGGTTGGGTCATGGTGACCCTCTGTGTCCCCAGGACAAATATCCCCAGACTGGCCCAGCAGAGAGCCTGGAACCTTCCCCAGGGGTTGGACACTCAGGGTGTCCCAGAGCTGCAAGGGTGAGCAGCAAAGTTGTGAAATCCCCCAAAGTGCAGAAGCATTGCAGATGTCAACATCTTGTTTTTCTTTAATTGGACTGGATGCTCTCCCTGCATGAGCCGTCCTTTGAAAACATTTTAATTAACAAAAATCTTTGCTATTCCCATGGTGTTTCCCATGGTAGTTTCTTTATACGCTCTTAAATGCCCAACAAAAGCTTTAATGCTCTTGCCTGGAATAAAATCTAGAGCATCACAATCTTTTTTTTCTTTTCTTTGACAAGGGGTGAGGGTCTGGAAATTCCATATTTTCGTGTAGTGTAATCACACCTCCTTAGAAGTCAGGTCTGGCTGCTGTAGTGTATTGGATAAGGTATAATCCTGCGCCCAAGTTGACCCTAAACCTTGCATTTTGTGCAGCCAGGAGTTGGGACAGTTATTCCCCATGGTAATGGCTTAATCTTGCCAGGCAGAAGTGCATGTTGGAGAAAAATCAGCAGGATTTGCTTGCTGGAGCTGCATCTGAGTAGAGGTGCCTCTTTAAGAAATATGCTGAATAATTGTTTTTTTCTTACATTTGCTTTCTTTTTTTTTGCTTGCCCTGGTGCTTCCCATTTCCAGCTCTGCATATGTGCATAATTCCAGAGACTCCTTCACTTGGGGCGGCAAACAACGGTGATTCAGAGCCTTTCCCTGGGTATTATTGGGACTTGTCTGGAGGCTGAGATAAATAAGGGTTTATTTGAGGCTCTGCTGACAGTGAAGGATTTGAGAAGTGTTTTTAAAAATCTCTTCATGCATCTTGGACTCCACAGAGCTGCTACACAACCACGCCAGGTTCCTGACTCCTGTCACTTGGGCATCTTTTTTCTTGTCTTCTCTCTGGTCAGAGGAGTTGCTGCATTTGTACAGGTGGGGAGGAACAAGGGTTTGGCATTTTTAAGTGTCAGATTTTCACCTGTAAGAGAATAAAGAGTGTTCTCTGCAGGAAGAGTCATTATAACCACAGGAAGGACCTGGAGCTGCTGGAGAGAGTCCAGAGGAGCCCATGGAGATGCCCCAGGGCTGGAGCCCCTCTGCTCTGGGACAGGCTGGGAGAGCTGGGGGTGCTCACCNTGGCAGGGGGTGGCACTGGATGGGCTCTAAGGTCCTTGTGCCCCAAACCATTCTATGGTTGTGTGAGAGGTGTGGGGTTTTTAAACAGACATCAGCTAGGAAGGCTGTGCTGGGTACAGTGTGAGTTCATTTGGCACTGCTGCTCCTCTCTTGATCCCTGGACTACTGGAGTAATATCATGAGGGTGTTTTTCTTAACACCTTTTACAAATACTTTCTACAGGGATTTTTTTATTTTATTCCCTTCACAAAAACTTTCCTCACTTTGGAAACATACTTGTTTTCAAAGGATTCCTTGGGATCTTTTTTCACATGCCTGGTTAGAAGTTGTGTTACTCCACCTAAACCTGTGGAGAAAGTGTTGTCTCACGGTGAGTGAAGCTGCATTTGGGGCAGCCCTGTGATCCTGCCTGGTTTGTTTACATAGAGAAAAGGGAAGAGGTTTGTTCCTGGGGCTCCTGCACAAGCACTGCCTTACAGAGAAGGATGGGATCTCCCTGCGAGGAGGCTGCTCTGGAGTGGGGGGCATCCTGGGGAGCCCAGCACAGGGAGAGTGTCAAGTGAAGGGAATGGTGCAGCTTCAGAGGTGTGTTTCTAGACTTCACTATGGGAATTGAAGTTAATTCTGAACTGAGACAACCAGAGTCACCTTGCAGTATTTTAACTTCTGGAAGCAGCTCCTGCCCAGACGAGCACTTTTGGCAGATGCTCAGCTGTGCCTGTCTGAAGAGCGGATTTTGTTTGGCTGGTTTTGCTGATAACCCACAAAATGAAAAGTTATTCTCGTCGATGGCTTAAAAAGTGGTGGTCAGCAGCTGAGAGCTGACTGAGCCAAGTGTCTGCTGAGGAAAGTCTGATGGCTGTGGCTGGATTGTCAGGTTTAAGTTGCAAGTCCAAAAAGTGCCTGCTGTGCTTCGGTGATGTGCAGGGTATTGATCTTGAGGAATCTGCTCGGCGTTCTGCTGCCCTTCTCAGCTGTGTATTGTTATTTTAGCAACTGCTTGTTTGGGAAAATACCGTGTTGCTGAGCCCTTTCCAGCAGCCAAACCACAAGAAATCAATTAGGAAGTCAGCAGCACGTGATCAGCTGCCTTTCCTGGGCGTCAGGGACCCAGAAATTGCTCTTGGGCTTGTCTTCAGCAAGCGTGGCTTGAAACAGCACTGTGCCTAAAGCACCCTTTGCTTATTCCAGCCTGCTGGCATTGTTCTATTCCTTTGCTGGGTTTCTGAGAGAGTTCTGAGGTGCTGAAGCCACGGGGAGCTGCTGGGTGGAGGACACACTGCCTGCTGGGCTTGGTTATGTGGGTTAAGAGTTACTGGGTTAGAAAGAGTCAGACTCAGACACTTGAGCCTGTTAATCAAAGTTCAACCTTCAAACCTGATGCCTGGTTAACTGAATCTGCCTGTCCAAGAGGGTTTAAGAAACGAGATCCCTTGGGTATTGAAAAAGGTGCTGATTACTCGTGGAGCAGGCAGCGTTCCAGGTAAGATGATCTCTGGTGCAGAAATCAGGTTGGCACTGCTGGCCTCTCCGTGGCCTGTTCCACACAGCACCGCTCAGCCTGGGGTCCTGCTGGGTCCTTAGCCGATATTTAAATTAAACACTCTGATTCCTGAAGTGCAGCCAGCTTCCTGAAGGGGAGAGTTGTCCAGGCTGGGGGGCTTTGAGCAGCTCTGGAGCTGGCCCTGATCTTTGGGACCTCAGGGGCACAGAGAGGACCGTGGTGCCTTTGCTCCTCTGCCAGCTGCCTTGAGGTACAACAGCAATCTGTGACTTTTATCCCACAGCTGAAACAAAAAATCTGCCATGACGAGTTTGCAGAATCTCCGTGTTGAGAGGGGTGTGCTGGAGTCGTGGTCTCTGACATGAGTGAGCCAGGAGCGGGGTCAGCTCTGCAACCAGAGGTGTCTTGCCACGGCCCAGGAGCTGAGCTGTGCTGGGAGCACAGAGTGGGGCCCAGTCTGCTTTCAGTTCTTGAAACCACAAAAACATCTCTGAAGTGCAACGAGGAAACTGAGAATGAAGGCTGAGCCCTGTTCTGATAGCATCAGCAGAGCACTGCTGGGGAGCACGTATGCTGTGGTCTCCTCGTGTCAGATCTCTGAGAAGAGACACTGGGAATGAGGGTGAAGCCCCAAATTCTACAGTTATTGGTGGAAGGGATTAAATATAATGAGTAATGCTGCTTTTGAGCTCCTAGCTTTGCCTCCCTGTAGCGTGTGTTTGTCTTTTCTGCAGGATGTGTTGGGTGTCCTACAACTTTTTTTGAAACGCTTCGTAATTCTGCTTTTCTTGCTAAAAATAATAGTGCACTTCTTCCGTGAATTTTACTGTCCTGAGTGAGCCAGGGCTGTCCCAGGGATTCTCCAGGTTTTTGTGAGCAGGCTTGAAATGACCCACAAGCTCTCTGAGAGTGTGATCTCTAATTTACCTGTTCATTACCGTGTTCTGTTAGGGCTGGGGCAGGGAGGGGCTCTGAGAGACGCCCTGATAATCCCTCCAGGAGTAAATTACTACCTCAGTACTGGAGATGTTAGTATTGTTAATACTCACAATACATATGTGCATCATTAGGTTAGGCTTGACTATAAATAATAAAGAAGTTAACTCAGCAGCTGGAGTGTAGCTGTTTGTATTTTTAGGTGTGTGACTGTGCTGTTAATTAACTGCACAACACTGGAAGCAGAAGGCTCTGAGGTGGAAGAGGATGGGACATTGCAATTAGCAACGACAGGGTGATGATGAGTTATTTCATATAGGTGCTGTGGGTGAAATTTCTTGTTTCTTGTCTGTTTTTTTTAACCCTGTGCACTGGCTTGTTGGTGGCACCATAGCAATTCCAGCTGGGAATTTTTCCATCAGCCAGGATTCTCGTCGTGTGCTCCCCTGCCCCTTCTCTCCTGGAAGAGCTGCCCACAAGCTGGCAGACTTATCTGACAGTGACTTTAACAGACAAATTAAATCACATTTACTTTATCACATTTATTTTTTTATCACATTTATTTTAACAGATAAATGTGATAAAATCAGAATCCTGCTAGCTGGGAGGAGGCTGGGCTCTGCTGGGCTGTGTGTCTTGCACTGGGAATGGCAGGAGGGGGTGGGATTGGGGTTGGGGTTGGGATGGAGAGGCCGGCTCCAGGAGGTGAGGAAGCTGCAGAGGGATCTGCATTTGCTGTCAGTGCACGGTGCGGGGGTTTGGTGGACCGGGAGGTGTTAAACCCAGCGGGAGCAGGGACTGCAGGCAGGGATGGACCGGGTGGGCGTCGCAATTCGAGCCGCGATGGGTGCAGGGGGTGGGAACAGCTCCCCGGCAGAGCTCCCGTCTTTAAATAAAGAGCAGAGATGCAGGAGGGGAGGCTCGATCTGCTGTGAGGGCTCCTGGGGTGCAGCAGAGCCAGGCCTTTTCCTCCCTGCCACTGGGAGCTTGTGTGTGGGGTAAAATTCAGCCTTCCACATCGGGAAGGTGCTCCAGCGCTGCCTGAGGGATGAAGTCACCTCTGTAACATTGCAGCTGCAATTAACATCTTACTAAAAAAAGCTGGGCAGAGGCAATGCCTTAAATTTGTCTTGGAGTGATATCCATTTACAAATACATTAGGGAAAAACTGAGCAGACCTAACGCTTCTCTTAGTTGTCATCAGCCCGAGTTGCTGTATTTAGAGCATCGTTTGTGTGATGGATGCTCTAATGGCAAACATTACAAGGTTAACAGATTGTGTTTTTATGGCAAAGCAGAAGAGAAAAGCTTTCCCCTCAACAAAAAAAATCCCTTCAGAGAGCGTAAAATAAAATTAAAAAAAAAAAACAACAAGGAGGAAGTGAACTCTAAATGAAAGCACTTGTGGAGAAAATGGCTTTAGAAAGCACTTCCATGTCTTGCAGAATGAGCAGGTGCTTTCTTTAAGGGCTATGGCTGTGTTTGGTGATATGCAAACTAAAATTAGCATTGTATCTCCTCTCCGAGTGCATGTGCAGTGTCTAAACTGCAACCCAAGGATCATTGCTCTGTTGTTTGCTGGAGCTGGATGAGTAACTCGTTCTACCCCAGTGCTTTAGTCATAGTCTGCATCTGAGTTGTGATGGAGTCAGCAGCAGGGTACAAAGATTTTGCTTCTCCGAAGCCTCACTGAGGTGCAGCTGCGATATTGAACAGCCTGAAATGCAGGAGGTTGGCAGCTTTTTTTCCCGTTAATCAGCAGAAATCAGTTAATGACTCATACAGCTTAAAATGTAACTGGAGGATAGCCCTGAAATCAGCTGGTGGGGTGGGTCCTTCTTGTGGTGCTTTGGTGGATGGGGAATGTTGTTGGATGTGCAGCTTCTTGGTAGCAAATCTTGTGTTTTCTGTCAGAGAAGGAGCTGCTGGAGCTCATTTTCCTGGTTAAGAGGGCACAGAGGGTTGGAGTCCAGAGATAACTGGAATGAGTAAGCAGCTCCACCCCTCATATGATAGTGGTGTGAAACACCTTTAGCAAACTGTGAGGGGAAGCAGGATGGGAAGGACACAGGCTGAGAGTGGCTCTCTCCCACCCTGATCCACAGCAAGTCCTGCTTGGATCAGATGGGACAGTTCTCAGAAGAGCAGAGCTGCTGCTTGCCAGCTCTGGGTGATGTGCACCCAGCACTATTTTGGGGACAGTCACCTGTGACACCTCCCAGAGATGCTGTTGTGACTCAAATTCCAGGTGAAAGTATGGATGTGCTGCTGGAACACGGGATTCTGCAGCTGTGGCAGTGTTAGAGTCAGCTCTGCTTTTTTTCACCTCTCACTGCCTGATTCCCCTAAGGGAGCTGTGAAAAGGACATCACCTTTGGCCGCAGAATCTGCTGAATTTGGCAGCCAGGATCCTCCCTGTGCGCCAGAACTCAGCCAGGGTGTTGAGGCAGTGGAACTGGAGTGGGTGGTGACGTGGCACATCTTATCTCCCCTGCTTTTTGTGAGCTGCAGGGTTTTCATGGGGAAGAGCTCACGCTACCTGCTCTGCAAGCAGGACTTGGAGAACTGAATATATTTTCCTCTGATGGTTGGCAGAAGAGAGAAATGGTATTTTCTGATGTTTGATCCAGCCCTGGGGAGGCACAAGGGGTGAGAGGGGTCAGGTTTGACTTCTGAAAGAGAGTGGGAAGTATTTCTGTTTCAGTAGTTGCATATTTAGTAATGCCTCATGGAGGTGAGGCAAGCTGCCAGCTCTGACATAGAAAACTGGGGTAAATGCTGTTTCTGGTGGTCCACACTTCCCTTGAAAACCTTGGAATACAAAATCTGTGCGTGACCCAGAATTTCAGGCCAGAACCCAAACTCATCGCTGCTGGTTCTGCCTGTCCTCCTCAATGCAGAGTAAACAGGGAGCCCTAAAAGAAAGCAGACTGCTTGTTAACGTGGGAACAACACTAGGAAATATTCCAGGTACAGCCCCAGGTGCTCCAAACAGCTGATCTTTTATTGGAGTCTCACTAATCAACATCCCGGGTGGTTGAGTCCAGGTGCAGCCACCTTCCCCTGCAGCTCTGCACAGCCTCCTTATCAGAGCCTTGCTGGACAGCTGGGGATGGCCACGTGCCCCCAGGATCTCAGGAACCTGAGGAAAACCCAGAGGCATCAGCAAATACAGGTCCTTGGGAAGTCCAGCCTGGAGTTAGAAGTGCATCCTGAGCTGGGCTTCGATTACCTCAGACCATTTTTCCTTCTCCGCCTTCCTTTGGCCAAAGCTCCCAAAGAGCCACAAGAGGTCAAACGAGGAGAGAACGATCTTGGAGGTGTCACTGTAGGTCTTTGTGCCCAAGGTGGCTTTGGGTGCTCTCCAGCCTGGCTTTTTTGCGTGAAATCCTCATGTTTTGCTCTCTGGCTTCTTTTCTTCCTGCTTTTGACGTTTTGAACATCGTGATCGTGGTGTTCTGCTTTGGAAGATTAACTTCGGAAGATTAACTGTGTTCCTAAGGAATGGGATCTTCCAAATCTCAGTGCTGAAGTCCGTGGAGGACAAGATGCTCAAGATTTATAAGAACTCCGTGATTTATTTTCAAAAGCAAGACATAAATCGTGAATCTTGGAAGAAATGTACTTAAGTCAACTGCTCCTGCTGAAGAAGGGTTGAATTAAGTATCCAAAGGCATCTGAACCCTTCCACCCTGTGAAGAACCAAGAGTTTTCCATGGATTGGAGTGATCTTGGTGTTGGATGGTAGAAGGAGTGGGAGAGCAGTGCTGCACTTGGAGGAATTTTTATCAAATTGAGATTGGAAAATCATCTTTGCCGGTTTGGCATCAGAAACTGCTGCTGAGACTCACTGTGTTGAGCAGCAGAGAAGGAAAGTGCAGGAATTTAGGAAAATACTGGATTTGTATGTGTGGATCTGCTTGGCAGGAGCTTAGGACAACTTGGCTCCCACAGACGGCAGTGTGACCATATCCTAAATAACTAAGGACTCCACTTAGATATTTCTTTTTAAAGTGAGGCTCTTATCCACAGAGGTGCTCTTATCTGGGAATGCTGACGGGCAGGGGGCTGATCTGTAGCTGAAGGGAAGTTCGCAGGCCAAGCAGAAATGGATTAAAGCTGGAAACTTGAGCTGCAAACGTGGCTCTGCTTGAATTGTTGGTTGTTTTAAGCCAATTTCCCACTACCAACATCTCTTGCTAAAATAGGCCTTGATTTCTAGAGCAGGGCTTTAAAAAGCAAGGAAAAAAAAAAGGAAAAAGCAGGGCAGGCAGAGGAAAGGTAGGATGGAATTCAGTATTCCTTTGTAAATGGAAATGTTTGGTGTCCTGCAGAGCATCCGCTTGCAGCTGCTGGAGAGCAGAGCCCTCGCTGTGGAGCTGTTGGTGTTCCTGGGAGTTAATCCAGTGAGGAGAGCTCCTGCTGCTTGGCCCTTGGGAACACTGCTGTGCATGGAAATGGGAATTAGCAGCAGCCTGGAGCGTTTCTGCAGGATATCTCACATGCTTCTTTCTACAGGAGACTGCCAGGCACAGCTTTTGGTTCTGGTTTGGGTTGTTTTTTTTTGAGGCAGAAATTTCAGTTTTCTTAAATGTTTACTTTGTTCCTCTGCTTGAAGGTCTGGGCTTGAATCTTGATGCATTTATTATTGATAGCATGAGTTGAAAAGATTGGAGGCACAGCTGTGGCATGGTCTGTGCTGTAGCAGGACTCTTTCTAAGGCTGTTACCTTGCCAGAATAAATTCATCCCAACTCCAAAGCGCGCCAAAACTGCAGCTGAATGCTAATCTTGGTCATTTCTGTAGGACTTACAACTGTAACTATGATTTCCAAGAATAAAACCTAAATTTGGGGGAGGGAGGGATGGAGAAGGGTGCTGTTCTTCTTGAATCAAGTTGCTGAATGCTGGTATACTGCTTTTTAGAGAGCTGCAAATTCCTTAGATTTTCAAGCTTCCTGAGCAGCAGGATGGCACTGAGGCCAAGACAGGAAGAGGTGTCAGGGGTCACAGGATCATGGAAAGATTGAGGTTGGAAAAGACCTTCAGGATCATCGAGTCCACCCTGGGACCCATCCCCGCCTTGTGCCCAACCCAGAGCCCTGAGTGCCACATCCAGCCCTTCCTTGGACACCTCCAGGGCTGGGGACTCCACCACCCACCCATTCCAATATCTGGTCGCCCTTTCTGGGAAGAAATTCCTCCTGATGTCCAAGAGAAATCCTCTCAAAGGTTTTATGCTTCCCACAGTAGGAGAGTTATATTTCTGAACATGTGAAAACATCTTTACTCCAACTTGCTGTCTTTGTGAGAATTATTTATTGCCTTAAAATTCCTGAATGCCACCAAAATAAAGGAATTTTGTTGCATTCTTGTCCTTATTAATGGAGCTGATCCTTCATGTCCAAAGCTTTCACTTGCAGTGGACAAATCTTGCTGCTCCTTGGCACCAGTGAGCAGTTTGAGTTCCCAGTTCCTTGCCCCGTACTGGTCCTGCTCGTGTTGGATTTTGGTGCGTGTGTGATGTTCTAATGCCACCCTCCTGTGTCAGAGTGGGATTGAATTTTCCCTCTTTGCTTCCATGTCATTCCCAGGCATCGGAGGAGGCCTCGCTGCGGGCTCTGGAGAGTCTGATGACGGAGTTTTTCCACAATTGCACAACGAACGAGCGCAAACGGGAGATCGGTGAGTCCTGCCCCTCAGCAGGGGGACTGGTGCTGCTCCACACTGCTGTGCCTGCACTGGGCTGCTGTTTTCCCCCTCCTGCTTCGGTGGGAACTGGAAGGAAAGGGGCTGTGGGGATCTCCTCGGCCCCAGGAGACCCCACAATGCACAGAACAGTCCAGGTTTGCAGCCCGTGCTGCTGAAGGAGTCTGCAGTGGTTTGTTCATGTTCTCAAGGCAGTTTATCAGTTCCTTATCAAAAGTAGATTTCTCTGCCCTGCCAGGGTTGGCACAGAACGCGTCCAGAGACACACTGTGCCCACCCCGGGTGAGCTCTGATCTTTTATACTAATAACTACCTATTTAATGTTTATCATTAATTACCAACCCGTGCCCCTCACACCACACTGTCCAGATCTGTGTCAAAACAATCCCAAAGTGCCAGCAGCACCAAGAAGATGGAGGTGATGAAGAAGAACAAAAGATAACATGGCACGTGTAAAAATTCTCCATCTTGTGCCTCAGACCCCCCTGTACAGATCTCCAACCCCCCTGTACAGGGCTTTAAACCCCCCTATACATACACTCAAATTCTTTTCTTTTTACTTATAACTACTACTATTTCTCTATCTAAGTTTTTGTGACTTGAAATTCCTCATACAAAGTTGCCAACCTGTTCCATGGATTAGAATCAGAGCCACAGGCATTTTTGGTATCATTCCAGGGTCCCTGACACCTCTGGCAAGGCTGAAAAGCCTCCTGAGCAGGTTTTGGGTCGGCCAAAGGCATCACAGGAACCCTTGGGTTCCAACAGGGGCTCCAGGGAATCTGTGGCAGCTCCCGTGGATGGTAAAGCAGTGATGTGTCCTCTGTGCAGTGTTGGGTTGTGTGTCCTGCGAAACCTCTGCCTGGAGATGGAACACGGACTTCAGCATTAGGAATGCAAAGCTAAGCTATCCCACTTCTTGTGGAATGACAAGCAGGAATAACAGCAATCTAAATGTGTCCTGAAAGGCAGCAGAGATCCTGCCAGGTGCTCTTGGGAGAGCGGCTTGTGCTGGTGGTGATTGTAAAGAGACAGATTCCTTTTATTCCCAGACAGCCCTTGGAGATGTCGTGAGGGCTGGAGCCCCTCTGCTCTGGGACAGGCTGGGAGAGCTGGGGGTGCTCACCTGGAGAAGAGAAGGCTCCAGGGACACCTCAGAGCCCCTTGCAGGGCCTGAAGGGGCTCCAGGAGAGCTGCAGAGGGACTGGGGACAAGGGATGGAGGGACAGGACACAGGGAATGGCTCCCACTGCCAGAGGGCAGGGCTGGATGGGATATTGGGAAGGAATTGTTCCTGTGAGGGTGGGCAGGCCCTGGCACAGGGTGCCCAGAGCAGCTGTGGCTGCCCCTGGATCCCTGGCAGTGCCCAAGGCCAGGCTGGATGGGCTTGGAGCAGCCTGGGACAGTGGGAGGTGTCCCTGCCATGGCAGGGGGTGGAATGGGATAAACTTTAGGGTTCCTTCCAACCTGAATCATTCTGGGATCGTTCTGTTTCTACCACCTTGTGCCAAAAGTGCGATCAGCGTGAAAGACTTGTCCCAGAAATCCTGTAAAGTAAACAACACAAGGTTTTTGTTGTGCTTTTTCCAGTGGTGATCTCCTGCTGTGGAAAAAGTATCCCTCATTTTCCTGCTTAAAATGAAGGAAGGAAAACAATTAATTAAACCTTACATTTGCTTAGCCTGTAAAGCAGCCCTTATGGCTTTTCTCTGTCACATTGTCACCTCCTGAGAGGTGACCAAAGCCTTCCCTGAGCATTCAGGGAAGTTTCTGACACCCTGAACTTCCCCCAAGTCAGCAGCTCTTGGAGTTGCATTAAAAGAAGGTGGATTTAGAATAGAACACTGTGATCTGAAGTGCTCCTTTCAGTGACCTGAAATCCCAACATTTGGCTTTTACAGATAAAATAACAGTGCTCATAATACAATTGCAGTGTGATTTGTTTTAATAGTCACCGTTTATCTGCTGCAGTATTTATGTCAAAACTGATTCTAAAATGACACATCTGTTTTATTTTCATTAAAGCCTGTTGTTACATTGCTTTAAACACTGTAGAATGGGATTATATTATATTTTTTGCCCTCCTCCAGGTTTGAGTCATTCCCTGAACACAGGGTCTCTTCCCTGCTCGGTTGCTGTGCTGTCACTATACATTGTTATGGCTTTGTTTACAGCTGAAGAATTTTAATAGAATATTTTACATCAAAGTCAAATTGAAACTGAAGTACATCTCAAAGTAATAATTTACTTTTATGTTGGTTTGGTTTTTTTTTGCAGAGGAGCTTTTAAATAACTTTGCCCAGCAGATAGGAGCCTGGAGGTTCTGCCTGTACTTCCTGTCCAGCACAAGGAATGATTATGTGATGATGTACAGCCTGACAGTTTTTGAGGTGAGGGCTGAGCTCCTGCCTGCTCAGTGCATTCTCTGTCTGGTGCAGTTTTATCTGGAAATCGATTTTTTTGGGGAGAAATGTTTGTCTGAAATGGCATCCCTGGTAAGTACACTGATAAAGGATGCTTTTATTGCTCTCTGCCAGAGAGGTTGCTTAATGGCAGGCCCAGAGTGGGAGAATGTGAATCTTCGTACACAAATTGAAGAATTCATTTCCTGGCATCCCTCAGCACAAATTACCTCCAGTTTCAGAGGCGGCTTGAGTTTCTGCACGATGCTTTTAAGGGTGTTATTGCTTTTATGGTGTTTTTATGTTCAGAAATATGGGGGTGATTACCTGCTCCTGGCTCCTGCAGGCTTTGAGTGCTGAGAGGGAAGGCAACCTTGCTTTTATTTTTCTGACATTTTGTAGTTGTGGTCGGTGCTCTTGAACTACATCCTGCAAACTTGTGCTGGTTGGAGAGGTGAGGTCTCTCTTAGGCAGCCACATCCCACTCTTCACCTACTTATAAAAGAACAAAATTTGGGTTTAAAGCCTTGATACTGATCTCCATATCTACTGGAATAAGCAAAAGTGTTCTGTGAGCAGCTCTGTTGTGTCCCTGGTTTCTCAGTGTCTGTCCCTGAGCGTGTCCTGGGCTTTGGTCAATGTCACACCTCAGTCTGGGCCATCTGTGGCCTCTGTGTTGTTTTCTTGGCTGGCTGGGCACTCTGAGCTGTGCCCCTAAATCAGAGAGGATTATAACCTTTGCACTGGGCCACTTTTTAGATAAAATACATGTTTAGATAACAACTCCACTCTTGAAGTTGAGTTGATTTCACAAATTGTCTCCATCATTGAGTTCTTTTTTTAAATACTCATTTTACTTATTAGGGATTGCAGAGGGGGTCTGGACCCCATCTGCAAATTGAATCTGATTTACCTTCCCCTCAAAAAGGGGTGATCGTGGCAAGTGGCATGGGAATTATTCCTGCTCAGGGATGGTCTCCATCATCCCAGGTGGATTCAGTGATCCAGGGGATCATCCCAGGTGGATTCAGTGATCCAGGGGATCATCCCAGGTGGATTCAGTGCTCCAGGGGATCATCCCGGGTGGATTCAGTGCTCCTGGGGATCATCCCGGGTGGATTCAGTGCTCCAGGGGATCATCCCAGGTGGATCCTACCAGCTCAGGGTATTTTATGGAGTTTGGTTACTGAGCCTCTGCTTCCCTGGAGGGAGAAAAAGTAGCATTGGAAAACCTAATTGTGCCCAGAATAAAGAAATCACTGTGACAAGTGCAGGGAGTCCCCAGCCCAGCTGGAAGATGAGGATCTTTCCATGGAGGAGCTTGCATTCCCAAAATTAACTGGTGCAATGCTGGATATTAACTGGTTCTCAGAGCCACGCTCTGTCCCAGTCTGCAGCTTCCCCAGCTATCCTGGGGTCCTGGACCAGTCAGAGGGGTCTGGGAACACAAGGATCATTCCCAAAACTGCCCAAGGACGTGGATTTCCCAAATTGCTTTGGAAGTTAGCAGTGAATTTGGAATAAAACTCCTCCTGACCCCCTTCCAGATGAATTGTTTTCGCCTTCTGCTTTTTGGAAAAGAGTACATCTTCCCAAAAGCATTCATGGGGAGAAAGCTGCTGCTGGCAGGTGGGAGGAGTAGGACAGAGCACAGTGGGCATGAAAGGATGGAAGTTAAAACTAAAGCATCTTCCAGTGTTATTGAGATTTTGGACTTGCATCAAGGAAGCCTCAGCTGCTTGGGCCATTGTTTTCAAGCAGTGCTTGTGGATATTCACTGCTAGAAAACACCAAAAACAACTTCTTTGAGGAATTTCTGCATAAATATCCCTGTGTAGCTCTCCGCTGGAAGCTGGTGTCTCTGTGCAGCACATCCTACTGTGGGTTGCATCTGCTTTGACCATACAACATCCTCCAGTTTTGGATATTTGAGATTTCTTCCAACCCAGCCCAGGCTGATTGTGATCTCCAGCATTGTCTTTCTCTAGGCTGAATCCTGTCGATGGGCACAGACCTTGCCTCAGCCTCCTCTCTGGGTTATCCCAAGAGATTCAGCTCCTAATGCTCCAGAGTCCTAAATGGGATCAGGGCAGGGAAGCAATTTGCAGCTCTGCTTTCCTTTGGATTTTGTTTGGCTTTAAGTGGGCTAAAAGCTTTCTGTACAAGTGGTGCCTTGTCACTGCCAGGCAGTGCCTGCTCCAGTGACCTTCCAGCTCAGCTTCAGGAGACCTGGGTGACATCAGAGGCGTGGAGAACCAAACCTCCTGCCCCGTTTTTCTTTTCCTGCTTCATCCAATGCTGTGCTTCCCCCTTTAGAGGGGAAGCCCTCAGTGCCCTGGGTTAAAAGGTAGAGGAAATGTTTCTGTGCCTGCCACTATAGTTCTGCTTAACCCAGAACCAGTTAAACCAGTAACTTCAGCTCCATTGTTGGCACTGCCAGTCCTGGGACATGAGATGCAGCAGCTCTGCCAGGGCCTCAGAGCCCCTTCTAGTGCCTGAAGGGGCTCCAGGAGAGCTGGACAGGGACTTGGGACTTCCAGGATGAGGGAGAATGGCTTCCCACTGCCAGCGGGCAGGGATAGGTGGGTTATTGGGAAGGAATTGTTCCTGTGAGGGTGGGCAGGCCCTGGCACAGGGTGCCCAGAGCAGCTGTGGCTGCCCCTGGATCCCTGGCAGTGCCCAAGGCCAGGTTGGAGTGGACTTGGAGCAGTCTGGGACAGTGGGAGGCATCCCTGCCTGTGGCAGTGGGGTGGAACTGGATAATTTTTAAGGTCCCTTCCCACCCAAACCAGTCTGAGATTCCCCATTCTCTGTGTCCAGATTCTCTCAGTATTTCACCTCAGCGCAGCACGTGCAGGATGAGCTCATGTGGGATGTCCATTGCTTTTCCAGAACCTGATCAATAAGATGTGGCTGGGGGTCCCATCCCAGGACAAGATGGAGATCAGGAGCTGCCTGCCCAAGCTGCTGCTGGCTCACCACAAAACTCTGCCTTACTTCATCAGGAACAAGCTCTGCAAAGTCATCGTGGATATCGGCCGCCAAGACTGGCCCATGTTCTACCACGACTTCTTCACCAACATCCTGCAGGTAACAAGTCTGTCCTGAATGAATGAGGCCAGGTTTTCCCTTAGAAACATCATTTTGTTGCCTTGAGTAGGGATTTGTTTTGATGAAGATTAAACAGTAAATATTCCTTTGTGAATTCCCTTTTTAATTTTGTTGTAACCCTCAACTTTTTCCGTGTTACATTTCTCTCCAGTGTTAAAAGTGTTTTGAGGAAGGAACAATACTGTCCCACAAGTACTCACTTTGCATTTTAAATTTTATGGGCTATTTCTTGAAAATACAGGGAGTGTGGCTTGTTCTTTAAGCAAAAGATTCAATAAAATTATGGATGTGTCACTGATTCTCAAAAGGGCAGTTTCTCAATGGGGCTGTTGCAGATTTTTCACCCAATAGTCAAAGACCTTCCAGAATCTCTGGTACCTCATCAGTAAGGTCACTAATGGGATATTGTTGGGATGTTTATGAGGGCTCCTGCAGGAAGGCTGAAGTGGGAATTGGGGATCCTGACTGAATCCATGTTACTAGCTGGAATGTTGGTTGCAACATCCTTACAGGGACTCCTGAGGCAGGCTGCTGCTGGAGAGTCACCAGGCTGGTGCAAGCCTCTTTTTGTTGGAGTATTTTGTCTCCAGTTCCCTTAAAATTGTTCCTAATTGGCTTAAAGAGGCTGAGTGTAAACTGAAGTGCTGCACAGGCTTTTTCTGCTGACATAATTACATGATTTGAATGCAGCAAAGCCCACGGCCAAGCCACAGGGCAGTTATTTAAATCCAAGTCCTTGAGTGGCAGGAGTTTATTTGTTAAGGCAAATGGATATAGTATTAACTGCAGAATTTAAAAACAAAATCCTGTCTTGTCTGCAGAGCTCATCACTGGATGGTGTAATCACTTTTCTGACTGTTCTGGAGTGGAGCATGCTGCAGGTTTTGCCTCAGTTGTCAATTTGACAAGAAATACTTGGAGATAACTGTCTGCATGTGGAGTTTTGCCTCCATTTCATCTGAATCTGAACTGAAAGGCAGCCTGAGCTCTCCTGGCCTTTCCAGCACTCTGGGGTTATCTTAAGGGCTTGCAGAGCTCACTTGAGGAATCTATTTTCCCTTAAACCTCTCCTTGTGAGCTCAGCAGTGGAGGGAAATGTTTCTATAAATTAATTTATGTGGCAGACATATTCCTAAAATGTTCAGAGAAAGTGGAAGAAAAACAGTAATGCTGAATTCCAGGGCCTAGACAGAAGGAAGAGCAGCACAGGAGCAGAATGATTTGCTGTTAGAATTGCAGATGAGTCCTGTCTCAGGACTTTTTTCTGAAATCATTTGCAGCATGTTCTTTGTTCTTCAGCATTTAATTGTGTCCCAATACTCTGAGTCGTCTCTAAACCTTTTACTAAACCACTGGAGGGGTGAAGAAGAAAGGTAAATTGGGATATTGTATTGTCATCATGCAAAGCCAGTAATTCTACATAAAGTACTGCCTGACTGAGGTACCAGTGCCTGGTATTGCTAAAACTCCCTGGGTTTGTCAGAAAATATCCTGAGAGATGATTTTCAGTCCCTTCACAATTTACCGACATGTTGGGTGTTTCATTGAGTTCTTTGCCATCTGCTCCTGTGTCTGGGACTTCCCTTCCAAAAGCCAAGGTGAAGAGCTTTTAGATGTGTTATTTTCTCCCCAAATATTTCCCCAAACTCTGTGGTTTTGGCAGTGTTAACTCAGCCTGGCTCCCCTTTGGAGGGTCAGGGGATCGGGAGCAAAGTCAGCCTGTATTACAGAACTGTGGCTTCAAGGATTTCTTGTAGCAACTGGGATTGGCTTTGGACTTTTTCTCAGCAGTGTATAAATCACTTTGGATGTTTCTGGACAGCAGTGAAGGGCAGTGCTGTCCTTCAGCTGGAAACAAAACTTTGTCCTACTTGAAGAAATCTTTAATATCCCAATGGCTGATGAAGGACAGTTTGTTTCCAGTGCTGTTACAGCACAGCCCAGAAGTTACTTTTTTGGGGGGAAATACAATTTCCAGTTTGAGATCCAGTAAAAGTGCAAGGGGAGCTCAGGTCCTTCAGCTGTGGCCTGGTGGCGTCTGCTGCTGGCTGCAGCCTGGGGGCTGTGTGGGAAGGGTGGGATTTTTGGGGAAGCTGCTGACCTGTGAGGCGTGAGCTGCTGGTGCTGAGGTGGTCTTGAGGGAGGACTGAGGGCAGAGGATGCAGCAAACGGAAGGGACAGGCTGTTCCTGTGACTGTGCTGGGACACAGAACGTGTGCAATTACATTATGAAAGCTCTCTGGAAACCCCAAGGATTCCCGTGGGGCTCGAGCTGTTGCAACATCAGCAACTCCCGTCTGGGGAAATCAAACGTATCTGGGAGCTGGAGTGCCCTCGGTGGCGAGGCTGTTGTAAACTGTGAGCAGTGCTGTTAATCCCTGGCTGTCAGTGAGTGTTGTCATCACGCTGCTCTCCTGTCCTCCTCAGCTGATCCAGTCTCCTGTGACCACTCCCCTGGGGCTGATCATGCTGAAAACCACCTCAGAGGAGCTGGCGTGTCCCCGCGAGGACCTGAGCGTGGCCCGCAAGGAGGAGCTGCGCAAGCTGCTCCTGGACCAGGTGCAGACAGTGCTGGGGCTCCTCACAGGTACGAGTCACACGGTGCCACCCTTGTGCCACTGACAGCAGTGTCCCCTCACCACCCAGGGGTGCTGCTGGGGCTCAGGGAGGCAAAATGGGGGTGACGTGCTGGCTGCTGCTGCACTGGGATGTTGCCTGGAAAGGCTGACCTGGAAACAGACTAGGCAGAGTGAAAGAGTAAAAAGGGATTTATTGAAAGGATCCAGCTTGGGCAGAGTGAAAGAGTAAAAAGGAATTTATTGAAAGGATCCAGCTTGGGCAGAGTGAAAGAGTAAAAAGGGATTTATTGAAAGGATCCAGCTTGGGCAGAGTGAAAGTGTAAAAAGGGATTTATTGAAAGGATCCAGCTTGGGCCATGCAGGAACCCCTTGGGGCTGCACCCAAGCAATCCAGCAATGGGCCCAAAATGGATCCTGGGCATGAGAGCTCACACTGTTATAAGCTCTGGTCCATTAGCACAGTGGAGTTAATTGTCCAATTACAGCCTCAGGTTATAAAGCTCCATCCTCTTTGTTCTTTCTCTCTTCTTCACTGTTGTTTACACTCTTGGGCCTAAAATCTGTCCTTGGTCCCCAGCTAGAAAGGAATTGTTTTGTCTGTGTACCCTGTGCAGAGAGCTCACCAATCCTTCATATGAAACCCAGAACTGCACATTGAAACTGTACAGTCTGAAAAGATATAAAAGCTAAAACTTAAGGCATCAGGAACACTCAGCTCTGCCCTGCAGCATTTGGGTCAACTTAATGTAAACCAACTCGTGGAGCAGAGTAGCTGCTGAGCTCTGTCCATGAGGAGGGATGGAGATTGTCTTCTCTTAGTGAGCCCAAAGCCATTTTGGAGTGTTTCTGTCCCTCTCAAGGCACTCGAGGTGTGTCCTGCTGAAGTTCTGCTGCAGTCTGTGCTGTGTTTGTTGGATCAGTGTGTCTTTGAGAAGGCACTTCTGAAAGGTCTCTCTTTGGCCAGGTATTTTGGAGAGCATCTGGGATAAGCACAGCGCTACTGCTGCCACTCCACCACCATCCCCGACCTCAGGAGAAAGTGGTAAGGAAAAGCAACCTTTTCGTCCCAAGATGGGATTTCAATGTACTTAAACCTGCAGTATCAGGCACAAATTCCTTCCTTTACTGTCTAACCTCTCCTAATAACCCTTTCCCAGGTCAGCAAATTGCTGATTAGATAAAAAACCCCTACACAAAGAAACAAATTCCACTGTGGGGATGCCCCACTGCAAATGTCATTAAAATGTGCCCACAGAGCTACTTGTTGTCCTCAGATGGCAGAAATCTCCCTGAAGTTTCAGTGCAAAATGCTCCAATGACAGTGAATTAAAATAAGTCTGTCGTTAAGGTTGGAAAAGCCCTAAAAGTCATCAAGTCCAGCTGTTATTCCAGCACTGCCAATGCCACCACTGACCCATGTCCCCAAATGCCACATATGCAAGGCTTTTAAATCCCCTCAGGGATGGGGACTGCCCCAGGCAGCTGTGCCTGGGCCTGACCATCTTCTTTGTGAAGAAGTTTTCCCAAGATCCAGCCTAAACCTCCCCTGGCACAGCCTGAGGCTGTTCCCTCTCCTCCTGTCCCTGTTCCCTGACCCAACCCCGCTGTCCCCTCCTGTCAGGGAGTTGTGCAGAGCCAGAAGGTCCCTCCTGAGCCTCCTTTTCTCCAGGCTGAGCCCCTTTCCAGCTCCCTCAGCCTCTCCTGGTGCTCCAGCCCCTTCCCCAGCTCTGTTCTCTTCCCTGGACACGCTCCAGCCCCTCAGTGTTGTGAGTAGCCCAGAATTGGACACAGGACTGGAGGTGCCTCAGCAGTGACAGCACAGGGGACAATCCCTGTCCTGGTCCTGCTGCCACCGCAGTGCTGGTCCAGGCCAGGTGCCATTGCTCACCTGGGCACATTTTTCCACTGAGCAACTCTCTTCCTCAAGCCTGTGGCCTTGCATGGTGTTGGCATTGTCCCCTGAGTCCCAGCTGTTGGCACGTCAAAGCCAGCGGAGCAAAACTGAATCCTACCTGAGAAAAAGAAAATAAAGGCAGCCAAGTCTCTGTGAACTGGAACAGGGTGCCCAGAGCAGCTGTGGCTGCTCCATCTCTGGCAGTGTCCAAGGCCAGCTTAGACAGGGTTTGAGCAGCCTGGGATAGTGGAAGGTGTCCCTGCCCATGGCAGGGGGGGGCACTGGATGGGCTCTAAGGTCCCTTCCCACCCAAACTGTTCTGTGATTGTGAAACTTTGTTTTCTATCTATTCCTGTTAGACTTTTGTGTGAGTGCTTATCTGTTGTTAACCCATTGACATCTCTATTTCTGAGAGAAATTTCCTCTGGAAATGAAGAACACATTTCTGTGTCCTTGTCCTTGGCACACATTTCCTTGTCCCTGGGACCTTGAGCGGTTCCCTGGGAGCTGCAGATCACTTCCTTGTGGCCAGATTGCAGCAGGCAGCTCTGGACTGCTGCCTCTGATAAGCTGTTGGTAGTGTTTTGCTTAGTGCTAAACCTTTCACATTGAAGTCTGAGCAGCATTTCGAGTGCTCCTTTCCTGTAGAAGAGCTTAAGATACTCCTATATTTGTAAACAAACCACAAACTTTAATGGGAAGGAATATTCCTTTGGGTTGGCAGGGGGAGAGGGGATTTTGCTGTAGCTGGGAGAGTTTGGACAGGAAATATTTACAGAAAAGATCAAAGCTTCTGGTGTCAGTTGTCAAGAATGGTGCTGGGGGAGGGCACTGGTGGAACAGATTCTGGGCTGGCTGTCGTGGAAGCCTCTTGGAGATGTCCCTCAGTCCCCTGGGACTTGTGCTGAGGCAGCTTTCATCCACCTGTGTGCTCACCTCGTGACTTGGGATCGTATTTCCCAAACTGCACTTCTGTGCTGAGCTTTTCCTTTCTCCCCTCTCAGGGAAAACAAACAAACTTCTCACGCAGTGTTTTTTCAAGATAATTGCGAAGAAGCAGGACCACACCAGCAGTGCCTTTAGAAGTTTCATTTTGCCTGTGCAAACTTGCTTGTGTGAAACTCTCAGTTTTGTTTTTCTGGGCTGTGTTTTTGCTGTCTCCGTGTTAAAACTGGTTGTGCTTCCACTTCTTGAAGTCACAGAATCACTAAGGTTGGAAAAGACTCTAAGATTGAGTCCAACCATTAACCAGCACTGCTGGAGCCACCACTAAACCATGTCCCCAAGTGCCACCTCCACGTGGCTTTTGGATACTTCCAGAGATGAGGATTCCACCCCTTCCAAAAGGAGCACCAAGTGTTCCCTGTGATCCACTGCTTGCTCATTTTGTGTTCCCTGAGACTCAATTCATGCAGGACTCAATTCCTGTGCACTCCTGAATGTTTTCACTGCTGAAGTGAGGCCGCCACCCTTTACTCTTTCCTTTCAGGTGAGATTAAAGGTGGTCCAAGAGGCAAAACAAACTCCTGAGTTCCCATAAATGTTTAATGTCTTCCATCAGAGCCCATATCTCTTTGGGAACTTGGAAAACCTCTGCTTCCTATTTTTTTGTTTGCACAGGGAAGTGGAGTGAAATGGTTACTTGCAAATCTTGCATAGGTTTTAAATAGCACTGGAAGACAACATTAAACTCATTTCTCATATCACTTAAGCAAAGGAACTCTGGTAATGTCCCAAGCTGGACAACATTTGAGTTATTGCCATGGTCTAGGATTTACTCAGCAACAGTCTCAGCCTCCAAATGTTGTCTTTGCATGATTTATAGCACATTTCCTGATGAATCCCTTCCTCAGGAATATTCACTCAGCTATGGCAAACAAATGAGTAGCAGAAGTGTTTGTGGCTGCTCTCCTGCTGCAGAGCCAGTCACTGGGAGTTCTCTCCTTTGGCATGAATGCAGCTGATGCTGTGAATTTGTCACCAAAGACACTGAAAATCCCTGAACTCAGAGCTTGAGTGATTTAACTGCATGCAAAGCACTTGAACCAACTGCTGTGAGTTACAGGAACATAACTGAGAGTTTCTGGTGTGGATGGATTAAATTACGAGAATCTTTAATTCTCATTGATTTTTGTGGGGGTGGCTGAGCTGAATGTTTAAAAGAATAATGAGAGTTGGGGTTGGAAGGAACCTTGAAGATCATCCCATTCCACCCCCTGCCATGGTCAGGGACACCTCCCACTGTCCCAGGCTGCTCCAAGCCCATCCAGCCTGGCCTTGGGCACTGCCAGGGATCCAGGGGCAGCCACAGCTGCTCTGGGCACCCTGTGCCAGGGCCTGCCCACCCTCACAGGAACAATTCCTTCCCAATATCCCATCCAGCCCTGCCCTCTGGCAGTGGGAGCCATTCCCTGTGTCCTGTCCCTCCATCCCTTGTCCCCAGTCCCTCTGCAGCTCTCCTGGAGCCCCTTCAGGCCCTGCAAGGGGCTCTGAGGTGTCCCTGGAGCCTTCTCTTCTCCAGGTGAGCACCCCCAGCTCTCCCAGCCTGTCCCACAGCAGAGGGGCTCCAGCCCTGGGGCATCTCCATGGGCTCCTCTGGACTCTCTCCAGCAGCTCCAGGTGCTGCTGCTGTTGGCCCCAGGGCTGGAGGCAGCTCTGCAGGTGGGGTCTCACCTGAGGGGGCAGAATCCCCCCTCCTGCTGCTCAGGCTGGGGCTCAGCCCAGCACAGGGGGTTCTGGGTGCTCACAGCCAGGCCATGGCCAGCTCTCATCCTCCAACACTCCATGTGCTTCTCCCCGGGCTGCTCTCAGTGCATTCCCTGCCCAGCCTGGATTGGTGCTTGGGATTGCCCCAGTGCTGGTGCACTTGGCCTTGTGGAGCTGCAGGGGGTCTGTAAAAGCACAGTATGAGCTGTACAGGTGTGTCCAGCTCTGACTGTCCCCACAGCAGGGTTCAGTGCTAAGATTGAAGGGCAGGATTGTCTTGCTCAGCCACAGCCACGTGATGCCTTTTGGTTTCTGGAGTGCAGGAGGAAGAGGTAATGATAAGGCTTGGCAGGGAATTATGAATTTCGTGATGTTAGACATCAATCTTGGTGAAAAATGAAGACTTAGGAGGGATGTGTTCATCGCTCAGGCTCTTGTGTACGTTGGAAGTAGCTCAGTAAATCAGAGCTGTTACTTTGGCACTGTTGGTGTGTCAGGATGTTTCGCTTCCAGAAAAAATCACTCAGATTCTCGAAGAACTTCAGATCCTGTAGCACAGCAAGTGCCAGATTTTTAAAGATGAAGAGGTACTCAAGGAAAAGAAGTGTGTTGAACAACCTGGGGAAGGTGAATAGTTTTGCAGCAGGTGGGAGCCTGGAGATTGTGGGCAGCATTTGTGGGAACGGCGGCCTGGCTGGGGCTGGCTCTTGCATTCCAGAAGCTTTTGAGGAAGCAAAAGCCATCAGGGATAAGGGGGTCTCTGGGTTGTTGATTGCTTGGTTAGAGGTGGGAGATATAAGATGAGGGGGGCTCTGAGTGGGGGAATTCACCCTTAACTAGGCAGGATTAACTTTAGAGCTTCTCCACGTCATTCTACAGAGAATTCACAGCAGCAGTCAGGAATAATTCCGTGCTGTGCTGCTCTGTGAAGCTAATCCCATCTGCACCTTGAGGGGTGGCTGCAGTTCTGCTCTTTCAGTATCGGTGCAGAGAAGCAATGAAAGCTTTGTAGAAGGGCAGTAAAGATGATGGAGGGGTTTGAGTGGCTTCCCTGTAAGTAACAACAGAAGTAAAATCTTTCTGTCAAAGAAGCTGAGCAGGAGCTGTGTTAGAAGCCTGCTGACACAAAGAAAGTGAAAGCAGGGATTACTTCTGTTTCCTCTTTGGGTAGAAAGTGAAAGCAGGAACTGGCATACCCCAAACAAAGCAGCTTTGTGGTGAAGCTGTGGCACTCTGTCAAGTGATATTGCAAATATTCACTTTATATGGCTTCACTTGGAGGCTGGAGAAAGTCATGGAAGATAAATCCTGAGGCTGTGTCAAATTTTTTTGCACTCCTCCTTTCTTGGAAAACATTTGTCCTGTGGTTGGGAGGCTGGGGAATGTGATCTGTGTGTGCCATGGCATTTGGTCCCTGGGAGGAGGTGCTGCCCCGAGTGACCTCTTTGGAGTGACTGGGAACATCACGGGAAGCGTCACAGGCCAGCAGAAACCTCTGCCACGTTCAGCGTAACAGACGTGCCAAGATGACATCAAGGATGCTCAGCCTTGTGGAGGGGTAGAATTTTACAATAAATTCCTAAAACACACCCCATGGCGTTGTATTTCCTGAAATACCACGAGTGCCCTGCCTACTCAGGCTAGAAGGGTTGTGCGAGGCTAATTCCTGAGTACGGAAATCAGGAATTTCTGTCCTCAGGAGTTCCTCTCAGACAAAAACTGCTGAATCACAGGATGTTCTGAGTTCGATGGGATCCACAAGGATGGTCAGAGTCCGGCTCCTGGCCCTGCTCTGCCCTGGGCTGGGCAGCTGGGGCTTCACGCCCTGCCTGACATCGCTCTCTCCCCCAGGTGACCTCTTGAGTAGCCTCTTGCAGAGCCCCAGCGCAGCCAAACTGCTGAACCAGCCCATCCCCATCCTGGACACGGACAGTGAATACATCTGCTCCCTGGCACTGGAGTGCCTGGCTCACCTCTTCAGCTGGATCCCTTTGTCCACGAGCATCACCCCGTCCCTGCTCACCACCATCTTCCACTTCGCGCGCTTCGGCTGCGACACCCGCGCGCGCAAGATGTCGTCGGTGAACGGCAGCAGCCAGAACGCGCTGCTGGGCCAGGAGCGGGGCCGCCTGGGCGTGCTGGCCATGGCCTGCATCAACGAACTCATGTCCAAGAACTGCGTGCCTATGGAGTTCGAGGAGTACCTGCTCCGCATGTTCCAGCAGACTTTCTACCTCCTGCAGAAGATCACCCGGGAGAACAACGCGCACACGGTGAAGAGCCGGCTCGAGGAGCTGGATGAGAGGTAGGAGCTGCCGCGCCGGGGCCTCGTGCTTCCCCTGAAGGACCCGTGGGGTTTGTGCTGGGGTTGTGAGCGTTGTGTCCGGTGGCTTTTCTCAGAGTGCTGGGCCAGGGCAGTCGGGCAGAGAGGTGGGAGCGCCCAGGTAAGGGCTCGGTGCTGAGGGAAGCTGCTGGCCCAGGTTTGTGCTCCTTTCTGTCCCTTCCCTCCCCTGTCCCCGCTTGTTGCTGTTTGACTGCGGCTCTGAGGTGGCACCAGCGCTGTTGTCACAGAGCACAGAGGAGGCTCAGTAAGGTAAAGGCACTGCGGTGTCCCCTGTGTCCCCTCTGGTCGGTGTCTGCCGCTCTGCCCAAACCACACAGCGTGGGGACACATCCTGTGAGTCGTGACCTGGGGGAGAACAGCAGGAGCCTCGTGCTCTCCACCGAGCCATGGCTATTTCTGATGCTTTTTTATTTTTGCTTTTTGAATATACTTCTAAACAGCACCAAACACAGCCTGGGGAGCTCTGTTCAGCGGTGAATGGCTCCACTTCCAGAAGCTTGGCTGGAGGCAGCAGGGCAGCAGCAGCAACTTGGGAAGCTGTGTATTCTCATTTTCCAGGGTCTTACTGCCACCTTTTGTTCCCTAGGACAGCTCCACTCTCTTATGTCAGATATTCCTTCTTGTAGGGACAAAGTGAGACTCCTCTTGCTGTTGTGTTGAGTGGCTAAGCCTGGCTGTTGGCAGGGTGATGACTTGGTGCTGCCTCTTGTCACAGGGCTGCTGACAGTGGCAGAGAGGTTGTAACTGTGTGAAAATACTGAGTGTCTTACTGAGGGTACACAAGGGTGGAAATAAATTTGCACTCACGAGAAAAAAAACATGTAGGAAAAAAACCTGTGGGTCCCTTTCAGAGAGAACTTGCACATTTGTGCTGCAGAATTCTTCTTTTCCATATCCTGGGATAAAGGAGCTGGGAGATCTCCTTTATTCATTGCTAAGCTCTGAAACAGGGGTGCTACCAAGATGTTCTGGAGGCTGGAAAAGTCCAGTTGGCTTCTGGGGCATGGAGCTTTCTTTTCTCTTTGTTTTCTCTGTGGAAAAGGCCGTGAGGATTTTCCTTTTGGCACTTAAGGGCACAGCTGTACTTTGTGTCCAAAACTGAGGGTCTTAGTGCATGAAAGTGTCATCCTGGCTCGGACTAACAAAATTCTGAGTGAAAGGAACACTGAATAAATCCCCTTCAGGATATGGGTGTGCTTAGAACCTGCAGGCCCTGGAGTCCTTCCTTGCCTTCCTCGTGTGCTGCTGGGTTTTTTTTGTTCTGTCAAAAATCAGTCTGAACACTTTGGAACTGCCAGACTAGTCCAGGAAAGAATATGTTCAAATTGCCTTTTGCTTCACTTGTGTTTGGCTTTAAAGATCCCAAAATATGGGAAGTGGCTGGTAAGGATCCAGGCTCAGTGGATGGAGAAGGGAGCTGGGGGCCAAGGAAGAATTTCACTGGTCTCAGGTCAGAGCCTCTTTAGAAAATAAAAATTAAAAGGATCGCGGTGTTTGAGTCTGGACTTCTTTTTTATTTTATTTTTTTCCCCAGGCTTTGATTTTGAAGTGTTTGATCTGTGCTCAGGTGTGCTCAGTGATCTCCTGTCAAGTTGGCCAAATAAAGAAGGAACTTCATCTTTTTTTGCATGTTCAAAGCAGTGTGTGGTTTTGAAGGCTCACAACAACCCCCAGCACTGCAGTTCTGTCAGCTGGCACTGCTGCTGGTCGTGAGGGAGTTCTTCTTAGAAAGAGTGGGGATTCCCAAAAAAAAAACCCCAAATCTCCAGAGTTTGCAGCAGTGCAGAGCAGGCAGTAGAGTAAAACCAGGCTGCTGTTGCCTGTCTGAAACTGTGCTGAGCCCAACTTTTTATTAAAATACAAACTTTAAGTAATTTCATACATTTCAGAGCTCTGAGCATGAGGGAAGGCTGGAATTGCCTGTGTGCTGCCATCCCTCCTGTGGCTGATGGAGTGTTGAACTCTTGCTGGATCTGGAGATGATTGTTAATCCTGCTGAAGCTCGTGCTGTGCAGGGTGTGTTTGTGTTTCCCAATAAAAGCTCACCCCACTGAGGGCTTTGTTTTTCCCTCAAGAACTCTCCATGCTGCAGTCCCTGAAGATTTGATGGCAGACTCCTTTTGGGAGCTACACTTTGCGTATTCCCTGAGGAGCCCCATGCTTTGGAGGAAGATTTTGCTTTCATTTCCCAATTCAGTCCCAAGCCTGATCTCTGCTCAGAAACTCTGGGATGGCTGATCTTCAGTGCAGGAGGAATTTTCCTTTCCAGCTCTCAGCTCCCTGGCTCTCCCACCTCCTCCTGTAAATGTAACCCCTCCGCTGCTGATTCTTTATTAACTTCTTGCTTACAGCTGAGTTCCTCAGGGGTACGGTTCATTTCACTAATACTGCCTCCATCAGTACAATGACCTTTGCTATCAAATTATTCTTCCAGGGTGGAGGGGGTTGTGTTCATTTGCAGGCCTGGTTGAACTCGATATTTATCTGAATATTAAAGTTGCTTTTGACTAGATTGTCTCTTCTGCTGTTTCAGGTGTTCATGGAGACCATCCTGTAATTGTTGCAGGGCTTTATATTTTATTTGTTCTACTATGGTTATCGTAACTTTGCTTTGAATGAGAAGATTTTGAGTGACTTTTATCACTGTTTCAATGAAATTGCCTTCCCTTGGGGCACCTTTCCTGTTTCTTCTCAGTGCTTTCTCCTTTCCCTTGTAGCTACATTGAGAAGTTCACAGATTTCCTCCGTCTCTTCGTGAGCGTCCACCTCCGAAGGATCGAGTCCTACTCCCAGTTCCCCGTGGTTGAATTCCTGGCCCTGTTGTTCAAATACACTTTTCATCAGGTACAGCCCCACATCCTCATTTTCCCCAATCTGTTCCGTTGTCCAGGCCCATCTTGTTTGCCCCCAAAAAAGAGCATTTAACTGGTTTTACTGGTACTTCCCAGTGGTGCTGGGGACTTGGAAATGGCTTCATGAGCTCTTGGCTTCAGATGGAGACAGAGGTCGCAACTTGTCTGATGTTTAACTTTGCTCCTGCTTTAATTTTTTTCTAGTCCTTGGAATGGACAATGTGTGGAAAGGTCTCTCAGACGTGCTTGGTCTGTGTTTGGGGATGCTGTTCTTTGTCCTCAGTCTGTGGTTTCCTTGTAGCTTTTAGTGTCTGCATTAAAAACCACAAGCCCTATGGTTTAGGTAGTTTTACCTTGCTGTAGAAGCTGTCAGTGCAACTCAGCCCCATTTACACAGCAATAATGGCAAGGAATCAGCTTTATAATATCACAGAATTGTGGAATATATCGCAGATATCACAAACCATGGAATGGTTTGGGTTAGAAGGGACCTTCAAACCCATCCAGTCCCACCCCTGCCAAGGGCAGGGGCACCTTCCACTGTTCCAGGCTGCTCCAAACCCTGTCCAGGGAACAATTCCTTCCCAATATCCCATCCAGCCCTGCCCTCTGGCAGTGGGAGCCATTCCCTGTGTCCTGTCCCTCCATCCCTTGTCCCCAGTCCCTCTGCAGCTCTCCTGGAGCCCCTTCAGGCCCTGGAATGCTGGAAGCTGGTGTAGCAAGCCATGAGATGGGTCAATGCTGAGACCAGCAGTGTAATTCCTGCGTTCCTGCCCTTGTACAAAAGCTCTTGCTCATCTTTTGACAGCTCTGAATCTCTCCAGTGGCATCCTAGAACCGTTTCAGCAAAGCAAGAAGCTCTTCCCATGGACTGAAGGGGATGTTACCTCCTGTTTTCATTGTGTGAAATCCATCTTGCCATAGCTTGTACTCACTGGGAATTTTGGTGTCTTTCAGCCTACACATGAGGGTTACTTTTCTTGCTTGGACATCTGGACACTCTTCTTGGACTATCTGACCAGCAAAATCAAAAGTCGTCTGGCAGACAAAGAAGCAGTGCTCAACAGGTGAGGGCTGGGGAGCTGCCAGGGTGGGCCAGCCTGCAATCATGGAATGGGTTGGGGTGGAGGGGCCTTAAAAGTCATCCCATCCCACCCCTGCCGTGGCAGGGACACCTTCCACTGTCCCTGGGTGCTCCAAACCCCTCCAGCCTGGCCTTGGGCACTGCCAGGGATCCAGGGGCAGCCACAGCTGCTCTGGGCACCCTGTGCGAGGGCCTGCCCACCCTCACAGGGGAGAATTTTTTCCTACAGCAGCAAAGAGACTTTATGGTCACTGTGGAAGAGCAGGGAGAAATAATCTACTGCTTATAGCAGCCTCCTGTGTGCTTGTGTCCTTTCTTTTTCTAAAATTTTCTAAAATCATGAAATGTAAAAGGCAAAAACCTCAGTGTTTCGCACTCATTCACAAGAATTCAGGCTGAGCAGGTTTGGGGAGACAGTCACTTACATATGTTGTGTGTGAACAGAGGAAGGAAGCTTTGTAGTCTAAAATAGAACTGGAGCACATTTTAGCACAAATTAGAAGAGGAAACTACAACACAAGTTGCTTACTTAGTGTTGACACAGCTCATACAACTAACTCATGAATTAGGAGACAAATTTTATTTAATTAGGATTTTAAATTTCCTCTTTAAATAGAGGATGTGTTTCTGAGAAATACAGATGAGACAGGAAGTCAAAAGTTGCACTTGCTTACTCCTGTGTGTGTTAGTCACAGCAGAGGTTGGCAGCTCATCCTTGGCAGTTGCTGACCCTGAAAGGGGTGAGTTTTGTTTGAGAAGAGTCCCTTTGCTGCCACTTCAAAAATCTGGTGAATGTCCTGGTGAGTTGTTTGGGTTTTTGAGGTTTAAAAGCACCATGGTTTGTGCCATGTTCAGTTCTGCCAAGTGCAGAAGGAGGATTCTTTCCCTTAAGCACACCAAAGAGCAGCAGTTGGTTTTTAAAAGCCAGCCTGGCATCATAACCACAAGGAAAAGTGGAACTACTGTAGAGCAGACAGCTCCTTTCAGTGTGGGAACTATGGGGTTTGAGTTTCTCAAGAAGTAGATTTTTGGGTTGGAACTTCATGATTTGCTTCTGTACCTGCCGAACGTGCGTGTCGTGCATCTTGTCTTGGTCTCACACAGCTTGTGATGGAGAAAATGGTGACAAAAAGCTGCTTCTAGGTCTGTCAGACTACAAAATGATAAATAAAGCTTGTGAGTGGTTGGGGCTGTGCTGTTTATCTCCACGTCCCTGCACCCCCCGAGCCATGGGAACTCTGAGCTGGGCAGTCTGGGAGTGCTTACACCACAGGGGCACAGAGGACGTTTCCTGTTCTGTGGTTCAGAAACTTTGCATTTTGTACACAGTGCCACTTTCACCACTGGAGAAGTTGCCAAATCCAAGGTTACACCACCTTGCCCAGAGCTTGCAGCTGCCTGGCTGGTGGCACAGCTGACTGTCACATCTGACACTTGGCTTGCGTCATGCTCTGCGGCTGTTACTCTTTTTTAATGCCTGTTTTTCCAACCTAATTTTCCCTAGAAAAAACCTGGATTTTTTTAATGAGACCCCAGCTGTTTAGAGGAGATTTTTTTCAAGGAAAAATCAGCCTGACCCTGCTTGAAATCCCTGAAGTTTGGTCCTGTGGCACCAGGAGTGATTGTGTGCTCTGCTGAGTTTGCAGCTTGACATTATTTCTGTTGGCTCTCTGGTGTGCTCTGTCCTGGCTCCCAGGGGTCCAGGGATATTGAAGTGATGTGCCTTTAGTGTTACAGTGTGAGCAGGAAAGGGGCTGGCTTTGTTTCAGGGGAGAAGAGCCTGAATTTCAGTGTGGGGAAGGGGCCAGCAGCACAGACAGGCTCGTTGTCCCACCTGAGGCAGCAGCAATTGCCCCGGTTCCTCTGTCCCTCCTTCAGTCCCCAGAGCAGAGCAGGCTCTGAGGACAGCCCAGGCTACAAGAGGCTCTTGGTGCCTCCTGTCGTGGATTTTGGAGTTGTTCCTGGCAAGCTGTTCCTGCTTTTCCTGTTTTGAACTCCGGGGCTGTTTCTGTTGCTGACAATCCTCCCTTTCCCTTCCAGAAGCAGAGGGATATTGGATATTACTGAGGCTGTTTCCTTACAGGTGCCTTGTGACCTGAAATGAGCTGATACCTTGAATCCCAGGAGCTGCTTGGTGTAACTGTTCTGTTGTAGATTTCTGTGGGAAATCAAAGAGTAGAAACTCTTGCAGACTCAAACGGGTTGAACTTGAGATTGTGGGTAGAGGTAGGTTTGCTGAAAGAAGAAGATACAAGCTTGTAGTTTCATAGTTAAGAATAAAGTGTGTTTTAAGTAAATAGGAAATCATGTTAAGTAAGAAAATAGAGGATATAAGAAAATAAGTAAAGTGTGGTTTTGAAGATAAGGTAAGGGTTGATAACAAATATGTGAAGACAGGTTACAGACGTTGGTTAAAGGGTGCTGCATTCCAGTAGATTAGACTTAAGGCCATAGGTCAGAAAAGCAAAACATGTAAGTTTTCTATTAGTCAAAAAAGTTATATCTGTCCTTGCACAAAGACATTTTGGTGATTTTTCTGTAATGGCCGCCTGTGTTCACTAATATTACTGTAATAATGAGACTGATTCTTATCTAAATTATGATAAATCAAGCTGGAACAAAAAAAAAAAAAAAATCCCATCTCAGTCTTACAGTGTCATATCCCTGATAATTCCCAACAGATTTCCTTTGCTGGCAGGGCTTTACCCAACTCTTTGTGTGTCTCCCTGGTGGCTGCAGGTACGAAGATGCCTTGGTTCTGTTGCTGACAGAGGTGTTGAACCGGATCCAGTTCAGGTATAACCAGGCACAGCTGGAGGAGCTGGATGACGAGACCCTGGATGATGATGTAAGGAGCAGAGCTGGCCAGGCCAGGGCCACACCTGAGCCCTTGCACTGCTGACACCTGGAGTGGCTTTTCCAGAGCTTGCACTTGGGGCTGAACAGCTGCTTCTCCCCTGCCTCTGTGTGGGGTTTGAGCTGTAAAACATCTTCAGATGCTTTTCACAAAATATCGCACTGAAGATGTAACCTTTGGGTTTAACTTGCTTCTTACTGGGGGTAAAATTTTGATCCTTATGTGTCGCTATAGGACATGAAAGAACACAGACACACACCGCAGCTCAGGTGATCAGAAGAGAGGAGAAGAGGGTTTATTTTTTCTGACTCCAGTATTTATAGTTTTCCAAAAGTGACAGTGGATTGGACGGTGGCAGTGCCACCTCTCCAAAGACACTGCACAGACAAACAGTCCATCAATTTTTCTCCTCCTCTATGGAGGAATGCAAAACACTGAGGTGTTTACAGAAAGTGTGTGAGAAAGTTCTTCACAAATATGTAAATATCAGAAGGCTTAGAAAGTCTTGCAAAAATCAGGGTGACACTTATGTTCTGATTGTCAGAGGTATTAGATGTCCGTGTCTGGACACCTATAGAATTTGAAGTGCTTAATTAGTTTGGAATTAATTTGCTGGTCACTTGGGAATTTAAATGCTAAAAATATCTCTGAAGCAAAAGCTTGAAGTTGTGTATTGTTGGTGCTTGTGTTGAAGCTTATTTCTCCTAAGTTAGTATTGATAGAAATCATCTTGAAGCTGATAAATGTCAAAGTGGAGTAAGTGGCCAAAATGGGTGTGGCCAGAGCCCTGGAAGGGCATGTCAGCTGCCACAGGAGGGTAGGTGAAGGAGCAGAGGGAATTTCATCACAAATGGCATCAGGCAGATTTTTAAATTCTGGCATGTTGAGGGCTGGTCACATCACAGCTTCTGAGCTTGATAGCAGCACCATTTCATAAGCAAAATAAATTCTTTTCTTGATTCATTTGACACTTGTGTCATCTGGATAATTAGCTGTCATACCCCTGTAAAGACCACGTTGGTGCTTGGATGCCTTTCCATGGTGATGATAATGTCACAAATAAGGATCTAAATTATCTAGAGCTGTCCTGATGAAGTTGTTCTTATGCTTCCAAAACAGGGAGGCAAGTGATGATACTTGCAAGACTTTAAGCTATTGGTATAAAAGTTGAAAAGGATTTTAATTCATTATTTAAGGAGAAAATTAAGTCAGGACATGCTGCTGTTGATTCTGTTGCTTATGTTGCTGTGTGTGTTTCTTGTTCCATCTTTACCTCCTCATATTAATGGCAGGTTTGGGCTGGGATGGTAGAAGGCAGCTTCTTTCTCAGTCTACCTGTGTAGCTGAGCATGGAAAAAGTCTTTTACTGTTAAAATAATTGTTTAATTCACTTATCAAGTTATTGCCTCTTTCCTCTCCCTTCTCCTGCGCTGTCCCCCTGCTTTTATCAATTCTGTCTGAGAACAGAATGAATTCCATATGAAAATAAGCTCTAGTGGAGCGTGCAAATTATGTTTCTCCAAGGCGCTGCCTTTGGGAGGTTTCTCCCTCCTGTCCTTCCCTTCCCAGTGTCCCAAGAGCTCTGTGTTCCCCTGGGAAGGGCTGTGCTCACCCCAGTGTCCCTTTTTTTGCAGCAGCAAACGGAGTGGCAGCGGTACTTGCGCCAGAGCCTGGAAGTGGTGGCCAAAGTCATGGAGCTCCTGCCAACTCACGCCTTCTCCACACTCGTAAGTCCTTCCCCAGGCCCACAGTGCCACATGGAACCAGCACCAACTGCTGTCGATTTTTTTTTTTTTTTTAATGGATGCCTCAGTGCCAAAAAAAAAGTAGGGAAAGTCCAGCTAGAAATTCCCACTTCTCAGTGTGTAAACACTTGGCAGCAACCTCTCCGTGCTGTTTATCTTGGCCTTTATCTCTGAGGCAGGGCTGCGAATTGGGCAGGTAAGTGTCATTATTAGGGCTTTAGAGAGAGTGGAATCTTTATTTTAATTAAAGGCTGGGTAAAAATGCTGGAGAGAGGCCTTGGACTATTGGGAAGCAATATCTGATCTGGATAAGTGCTTCTCTCAAGCTGCTGTCACTAGCTTTGCTGGTGTCAAAGTTGCCTGGATTTGTAGCATCATAACAATTTTGAGGAGGAGATCTTGAGGCTGGAAGTGTGGCCCAGAATTCTGAGCAGTCCAGGTAGGGTTTTTCTGGGTGAGGAGAAAGGGAAAATAACAGCAGTGGGATCTCAGCAGGTGCATTAATCCTGCTGGGAACACTGCACACCTCGACCTCTGAACCGTATTCCCAAGAAGCAGAGAAAACTGGGCTGCTGCAGAGGCAGAAGATGCCTGACCTGAAGTGCCTTTGCAATTGCTGTTTTTCTTGAGGCAGGAGAAGCCTGTCACTAGAAGGAGGGAACAAAAGCAGAGGCTGCTGTGCAGCTTTGGCATGAGTCAGCGGGAGGCACCGAGAGAGGAGCGGGTGTTTCAGGGAGCAGATGGGTCAGATGGAGCAGAGCATGTGGCTTCCTTGGAGTAACACATTCACATGAGGAAGGCTCTGTGGTTTTTCAAACTCCCCTCAGGCAGTTATGCAAAGACACTCCACTGTTAATTAGGCACAGCATGTTGGAAACCGGGTAGGGAGTGTTTTCCTGAGCCCTGCATTGTTTTTTCTTGTGGAGTGGGGAATGTCAGAAGCTCTCAAGCAGTTCCCAGTGCTTTTCCCAGTTGTTGCAGGGCTGGTGGGTGCACTGGTCAGTTTAGGAGTTTTAGCAGTGGCAAATAATTGAAGCAGCGGACAGCAGCTGCCATTACTCCATCCCATGCTGGGCAAGGAAAGGCTGCAGCTCCTTTTGCTGATGGGTGAGAGAACTTTCATAAAACCAACCCCCATTTACAACCATTTTCCCCAACAGAAATGAAATAGAGCTGTGCCAGGCTGAAAGGGTTGAGAAATATTCTTCAGCTGAAGCATGAGCAGGACCTGGCACGTTTGCTGTCACTGCTGAGTGGTGGAGCTGGGCTGGCACTCTGCTCCCACACCAGGGTACATGAGGACCGTGCTGTTTATTCCTTTGGCTGTTTTCCCGCCGGAAGTTCAGCTGCTGCAGCCTGCAGCTTGCTGGCAGTGTTGCACTGCTTCTCTTCTGTACCCTGATGGAGGCACTGAACTCAACTTTCTGGTTGCATAGTATTTTGGGAGATTTTAAAGTATCGCCTTTTGAGAAGGTGATACTTGTGGGTGAGGTGGGTGAGCACAGACCTCTTCAGACTCTGCCACTCCTCCTTGGGCTGGGCTGTATCTCCAGCTGTGTATTCCTGGTGCTGCTGTGCTGTGCCCTCACTTCCACTGTCAGACCGTTGTCCTGTCAGGCTGATCTCTGGGGTTAGGGGCAAAGGGGAGCTGCCCCTGGGAAGTGCCTTCATGGGAGTGGTCTTTGTTTTCCTGACAGCTCAGGAGCTGGGAAGCTGTGGGATGCAGGATTAGCCCAGAGCCCATCCTGCCCTTCCTCCAAATGTCTGCCCGAAGGCACTGGGGAGAAATTAGAGACCTCTGCTCTGGCAGAACAGTCAGTGTTGGGTGTTACATTCTGCCAAGCCCCAGGATCACAATCAATTCTTCTCTCTTCCAGTTTCCCGTTCTGCAGGATAACCTGGAAGTGTATCTGGGGCTCCAGCAGTTCGTGGTCACTTCAGGAACAGGTAATAACCACCCTCTAACACTGTGCTCCTCCCTCTTTCATCACTGAACTCCAGCAGCAGCCAGAAATCTCATCATATCAGTTATTCTTATGGCTTGGTTCCTCCCTTGTTCTGGTGTTTGAAATGAAGAGAGCAGAGGTGTTAGGAACGGGTGTGCAGCACCAGATACAACAGCTCCTACCTCAGAAACAAGGGAAGCAGCAGCAGTGAGACCTGCCTGAGGGGAGGTTGTAGCTTAAGGTAATATTGAAATACCCTGGTGTGACCAGGAAAAGGTATCTGTCACATCTCCAATGCTGCTGGCCATGGCAGAATGGTGACTGTTATATAGGCAGTTCTGGAAAAAAAATTTCCCAGTTTTAGGATCATTTCAGTCCTAGGATAAGCAATGTTTTTTTTGGGTTTTTTTGTTTTTTTTTTTTTTTGA
>VXBU01000567.1:53395-72907 GCA_013400315.1 Bombycilla garrulus | reverse complement strand
TTTTTTTTTGGGTGTTTTTTTTTTTTTTTTTTTTTTTGTTTGGTTTTTTTTTGCTTTTCTCTTCTCTTAGATGTGACAGATGAAATGCTGAGCTTCTTCCTCACCCTGTTCCAAGGCCTGAGGGTGCAGATGGGAGTGCCTTTCACTGAGCAGATCATACAGACCTTCCTGAACATGTTCACCAGGTACTGCCCAACACTGGTCACTTCCTTCTTACCCCTCAGGATGGTTTATCTTAGGAGCTGCTCAGCCAGTGGGTTCCTGTCCCTAGAGCAGGCTGTTTCCAGCCTTTGTGGCCAGACTTTTGTCACATCCCAGTGCTGAATCTGAGGAAAACACTTCCAAGTCTGGAGAGACCCAGTGCATGCTCATCAGCCATACCTGCTGTTGTGCAATTCCACAGCTCTCCCACGGCCTTTCTGGCTGTGTGGGGTGTTGAACTGGACTCTCACATTCCCTCTTAGCTCCTTCCCAATGTCTGAGAGTGTCCCCTCACTCATCTTTTGTTGGGGAAGGGGTCTGTCCACCCTCAGTCATAACCTCCCTCCCTTCTGTGGCTTCAGTATTCACTGAGCATTTTAGAGGCATCACCTGTTTTCCAGTAAACCAGGTGAGCCTTTGGCTGTCTGGGAATGTTCCTAATGCCTGTTTGTGTCCCAGGGAGCAGCTGGCAGAGAGCATCCTCCACGAGGGCAGCACCGGCTGCCGGGTGGTGGAGAAGTTCCTGAAGATCCTGCAGGTGGTGGTGCAGGAGCCAGGCCAGGTGTTCAAGCCCTTCCTGCCCAGTGTGATCTCGCTGTGCATGGAGCAGGTGTATCCCATCATTGCTGAGGTAGGGCGGCTCTCCCAGGGCGGGGAGGGGAACGCGTTGCTGGAGGGGCGGCAGCAGTGAAGCTTTGACTTTCCAAGAGCTGAGAACATGGAGGGAAAACACCCTGTGGAGGAGCAGTCAGTGGGATTGGAAGCAGGGTGCATGGAGGATTTTGTCAGGGAGGTGGTCAAAGCAGGAGGTGTAGCTCCGAGTCGGTGATGTGTTTTCAGGGCGTTTTCAGCACGTTTTCAGCGCGTTTTCAGCATGTTTACAGCTGCTGGGCCGGCCGCTCTCTTGGAGAAGTGCTTTGGTGCTCGGCTGTAAAGCGCAGGGTGGCTGGGATCAGGGGTTGGGGGATGCCAGCACAGGAGCCTGCTCTGAGCGCTGTCCCCTCTCCTGCCAGCGCTCATCCCCTGATGTGAAAGCAGAGCTGTTCGAGCTGCTCTTCCGGGTCCTGCACCACAACTGGAGGTACTTCTTCAAATCCAGTGTGCTGGCCAGCGTGCAGAGGGGAGTGCCAGAGGAGCAGATGGAGAACGAAGCCCAGTTCAGTGCCATCATGCAGGTAACTTGTTGCTATAGGACACAAAAAGAACACAGACACACACCGCAGCTCAGGTGATCAGAAGAGAGGAGAAGAGGGTTTATTTTTTCTGACTCCAGTATTTATAGTTTTTCAAAAGTGACAGTGGATTGGACGGTGGCAGTGCCACCTCTCCAAAGACACTGCACAGACAAACAGTCCATCTATTTTTCTCCTCCTCTATGAAGGAATGCAGAAACACTGAAGTGTTTACAGAAAGTGTGTGAGAAAGTTCTTCAGAAATATGTAAATATCAGAAGGCTTAGAAAGTCTTACAAAAATCAGGGCGACAGTAACTCACCCATTCCCACCATTGCCCAGAGCCTGTCCTGCAGGGGAGCACTGCTGGGGGCAGTGCAGTAAACATGGGATCACAGAACCATCAGGGCTGGAAAAACCCTCTGAGAGTGAGTCCAGCCATTCCCTCAGCACTGCCAAGGCCACCACTAAAACATGTCCCCAAGTGCCACATCCACAGGGCTTTTAAATCCCCCCAGGGATGGTGACCCCAGCACTGCCCTGGGCAGTTGTGCCAGTGCCTGAACACCCTTCCATGAAGAAATTCTCTTAATATCCAACCTCACCCTCCCCTGGCGCAGCCTGAGGCTGTTCCCTCTCCTCCTGTCCCTGTTCCTGGGAGCAGCGCCCGACCTCCCCCGGCTGTCCCCTCCTGTCAGGGAGTTGTGCAGAGCCAGAAGGTCCCTCCTGAGCCTCCTTTTCTCCAGGCTGAGCCCCTTTCCAGCCCCCTCAGCTGCTCCTGGTGCTCCAGCCCCTTCCCCAGCTCTGTTCCCTTCCCTGGACACGCTCCAGCCCCTCAGTGTCTTTGTGCTTGTGAGGGCCCCACATGGGCACCTGTGGGTGATGGGTTTAGATGAGTCTTGAGCGAGGTTTTGCCTCCCAAAACTGCTGAAAATGAAAGTTGCTGATGAGTCACCCAGCTGCTGAGCTCACAAGGCACAGAGCCATGCAGGCATGAGGAAGGAGTGTTAGTTCCTCTGCAAGCCTCATCCTGCAATACAAATATTTCTGCCACTGACCCATTTCATTCTGAGTGCTGTGATTGGCACTGGGGAGAGCTGTCAGTGCAGGGAGGTTTTCCTGAGTGTCTCTTGGTTTCCATGGACTTGCTGAGCGCTGCACCACGGGCCCTGGTAGGGAAGGGTGAGTGGGGTAACACCTGACAGGCTTTGGCCTGGGGAATAGAGAGTCATGGAATGCTTTGGGTTGAAGGGACCTGAAAACCCATCCACTTCCACCCCCTGCCATGGGAGGTGGTGTCCAGCTGTCCCAGGCTGCTCCAAGCCCATCCAGCCTGGCCTTGGGCACTGCCAGGGATCCAGGGGCAGCCACAGCTGCTCTGGGCACCCTGTGCCAGGGCCTGCCCACCCTCACAGGAACAATTCCTGCCCAATATCCCATCTATCCCTGCTCTCTGGCAGTGGGAGCCATTCCCTGTGTCCTGTCCCTCCATCCCTTGTCCCCAGTCCCTCTCCATCTCTCCTGGAGCCCCTTCAGGCATTGGAAGGAAGGGGCAGCGTGTGCACAGAGCCAGCTCCAGCCTTCTCAGGTTGGGACATTGGAATTTTAAGAATAACAGACTGTGCTCCATGTGTTACTTCGGTCAGAGCTGGCCAGATTAATTCCCTTGCAATTCCTAGATCACCTTAGACTGCAGGTGGGAGGACTTTGGGAGAGTTTCCCCATCGTGGAGTGCCTGCAGGAACTGGGTCCTTTGTTGTGCACAGGTGGAGAGGGAGCTCTTGCACTGACACAAACTGGGTCATGTTTCTCTCTGGCCTTCCCTTCTCCTGCCACCTTTTGGTGTGAATGAAGCCCAAGCTGGTTCCTGTGCAGGGCTGTCCAAGCATCTCTTTGACTTGTAGCTGGGTAACACTTCCAAACTCTGTTGAATGCCTCGTTCTGGAAGATATTTATGTAATAATCTCAGTTCAGGCTGGATGACAATACTGCGCTGCTTGTTTTACCCTTTGACTCTTGTTGCTCTGATGCAAAACTCTTATTTAATGTTCTGTAAGTGTTCCCACAGCCAGTGCTTTGTGTGGGGGATATTAATAGTTTGTATGCTGATTTCCACCTGAGATCTAAGGCCAGAACTGGCTCAGTCTTGATGGGATCTGGGTCATTTTTGTCCATTTGACAATAAATGGGTCATGTGGGAGAACAAACTCCTCTGTTCACAGTCTTGAAGGGGAACTGTTAAAATCCTGCTGCCTGCCTCTGTTCAGAGCTGACTTCATCCACCTTCATCCCCTGTACAGTGTTTTGGAGGTGTTCAGGATGGAAAAGATGTTTGATCTCACATTGTGCAGACCAGCTCAGGGTCCAGCAGGTTTTGTTCTGGGCTCTTCACTGCACAGTCTCCCCGGGTCCATCTCCAAACCTAAATCAGGGCAGTGACATCTGCTTGGGCTCCTGGCTGAGGCTGAGCCCTGGGCTGTGTCCTGCTCTGTTCCCCCACGCTGCGGTGCCTTTGGTGACATCCCTGAGGAGCAGCCCTGCCCTTGCTGAGCAGCCTGCCTGCCCATGAGCTGGGCTCAGCCTCCCTGGGCCTGCCTGTTCCCAGTGCACCCAGCTTAGCAGCTGCTCTGCAGGGCCGTGCCCGTGTTCCCCCCACAGTGTCACTCCCACGGAGCTGCTGCCAGCAGAGGTGCTGTCAACAACTGCCTGTCTCTTGCACTGAGGCACCCAGGGGTTTGTCCAGGTGTCAGGAGGAAAATGCTGTTGTTTTCCCTGGCAAATCTGATGTTTGTGGTGATCCCCATGCCCTTCCTCCTACTGTGCTTTGTTCCCAGGCGTTTGGCCAGTCTTTCCTGCAGCCTGACATTCACCTGTTCAAGCAGAACCTCTTCTACCTGGAGACACTGAACACAAAGCAGAAGCTGTACCACAAGGTGGGTCTTACCTGAGCCTGTGCTCTCTGTGCATGGCAGGAGGTGGGAGCTGTCCTGGGACTGCTTTTAAACTACTCAGAAGCCCAGGTCAGGATCTGAGGGTTTTGTGCCACAGCCTCTGGGTGGTTGGAATGGAGTTACCACCCCCTGACACTGGGAATGGGGGCCATCCCAGCTCCAGTCCAACAGAGCCTGGATGTGTTCCCTCCTCTGACAGTGAGGGAAAGCAGAGCACACACAGAGACAGTGAGGTGTGTCTGGGGAAGCAGGAATTGGGATCATCAGTGGGACAGTGAGTGCCTCCAGCATTCCCACGTGGGCAGCTGCAGGCATCTGCTGTTCCGGGGTCACTGCCATGTGGGTGTCTCCATCTCTCTTTGGACCCACCCTCCAGGCCCTGTAACCTACCCTTAGCTGCATTGAAGGGTTAAATCTGGAATCCAGGGAATCTGGTCAGCCTGGGAAAGCAGAGCTTTCAGTTTCTCATCGGTGGTGACTCCTGAAGGGCAGCCCTTTGTGTTCACAGGTGCCTGGGGCAGACTTCAGGCATCTGGCGCCATGTTCCCTGGCTCCCAAGAGCTCTGTGCAGGGAACACCTGGCTGGAATTGGAGTGGAACTTGATGCTGGTGGCTTTGCCGATGCTTAGAACTTGGGTCAGAGCATGGAATCATGGAATGGTTTGGGCTGGATGGGGCTGTAAAGCTGATTTATTTTTACCCCCCTGCCATGGGCAGAGACACCTCCCACTGTCCCAGGCTGCTCCAAGCCCATCCAGCCTGGCCTTGGGCACTGCCAGGGATCCAGGGGCAGCCACAGCTGCTCTGGGCACCCTGTGCCAGGGCCTGCCCACCCTCACAGGAACAATTCCTTCCCAATATCCCATCCAGCCCTGCCCTCTGGCAGTGGGAGCCATTCCCTGTGTCCTGTCCCTCCAGCCCGTGTCCCCAGTCCCTCTGCAGCTCTCCTGGAGCCCCTTCAGGCCCTGCAAGGGGCTCTAAGGTATCCCTGAAGCCCCAAAGCATAAGCTAAGTGTGGACAAATTCAACATTAACTTTTAAGCTGATGCTGACTGAGCTTATTTTAGCCATTTCAATCTGGCTTGGCTTAGAAAATCATCTCAGCGCTCACCAGAGTTTGCCGATGCCGCTGTAGCTGTGGCTGCTCTGTCCTTGCTGGATTTGTCCTCCTGTGGGAGGAGTGAAATCCCCTAACCCTGTGCCCCTGTCCCTGTGCAGAAGATCTTCAGGACCACGATGCTGTTCCAGTTTGTGAACGTGCTGCTGCAGGTGCTGGTGCACAAGTCCCACGACCTGCTGCAGGAGGAGATCGGCATCGCCACCTACAACATGGCCTCGGTGGACTTCGACGGCTTCTACTCCGCCTTCCTGCCCGAGTTCCTGGCCAGCTGTGATGGGGTGGACTCCAACCAGAAGAACGTGCTGGGGAGGAATTTCAAAATGGACAGGGTAAGGAAGGGACCTGCAGCGTCGTGGTGGTCCCAGGCTGCACGGTGCTCCCCCAGAACACAGCTGGGAACGTCTCCAGGCAGTGCCTCTCGTTCCCAACGCTTTCCGTGCTCAGCAATCCCCAGCCAAGCATTTCTCACTGCAGGTAGCAGAGCTGCCACCTCATCCCTCAGGCTGCAGGATGCTGTGGGGCTCAGGGGATGTGTTTCCTGGAGGAAGTTTTCATTGGAGTAGGCTGGCAGGTTCCCAAGTGGGATGCTCAGGTCTTTGCCTAAATCTCACTCCAGCTGCTGGCCAGGTGTTTGAGGGTTACAGTAAGGACAACAGCAGAGCACCTGCAAAGGCTCACAATTCCTGCAAACCCCTGATGTGTGGGAAGGAATCGTGTGGAATATGATGGCAGAGCAGCAGGTCCTGGCTTTCATTTCCTGAGGGTTGTCCATTGAGTGCTCCCTGTCCTGAGGGAGGGGATGGGAATTGGAGACCAAGGGTGAGGACAGGAATGGAACCCTGGGGGAATCGCTTGGCTCTGGAAGGCAACTGTTCTTCAGGAATATCAGCCCTTGTGTGGCACCCAGGAGCCTTGGCAGGAGGGCAGCAAGGACTTAGTGCTGCATCTGGCATGGAACCAGGCTGGGAGAGCTGGGGGTGCTCACCTGGAGAAGAGAAGGCTCCAGGGACACCTCAGAGCCCCTTGCAGGGCCTGAAGGGGCTCCAGGAGAGCTGCAGAGGGACTGGGGACAAGGGATGGAGGGACAGGACACAGGGAATGGCTCCCACTGCCAGAGGGCAGGGCTGGATGGGATATTGGGCAGGAATTGTTCCTGTGAGGGTGGGCAGGCCCTGGCACAGGGTGCCCAGAGCAGCTGTGGCTGCCCCTGGATCCCTGGCAGTGCCCAAGGCCAGGCTGGATGGGCTTGGAGCAGCCTGGGACAGTGGGAGGTGTCTCTGACCATGGCAGGGGGTGGAACTGGATGAGTTTTAAGGCCCTTCCCAGACCATTCCATGATTCCATTCCTCTGCGAACAGAGCCTGGATCCCTCCTCGGGGCAGCCCTGAAACCATCTCTGCCCAGAAGCTGCAGTTCCCTGGGCTCAGACTGAGCCGGGCTGGGTCTGTTCATGTGGGAGCACCCACTGGGTTTCTGCCCGTCTGGCTCCCTCCGTGCCCGCTGCGAGGCCGTTCCTAGCAGTTGTTATCTCCCTTGCAGGACCTGCCCTCGTTCACGCAGAACGTGCACAGGCTGGTGAACGACCTGCGCTATTACAGACTGTGCAACGACAGCCTGCCCCCGGGCACTGTGAAGTTATAGTGACTGCACTGGACTCCTCCCTTGGCAGGGAACAGATCCGTGTTTCGGTTTTGCCACCGCCCCCTCTCCTCCCGGGCCGTGCCGGCGCTGCAGGCCGGGCTCCTGCCCGTGCCCACGCCCTGGATTCACCGCGCTCCACCGCTTCCTTTGAGTTCTCCCTGCCCAGCCCGAGGCCGCAGCTGGAGCCAGCAGGATGTGTCTTAATGCCCGCCCCCGGGGCCTCCCGACTGCTGGGATATCCCTCTCCCGGGGCTTTCCCTCTGCTCCTGTAGCACTTTGTTGCGTCTGGAGGTGGCCGGAGAGATCATGTCCGTATCAAGCGCGAGGCAGAAGCGCCAAAGACCACTTCAGACATTCGTACCTTCGTGTCATTCCACCTTCCTGCCCCGCCCAGCTCTCGGAGGAGGAGTCTCCTGACGTTGGGACTGGTTTGGCACTTCTGTCACTCCCTTTGTTTTTAAATTGCCTTGAAAAACCTCCCCCATGTTGGCGGGGATTTAGAGACTTTTTTTGGGTTTTTTTTTAAACGTTTTCTCATCATTCCATTGTGATACTAAAACAACATGCTTAATGGGAATAAAGTGCTTACTTTGTTGTTTTAAATAACTTGGGGATGGGTTATTCTGCAACTCTAGGTCATTCTGTAAGTGAACACGCAGTGATCCACAGCTTTTCCCAGGATCAGGAATGAGGAGTAGCCAACAAGGATCCCAACAGGTCCTGGAAGGTGCAGATCAGTGGTGGCTTCTTCTTCCGCTGTCGCCGCGTTGTTTTCCTCCTGTGTTTGCTGTCACATGCTGTGGTGATCCATTCATTTCCTCCAGCACACTTGTCTGAATCGATCATGAAGTGCCTGCAGGAAGAAATCCCCCATTCCCAGGAGCCTGGAGCCAAAGTTCACCCTCTGCCCAGTGCTCCCGCAGTGGCATCTGTCTGGTAAAATCCCAGACACCAGTCAGGCAGGACTAGATTGTGTGGGGCTCGTGGATCTCTGATCATGCAGCTGGGAAGGATTTCTTTTCCCTGAGGTCTCTGGTTGGAAAGCAGTATTAAATCAATCTTATTTTTTATATTTAATAGATTAAATTTGAGAGGAACTTCTCACAAGGGGCATGGAGTGACAGGACAGAGGGCTCCCCTCGGGATGGATGTGGGCTGTGCTCTCACCCTGCAGGGCTTGGGGTTCCAGACCGGGATGTTCCATGTCAGGATGCTCTGGGTGGGGAGGATGCTCCGTCCTGGGAGCCCGGCCCCGGCTGCTGCTTTAAGGGGAGGGACGGAAGCCTGATCCGGCCCCGGGCTCGGCCGGGCCCTTAAAGCCCCCGCAGAGCGACCGAGCCCGGCTCCGACCCGCCGGGGCCGCCATGGGCTCCTTGGGGCGCTGCCTGGCCCGGAGCCTCCCGCGGGGACAGCCGGGCCTGAGCTCCCCCGGGCCCCGCCGCTACGGCTCCGGTGAGACACGGCCCCGTCCCTGTCCTGCCCCTGGGGACCCTGTCCCCACCCTCCTCCTGTCCCCGGGGGACGCTCTCCTCCTCTCCATCCTGTTCCCCGTCCCCTGCTTGTGCTGCCCCCTCAGAGCTCCCGTTCCCCTCGTGTCCCCGTGGTGCCCCATCCCCTCGCGGTGTCCCCGGTCCCTCCATCCCGGGCGGTTGGCGGCTCACGGGCCGCTCTCACCCCTTTGTGGGGGCAGTCGGTGCCGGGCTCTGCTGTCCCCAGCCCCGTGCCCCGCGGTGGGGCAGAGGCCGAAGCTGGCGCTCCCTGAAGGTCCCGAGGGGTTCAGTGTCCCCAGGACCGTTCTGGGGGAGCCCCTGTGCTGTCCCGGGAGGACAGGGCAGACTCTGCCCGAGCCGAGCCGTGTTCAGCAGTGCCCGGGGACGCGGCCCTGCTCATGGGGTCGATTTGTCCCGCTCTGTCTTCACAGCCCGGGACGGGTCCCCGAAGCCTGGGAGTGGCAGTGAAGTGTCCTCTCTCCCTCTCCCTTCCTGTCCCGTGTCCCTCCAGCTGACGGGATGCACTGTCCCCTGGGGCCTCTGTCCCCTCCTGCGGCGCAGCTGTGGCAGGGCCAGCAGCGGGATGAGACCCGGCTGTCCCTCGGGTGACAGCGGCGGGGCCGGACCCTGCCGTGCCACGGTGATCGATTTTCCTCTCCACCAGGGGCTGTGACCGGGGACCCTCCGCGCGGTGGGGGAGGCCCCGGGGCCAGGCAGGGGACAGAGTTCCCAGCACCGGGACACGGCACTGACATCCCTGGCTTAAAGGCTATTTCCTGGCCAAGGACATATCCCCAACATCCATCAGCGCTCTGTGGCACGGCCCGAGACCACACCCGCCTGAGAGGCACAGCTTGTCCAGGGGCCACGGGCCCGGGAGGGGATGGGGACAGGGACGGGGACAGGGACGCGGGGCGGTTTCCCATCGGCAGCCTCGGGGCCGAGTACAGCCCACGGTGCCGCGGGGACAGCTCGGATCGTGCTGGCGCCGTGTCCCTGTGTGGCGGGTCCTGTGTCCCGCGGAGGTGACGGTGACCGCGGTCCCCGCGCAGCCCCCGCGGCGCTGCAGGAGAGGACGCTGCTGGTGGCCAAGCCGGACGCGGTGCAGCGGCGGCTGCTGGGGGACATCATCCAGCGCTTCGAGCGCCGCGGCTTCAAGCTGGTGGCCATGAAGCTGCTGCAGGTAGCCGGGCCCGGCGGTGAACGCTGCTGCGGAGCCGGGGGTGGCCGTGGGACACCGCCCGGGTGTCACTGTCACCGCCGCTGCCGCAGGCGGACCGGAGGCTCGTGGACCAGCACTACGAGCAGCTGCGGCTGAAGCCCTTCTACCCCGCGCTCGTCGCCTACATGACCTCGGGGCCGGTGGTGGCCATGGTGAGGGCACAGTTCCGGGGTCCCGGGGGGCGCGGGGGCTCGGGGGACTCAGCCGTCCCTGTCCCGCAGGTGTGGGAGGGCTACGACGTGGTGCGGTGCACGCGGGCCATGGTCGGGGACAGCAGCGCCGTGGGGACCATCCGGGGCGACCTCAGCGTGCACATCACCAGGTAGGGCCGCGGGGGGCGGGACCCCACGGCCCTGGCACCGTCCCCATCCCTGTCCCCTCGCAGGAACGTGGTCCACGCCAGCGACTCCGTGGAGACGGCCCAGCGGGAGATCGGCTTCTGGTTCCAGCGGGACGAGCTGGTGGCCTGGGACAGCAGGGACAGGGACAGCATCTACGGGCTCTAGGGTCGGAGCCCAGACGGGGGCACCCCCCGCTCCCAATAAACCCCGGTGCCTCCAGCTCTGACTCGGGTCTCCTTCCTCGGATGTCACCATCAAGTTCAGCGGGCTCTGGGAGGCACTGGGATGTCCCCAGAGGGCACTGGGTGGCACTGGGAAGCTCTGGGAGGCACTGGGGTGGCACTGAGAAACCCTGTGAGACAGCGGGCTGTCCCTGGGGAGCACTGGGGCTGTATTGGGAAGCTCTGGGCTGTCACTGGTACACCTGTGGAAGCTACTGGGTTAGCACTGGGAAGCTCTGTGAAGCACTGGGATGTCCCTGGGAGCACTACTGGGAGAAACTCTGGGTGTCCATGGACTGTTCCTGGGGGGCACTGGATCCATACTGGGAAGCTCTGTGACAAACTGGGGTAGTGCTGGGAAGCTCTGGGATGAACTGGGGTGTCTCACTGATGCGGTACTGGGAAGCTCGGGAAGGGCCTGCGATGTCCCTGGGAGCACTGGAACTGTACTGGGAGGCCCTGCCAAGAACTAGGCTGTGCCTCGGGGGCTGCAGGGGCTCTGCAGAGACCAGGAGGAGAAGAGGGTGGGGTCTGAGCTGTAGAACTGGGGTCCGTGCGACACTGTGACGCCGCTGGGAACCACTGGGACACCGCTGGGTGGCACTGGGACACCGCCGAGAGGTGCTGGGATGCCACTGTGAAGCACTGGGACACCACTGGGTGGCACTGGGGGCAACTGGGACACTACGGAAAGCACTGGGACGCCACGGGGAGGTACTGGGATACCATTGGCACGGTGGATAACACTGGGAGCACCGGGACAGCACCGGGACAGCACTGGGAGCAGCGGAATATCCCTGGGATGTCACTGGGATATCAATGCGATATCACTGGCATAATCACGGGATAATCAATGGGATGGCACTGGGATGTCACTGGGATATCACCGGGATGCCACGGGGGTAATTAGCGGGATAATTAGCGGGATAATTACCGGGATAATTAATCACGGGACAATCGCCGGGAGCTCCGCTCTCCCGCGCTGCAGTTCCCGCCGTGGCCGCTCGGTGTCGCTGTGTCCCGGAGTCCCCGTTGCCAGGCGACGGCGGCGGCGCCGCGCAGCCGCAGTGAGCCGCGCCCGCCCCCGCCATGGCCGAGGCCGCCATGGCCGCGCGGGTCCCCCCGGACGAGGACGGGGACGAATGTCTGCCCCAGTACCGGCACCTGCTCAGCCCCGACCTGCTCGCGTGAGTCCCGCCGCTCCGGGGGGCCCACCGGGGCCGCCTGCCCGGGCTCCGGCTCTGAGCGTGCCTCTGTTCCACAGGGGCCAGGTGGCGTTCATCACCGGCGGCGGCTCCGGCATCGGTTTCCGCATCGCCGAAATCTTCATGAGGTGCGGGAGCCCCTGCGGTGGCACGGCTTCCTCCTTCCCTTCTTCTTTCCCCTGTTCCCTTCTCTTTCCTCCTCTTCCCTTCTTTTTCCGCACTTTTCTTCTCTTCACCCCCTTCTCTTCTCTTTCCCCCGTCCCATCCCTGTCCCCGCTGCGGTACCAGCCCTGCCGGAGCCGGGATGTGAAGGGAGGTTCCGGGGGCAGGGCCTGCTTGGAGCAGCAGCAATTCCTGCGAGGAACACCCGAACTCCTGGGGATCCCGAGGCGCTGCCGAGGAGCCCGGCCCTTCTCACCTGCCCCTTCCCTGCAGGCACGGCTGCCGGACCGTCATCGCCAGCAGGAACCTGCAGCGAGTGTCCGAGGTGAGACCGGGCTGCAGCGGGAGAGCTGCGAGCCCCGGGAAGCCTTCTGCTCCCCCGTGGGAGCCCTGGGAATGGTGCAATAGGAGGAATGGCTTCCCAGTGCTTCCCAATGCTTCCCAGTACTTCCCAGCCTCCCAGGCCTGGGCACTCCGGAGGTGCTGGGCAGGGTGGGTGCGGTTTTGGGGGGGCTGCACCCACCCCACCTCCAGCACAGTTCAGATAACCTGGAACCTGCTCTGCAGGGGCACTTCCACAATCGTGATGGCTTTTTGTGGGGGAGGGAGACAGAAATGAGCTGTGGGAGAGGTTTGTCAGCTGGGCAGAGTCCAAAGTTGGACTGAAACCCCAGCGTGGAGTAGGACCAGGGCCCAGAGGCTGTGTGGCTCGAGGTGGGTTGCACAGATATCCTGTGTTTTGGGGCAGAGGGGAGGGTGCAGCTGTGGTTGGCTGTCATTTCCCACTCCCTCATGCTCACGTGCCAGAAGAAGCTGCAAAGCTCAGCAGGTTTTTAGTCCCCAGGGGTCAGAGTCTTCTGAGGCCACAGAATCTGCAGTCCAGGGCTCCAGCTGCTTGTGCACCCGTGTGTCGTTGGGGCTCAAAACCTCTCACAGAGCCCAAAAGAGAAGCTGGAGCAGCTTTGGGTGTTGTGTGGAGCTGCTGCTGAACTTGTACGTCCCCTGTGTTTAATTTGCTGGGGGAAATCTTACTGTTAATGAGCCATAGGGGTGGCTTGTGACAAACCCTGAGCTGCAGAGCTGGTCTGTCTCACAGCCTGACACCTGGCTGCTCTTTGCTCTTTTGCCCACTGACTTCTGGGATCTAAAAGGCAGCTGTGCTTGGGCTCCTGACAAAAATGCCTTGCTGGGGTCCAGCCTTTGTGCTTGCCCTGCAGAGATGTTGCCTGGGATGTGCTGCGTCCATGGCAACCCATGCAGGTAAGTGGGCTTAGCCAGCTGTGGCCACCCCAGAATCCAGGGTGGCTGGGATACAGCATGCAGGAGCTTTCCCTGGCCACCCCACTGTGGCAGCTACAGCTGGGCTGGAGCAGCACAAGGAATTTGGCCATGACAGGCACTTACTGGAGAAGTAAACAAGTCCTTGGGCACGTCATTGGTAGGACAGGTTTAAAAACAAGCAGGGGACCTCAACCAATCCCTCTAAACCACAGGAAGAGGTGCTGGGCAAACCTAAGCCCTGTGTCCAGTCGTTGTCTGGGAGTGGGAAATTCAAAGCCCCTCTAAAAGGGGGTGCTTGACAATTAACGTGTGACTATTGCTACGTGAACTCGGTGTGTGTATATCACTGTTCCTGTCTCCAGCATCAAAGTGAGAACCCCAGGGCTAGCAGGGTGCAGCCAGGCTCTCTCAGGTCTCTCTTTGTTCTTTCAGGCCTCGAAAAAGCTGGTGGCAGCCACGGGGCAGCAGTGCCTGCCCCTGTGCATCGACGTCCGGCAGCCCCAGACCATCGCGGCAGCCGTGGACGAGGCGCTGCGGGAGTTCAAGAGGATTGACATCCTCATCAATGGTGAGGATGGAGAGGGCAGGGTGAGGCTCTGGGCTCCCTGCTGGCCCGGGTGTTTTCCTCACAGGCACCCCTGGGAGCACAGAGGAGCAGAGATCCGTGTGGTGCGTGGCCGTCCCTGTTTGTCTGGGTGTGCATCATCCCGCTCCCCTCGTGCTGGCTGTGCTGCTGGGCACCCAGAGCCACCAGCCTGTCCCTTATCAGGGCTGTCCCCTGTGCAGCGTGCAGACATTGCCCCTCAGCCTCCCTGTCCCACAAGGGCCCTGACATCTCTCCCAGCCCTGTCCTGCCTGTCCTTGTGGTTCAGGTGCTGCCGGGAACTTCCTGTGCCCAGCCAGTGCTCTGTCCTTCAACGCCTTCAAGACAGTGATAGACATCGACACCCTGGGCACCTTCAACACCTCCAAAGTCCTCTTTGAGAAATATTTCCAGGTAAGTGGCCCAGAGCCAGGGGACCCTGAGGAGAGGCTCTGGTAGTGTCAGACCACACTGTGCTCCTGGGGAAACCAGGGAAGTGCAAGGACCCAGATCCTCCCTGCACAGACCCACTCTGTTCCCTTCCAGGGATCCCAGCCCTGAACTGGGGCTCCTCCTGTCCCTTGCCCTGGGGCTTTGTGCTGTCGCAGCGCCTTTCCATGCTCTGACACCTGGAGAAGCTGTGATCTCCTGCTCCTTTTCCAGTTCTGCCACTTTCCCTTGGCCTTTCCTTCTACCCTGCATGTCCCACCTCTCCAGCAGGGTCCTGCTGGCTGCCCCACCTCTGAGCTTCAGTGGGTAGAGCTGCCCCAGTGATGGCTTGGCAGCGTCTGTGGGTGACTGTCCCTCCAAGCCCAGCTCTCCTGTCCCTCAGAGCCCTCTGTGACCCTTTGTGCTTCTCCCTGCCTGATTCCACATCTCCTCTCCTCCCCCAGGACCACGGTGGGGTCATCGTTAACATCACAGCGACCCTGAGCTACCGAGGGCAGGCCCTGCAGGTGCACGCTGGGGCTGCCAAGGCTGCCATAGGTACCTCAACACACTCTGCTGGGGCTCTGAGCCACGTGGGGCCAGGAAAGAGGCTGGTTCTTCCTCAGCACTGGGGTGGGAAGATGCCTCGGGGAGGGGTAGGCGTGAATCGGTGTGGCTACTGCGTGCCTGGGTTTGGGATGAGGCTCTTCCCCCCTCCAGAGCCCTTTGCTCTCAGCCAGCCTCTTCTGTGGCTTTTTCCCCGCCTCAAAAGAAGTTGCTGGAATGGCTGTGCTCCGCGTTTCTCAGTGCTGTTGCAATGCCTCCCCAGATGCCATGACCCGTCACCTCGCCGTGGAGTGGGGACCCAGCAACATCCGTGTGAACAGCCTGGCCCCCGGCCCCATCTCGGGCACCGAGGGCTTCCGACGCCTGGGTGAGGCAGCCTGGGCTCAGGCCGTGCCAGGGCAGTGCCCCGCTGGCATTCAGGGGATGGCACCCCTCTGTCACACAGCTCCTGGAGGTGTGCTGGGCACGGCACAGCTCTGTGGAACAGCCCTTCCCACATCCCTGCTGCGCCACGGGCACTGGTGTGGCAGCAGTTTGGGCTCTCTGATGCCGTGATGGATCGTGCTCCCCCACAGCTCAGCCCTGCCTCAGGGGTCGGCTCCTGTGGGCCATCAGCAGAGTGCTGGTGCAGCCCCAGAGGGCAGGGAAGACCTGGAACTCTTGGAGTGGGTCCAGAGGCCATGGAGATGCTCCAAGGGCTGGAGCCCCTCTGCTCTGGAGCCACGGACACCTCAGAGCCCCTTGCAGGGCCTGAAGGGGCTCCAGGAGAGCTGCAGAGGGACTGGGGACAAGGGATGGAGGGACAGGACACAGGGAATGGCTCCCACTGCCAGAGGGCAGGGCTGGATGGGATATTGGGCAGGAATTGTTCCTGTGAGGGTGGGCAGGCCCTGGCACAGGGTGCCCAGAGCAGCTGTGGCTGCCCCTGGATCCCTGGCAGTGCCCAAGGCCAGGCTGGATGGGCTTGGAGCAGCCTGGGACAGTGGGAAGTGTCCCTGCCCATGGCAGTGCCCTCCCAACCCCAACCATTCCATGATTCCATGGTTCTAAAGCTCTCTGAGGTCCTGTCTTGTGCTTGTTGTGTCAGTACAAAATCCCTGCTGGCCTTGCGCTCCCCTCTTTTAAACCTTCCTGTGCTTTTTAATCCCAGGGCTGTGCCAGAATCTCATCCCAGTTCCCTGGAGCACTAAGCCAGCCCCATGGGCAGTGCTGCAGTGCCTGGCCAGCCACGGTGGTGGACAGCCCTCCCATGGCCCAAACTGACTCTTCCCCGCTCCTTTTAGGTGGGAAAGTAGCCGAGAAGTCCAAGCAGTTCTCGATGATCCCGCTGCAGCGCGCGGGGAACAAGACGGAGATCGCGCACAGCGCCCTGTACCTGGCCAGCCCCCTCTCGTCCTACGTCACCGGCACCACCCTGGTCGTGGATGGTGGCAGCTGGCTCACCTCCCCCAACAGCTTCTCTGCCTTGCTGGGTATTGCCTCCTCCTCTGCTAAACTCTAGGTGACTGCATTTCCCCCTCGTGGGACTGGAGCAGGGCTCCTCAGGGAAACCCTGGGGCACAGGGCCTGTGAGGAGCGGTTGAGGGAGCTGGAAAGGGGCTCAGCCTGGAGAAAAGGAGGCTCAGGAGGGACCTTCTGGCTCTGCACAACTCCCTGACAGGAGGGGACAGCCAGGGGAAAGGTCAGGCTCTGCTCCCAGGGAACAGGGACAGAGAGAGGGAATGGCGTCAAGCTATGCCAGGGGAGGTTTAGGTTGGGTATTAGAGAAAATTTCTTCATGGAAGGGTGTTCAGGCACTGGCACAGCTGCTCAGGGCAGTGCTGGGGTCACCATCCCTGGGGGGATTTAAAAGCCCTGTGGATGTGGCACCTGGGGACATGTTTTAGTGGTGGCCTTGGCAGTGCTGGGGGAACAGTTGGGTTTGATGGTCTTAGAGAGCTTTTCCAACTGAAATAATGATTCTTAACCATGATTCTCCCGGGACATGGCTGCTGTAGCAGTGGGTACAGTGTCCTCATGGACAGTCCTAGGGATGACTTGGGACCAGCAGAACCTGCTGGATTTTCCCTTGGAGCCTGGCTTGTGACATTGTGTCTTTCGGATGCTTGTCCAAGCACCTCTGAGATTTCCCCAAGGCAACATGATGCTTGCTTTCTGTCCCCCAGCAGCAGGATTGAGCACAAAGAATCCCAAGAGCCTCTTCCTTTCATGAATTCCTGCAGCCTGGCTGGGGAAGGGGTCTCCTGCCTTCCTCTCCTCCCTGCCTGTGTCCCACCTGGCAGCCTCCATGAGCTGGGCAGGTCCCAGCAGGGCTCTGTCCCCACCTCCTCCCTCTCTTGCAGATGTCTGGGCTGCAGGAGCAAACCAGCCCCTCTGATGGCCGGCCTGGGACTGACCAATGCACAGATGTGACCTGGGACACCACAGGGGACATCTCCCAGAGCCAGTGCCGACAGCCCCAGCCTCTCCTCGGCCGCTGGTGGTAGTGGTGACACCAGTGTCTGCCTGGGGGACACAGCTCTGGGGTGCTGGGTGGAGACCAAGCCAGTGCCATCCTGTGCCATCGCTGCCTTCTGAGCTGCTGTGGCTGTGGGGGCAGAGACAGCGTGGAGGGCACAGATGGTCACTGTCCCTTTGTGGCTTCCTCCAAGCTGCTCTCGTGGCCTTTCCCAAGCCCCAAGCAGTGCCACCCATGGGTACCCATCCTCTTACCCCCCTTTCCCCTCTCTTAGCCTGAGAACTCCCCCAGCAGCAGCTCCTGTTTGGGAGGGGAAGCAGCACAGCCCTCCTGGGCTCTGGGTCACCCAGCATGGGCCCAGTTCTGCCTCGGCAGCTCTCGGAAGGGAAACTGTGGCAGGGGGAGGTGGCTGTGTCACCTGAGGGGTCCTGGTGGGACAGTGGTCCCGGGAGGCTGCCAGGGGTGCAGCTGGAGTGCCCCTCACCCAGGAGCAGAGGTGTGAGGGCAGATCCCCCAGTGCTGCCAGTGTCCAGTGCTCTGTCCACACCCATCTGTCTGTCACACCAGTGTCACGCTGTCTCCTTCCAGACACTCAGGCTGAGGGTAAGTGAAGGCTAGAACTGGAGCCCAGTTCTTTCCTCCTGCTGGGCTGCATGAGTGGCACTGCTGGAGCCAGCCCTGTGTCTGTGTGCACCTTCATGCTGCTGGTGGTGGTTTCTAGGCTCACCCTGGATTCCCTGAAGCCTGTTCTCCCACTTAATTGTATTTCCTACTTGATTGTAGACTTGCCAGGTTTTATTCCTTCCTCCAGGCCACAAATAAAGAACTTGCCCCCTGAGCAGTGATACCTCTCTCTGCTGTATGAGCACCAGTGCCCTGCCCAGCTGACTGGTCCCAGTGGTCCAAACTGGGAGAAGGGAGAGCCACTGCTCCCACTGACAGAGCCTTGTGTGGCTCCAGTCCTTGGCTCTGGTGCCCCAGTGCTCCAGGCTCACAGGGCTTGGGGACCTGCCAGCTGCTCAGCCCCAGTGGCTCTGGGAAGGTGCTGAGGGCTTGGTGAGAGACTCAGCCCTTCAGAGGGATGAGGATGCAGTGCTTGGGCTGCGATCTGGGTGGTGTCCTTTGCCTGGTCCCCTGGGATTTGGCTCCTGTTCCAGGGTGACAGGATGTTTTCTCCTGGAGGAGGTACTTGTGTGATGTGTGTTGGCTGTTCTGCCCAGCTGCAGCCGTGTCTCTGACTTGCATGCCTGTTCTGGGAGGCTCCACGGGTTTCACTGTTCAGCCATGAGCAGGGGGCTTGGGCACTGTCAGGGCTGTCCTGGCTCTGTGGCCACCCCAGGAACAGGGAGCTGAGCTCGGCCACGTGCCCTCCAGCCCCTGGGGCTCCAGGCCAAGCCTTGGCACGGCCTGTTACTGCAAGAACCCATGCAGGGGTGCAGAGCTGCCACTCACAGCATCAGGCTGTCACCTGCAGCGCTGCAGGCACCTTGTTCCCCTGCCAGCAGGAACCCTGCTCGAGCTGTCTGGAAGCTGGGAATTGTATTGGCCAGGGGGTTTTGCAGGGAATGGCTTGGGCAGGTGTCACCGTGCAGCTGTGCTTCCCCCGTGGGACTGACAAAGGAGCCCTGCTCAACTGCAGGAATGGCTGTGATGAGGAGCAGGATTNGCAAGAACCCATGCAGGGGTGCAGGGAGCAGGATTGGGAGCAAGGGTTTCCATCCTTGCCACCGCTGCACTGACTGCACAGGGGTGACATCCTCTCAGGGATGCTGCTGAACTCTGCCTCTCAGGGTTGAGCGGGCTGGGGAACAGAGACGTTGTGGCCCAACAGGCTGATCCTGAGATGTCACACACCTCCGTGGCCTGGGCAGGGTCACTGGGGCCAGGGATGCTCTTGCTCATCAAGTTTGCTGCTAATTATACCCAGGGGCTGTAATTCCACCCGCTGGGCCAGCTCATGGCTGTGTTAGCGGGGTCACTAGCGGGGAACTGCAGGTGCACCGAGCCTGCAGGCTGCGAGCCCTGAGGAGGGGCCTTCATTAATTAATTAATTAACTCAGTGACGTCCTGCCAGGCTGTACCGGTGCTCAGTTCCCCCTGGAGCAGCTCAGGGATCCCGGTGCGCGGTGCTGTCCCCCTGGGCTGGGGGTGTCCCCAGGTGGGTGTCCCGGTGCACAGTTCATACCTAAAGGGATTTGGGGTTCCAGAGCACAGTTCATACCTAAAGGGATTTGGGGTTCCAGTGCACAGTTCATACCTGAAGCAGCTGGGCGGTCCTTTTGCATGGTTCCCCCCTACAGGGGTTTGGGGTCTTGGAGCACGGTTCGGGCTTGGAGTCCCAGAGTGTGGTTCGGGTTTGGGGTCCTGGAGCAAGGGTCGGGTTTGGGGTCTCACAGTGTGGTTCGGGTTTGGGGTCCCGGAGCACGGTTTGGGGTCCCGGAGCACGGTTCGGGTTTGGGGTCCCGGAG
>VXBU01000567.1:18868-52660 GCA_013400315.1 Bombycilla garrulus | reverse complement strand
CCGCGTCTCCGCCCGGTCTTCGACGCCCTGGACCGCGACGGCGATGGCTTCGTGCGCGTGGAGGAGTTCGTGCAGTTCGCCACGGCCTACGGAGCCGAGCAGGTGAGCGCCGGCCGGCCCCGGACACCGCACCTGCCCCCCGCGGGCGCTGGGCCCGGTGCCGACTCCGGGCCCGGGCATCGCGGGGGCGGCCCCGCTCGGTGTCCGGTGCCCCGCCGCCCGAGGGTGATGGTGGCTCCTGTCCGGGCTCCGGCCCTCGGAGAGAGTCGGTGTCCCCAAAGACAGCGCTGGCGTCGCCGTCGCCCCGGGTGAAGGGCACGCGTGGCCCGAGCGGCTCCCTCTGCGCCGGGAGGCAGCGGAGCTGCCGCGTTCCGGGGGAGCGATGCCGCCGGGAGCCGGCAGCTCTTTGTTCTCCATCGCTGCCTCTTCGGGCTTCGGCTGGGCAGCGGGGACATCCCGGGTGTGGCGCTGCTCCGTGCTGGCACCGCACCGGCCGTGGGTCACCTCCATAGCGGGCAGCATCCCTGCCCGTGGCAGGGGGGTGGAACGAGGTGATCCTTAAGGGCCTTTCCTACCCAGACCATTCCATGGTTCCCTGCTACCTCTCTTATCTCGGGTTTGACACTCTGAATGTGTATTTCCCCCCTCTTTCTGCTGCTTTGTGTCCTGGCTAGCCGGTGTTCCCCTGCAGCAGATCAGAGGCGATGTAATTTGAAGCTGCCTGGGCTGACCCAAAATGGAGCAAGCTCCGGCAGCGCTCACCAGGGGATGGAGATGGATTTGTTGGTGTTTCGTGCATTGGCCTGGGCTGGTATCGCTACCAGGAAAAGAAGATGTATTTTTTTAAGGCTTGCAGGCATTGCTGTGAAGTTTCCCTGTCTGCTCTCGTTCTCCATCCGTGCCTGCTGCGCGGGTATTTAAGTGCCATGACAAAGCAAATCATGTGTGAAGGAGGCTTTTGGTGGAGGAGGGCTTTCTATCCCTGTCTTCGTGCTAGAAACACCTCTCAAAGATAAAACAAATGTATTTATTTTAGAAAAACAGCCCTGCGAAGTGGAGACAGGGATCTTCTTTGTGTTGCTGGTGGGGTCCCTGTGTGTGCAGAGGGTCTCAAGGTGTGAGCACAGGGACCTGGGCTGCTCCTGCCTGTGCCAGGGGAGAGGCTTTATTCCTAAATCCTCTGTTCTGCGCTGTCCTGCCACGGGCCAGGCTCCCTGTGCCACTGCTGTTCCTAGCAGAGGAAGTGGGAGCAGACGGTGGCTCCCAGCTCCTGCACACGGTGCCACCTCCCTGGGGGACTGTTTGCCTTCATGTCCCTCGCCGTGGAGCAGTCCAAGGACGTGGGAAGTGGGGACAGGAGATGGCGTGTGCTGGCAGGGGATGTGTCAGGTGGCTCTGGGTGTGCAGCTCAGCCCGGCAGCACCCGATGCCGGCGTGGGGATGGTGCCAGAGCTGCAGAGGGGCCTCCCTGAGCCTGGAGAACGCTCTCAGACCATGGCCTGGGGAGCGGCTGCGGGCTGTTAAGATCCCCCCAAAACACAGGGGCATGTTCCCGGAGGATTTGTGCCACTGGATAGGGTCTGTCCCTATGGATCCATCTCTGAAGGGAAGGGGCTCTCTGCAGGGTCCCTGTTCCGTCCTGCTGAGCACAGCTAATGCTGCCTGTGCTGCCATAAACGATGCTTTGAAAGCGCGTTTCTCTTCAGCGAGAGGCTGGTCCGGGCAGCTCTTGGCATGCAGGACAGCTGGGTGCTGGTGCAGGGAGTGCTGAGCACCTCGGGGAGGATGGTGTGGCTGAGCCACCAGGTCCTGGGCACCCCAGGGGACTGGCAAAGGAGGAGGGGTGATGCCTGTGTGTGCAAGAGGAGTTGGTGTGAGTCTGCAGCTTAGAAAAGACCTGAGCGGGGAGGAGGAGAAGGGCTTGGTGATTGGGTCCGTAAGCTCCCAGCAGATCACGGAATCACAAATATCCTGGGTGGAAAGGGTCCCACAGGAATCACTGAGTCCAGCTCCTGGCCTGCACAGACACCCCAACAATCCTTCCTGTGCCTTGGCATTGTCCAGACACCCCTGGAGCTCTGGCAGCCTCGGGGCTGTGCCCGTTCCCTGGAGAGCCTGGGCAGTGCCAGCACCCTCTGGGGAAGAACCTTTTCCGGATATCCCACCCTTATGTGTGGAGTAATAAAGGGAGGAGTTCTGGGGAAGTTCCTTGACCTATTTTGCGTGAAGCGGCTGGAACTTGGGCCCAGAGTGGGTCTTTGGAAAACGGAGATCCAGCTCAGGTGGAAGTTAAAGGGGAGGAAGCTTTTACCCAGTGGGTAAAACAGTGTTAAGGTGACTAAATGGCATCCCCAAGGTGTAAATAAAGGGTGTGCCACAACCAGAACTGGGATGCTGTGAGACAGGGGTCAGGATTTGACGGCTGGCTGGATAATCACAAAGGGCAGTTCATGAGGTACGAATTCCAGCTCTCTTGCTGGAGGTACCTGCTTCCCTTTTTCCTCCCCTCCTTCCTCCTGCCTGCTACCCTCACAGGTGGCTTCATAATGGTGGAACAAATGGCTAATTTTAAGCCCGACAAGCAGCTGATTACCGGGGCTGCAGAGGGCTGAAGGGTTAAGGAGAGCCTCTGTGTGTGTGTGTGTATCCACATGGACGAGGAGCTGGAGAGCAGCAAGTGTTGTCTTTAGCGCTCGGTCAAACACCAGAGGCATTCATGGGCTGCTGAGTGAGCGCTGTCAGCTCGTTTGGCTGCAACAATTATTAGCTAAATGTCAAAGGGAAGGCACCAGCTGGCGTTTATTCTATAAACACGATGGGATTGTGGATTTCTGCTCGGATGAATTGGGTGTTTTTCTCTCCGTGGGGATAAAAAAATGGGATTGGGACGGGGTTTTGCTTAAGCAGCTCGGGGTGTTGGAAGGCTGGCTGGGAGAGCTCTGTGGCGCTCCAGTGGGGAAGAGATCGAGGCAAAGATAAAGACAGTTTGTTTTGATCTGCAGTGATAACAGATGACAGGGATTGAGCCTCTTGCCAGTACCTTCATCTTCAAAGGGGTGGTGAGAGGAGAGGATGGTGCTGGGAGTGACACCTGAGCCAGGAGTGGCCTTGAGCGGGGAAGGGACATTGGGATGGTCCTCCCACAGCCTCTCCCAGGAGGATGTTCGTCCAACACAGATTGTTTTGCCACTTGAAAGGCTCACATGGACCCCTGATACGCTCCACGGATTTACAAACAAGATGTGGGACAGAAAGGTCTTGAGGACAACTTCACTTTCCTTGAGAACAACTTCATTTTTCATCCAAAACCCCACGGCCGCTCCCAAACCACCTGGGAGGCAGCTGCCAGTGGTGTTGTGTTTTTATGGATTCCTTCATCCCCCTTCTCCCCGCATGTCTCTGGGATCTGGTGCTCCCTGGAGCCACTGGCTGGGACAGCAGGATGGAGTAGGATTGGCTTAAATAGCGAGCAGGGAGGTGAGGCCACACTCGATGTCACTTTTATGTCACCTTGTAAAGCAAGAGGGGTTGTGTCCTGCACTTCTGGGGGTTGCACAGAACCTAAGGCCATTGTTTTAAACCACTTTTGGTTTAAATTTTGATTTCAAAATGTAATTTTATGTGTCTTGCCTGCTGTACCCTTGCATTGGGTCTGTCTGGCTGAGGTGACAGAGCCCAAGGCTTTTCTCCCTGGATTTATTTCCAGCAGGCTCAGAGGAGAATGGATTGTTTGTAAGGCTGAGGACAAGCGTCCTGCTGGCACCTTGGGTTGTTTTTCCTTTTTTGTTTTGATCTAACAGACAACTGGAGAAGGAAAAGCCTCTTGCACCGCATGATCTCACTGCCTTGGCTCAATTAAGAGAAATCCCAGAGTTTGTCTAACTCACTTCCAGAGGCTCCTGTACGAGCAATCTTCAGCCTTTTTTTTTTTCATTTTGCCTCTTGATGATCAGTTTGAGCTTCATTTCAGTGTGATTTGTTTTGCTTTCTTTAACATTTCCATCCCTCAATATCTGTCCTGCCACCACATCAGCTCATCCGCAGCTGAGCTGTCCGTGTTCAGCTTTTAACTTTCCCTCTGGGGGTGGTTTCTGAAGGGTTTTGTCGGGTTTGTTGTACTTTTCCTCAGCCTCTTGGAACGTGGTGCCCAGCCTGAGCTGAGAGCTGCGGAACAAATCCCATTTTGGGGCTGGCAGAGTTCGTTCCAGACAGCAGCTGCAAAGAATCCTGGAGTTGGTTTCTATTTTTGAATAAAATAATCTGAAAATCTGGCAGTTAGTTTCTGTAATGAAGTCTGGAGAGTGTCAAACTGCAGCTTTTTATTGGTTACCCCCCTGTGGTGATGCCGAGCCTGCTTTTCCTGCTCCCCTCTGGTGGAGCCCTTGGGAAGTGTGTGCCTGGATCCAGGGCTTCCTCCTTCCATCTCCCCTGCATCTGATTTTAGATGTGCTCCCTCTTCCCCTTGGTTTTCTCCCACTTCCTGGTGAAATCTAATGATCTCTGCCATGAGGAAACCCCCTTTTTTTTTTTTTTCATTTTCTCACGGTTCTTACCCAGTTTGAGCGGAGGAAATGCTGGTTTTATGAAGAGATCTCTAAAATTACCTATCATGGTTTCACAGGCAAGCGAGGCTTTAATTGCCTCCAGTTCTGCTGCCGTACCTTCCAGAGGCTTTAATTGCTGTTTAACTTGATAGAATCTCCTGGCTTGGAAGGATCATCAAGGCCAGCTCCTGGAATTTGGATCCTGCTGTGGAGAGGGGCTGGGATGGCAGTGAGGGATGCTCTGGGTGTGCAGGAGGTGCCTGTGGACACCCCTGTGTGCTTTGGAACAGCAACAGATCTGAAATATTTTGCTTGCTTTGACCAAGAGCCCGTTTTTTTTTTCCCCCAAAGAAAATCATGGCAGGGAATTTGTGGGTTTTGGGAGATTGGGTGGGAGCCCTTTCCTCGCTTCCTCCCTCCTCTCCTCCCTCTTCAAAGGGTTTTACCACCATCAATAAATAACGGGTCTGTGTTCTTGTGTTCTCCAGGAGCTCCAAGACAGGAGTTTTTCTTTCTCCTTCAGGGAGGAAAACGCTTCCAAGCCAACATATTTTGTGTAATTTTGGGCGAGGTGGTGGCTGGTTTGCAAATTCCATTTTCAGCTCACTCGATTCACTTATAAATATCTCCAAAGACTCTGAGGAAGAGACGATTCCTGTGCTCCTGGGTTTTTGTAGCTGCTCCTGCTCGGGTTTGGCTTGGAGCTCCTTGGGAGGCCTCCTGGGAATGGTGGGGAGAGCTGGGAGCAGATCAGAGCTGGGCAGAGCTCTTTGGTGATGTGTTTGTGGCTGGAATCAGATGGATGGATGGCTTATCCCGGTGGGATCGAGCCCAGCAGGACTGTGAATGCTCAAAGGCAGGGTTTGTCTGCGTGGGCTGGGAGGAGGGTGCTGCCGGTAATTTTATCCCAGCTACCAGTTTATTAAATCAACCTTTTTATTCTGCCTTGCTCCTTCAGGTTGCAAGTGCAGTGAATGTGGAATAGGGAGTGGATTTTTGGGAGAGGGACTCCGAACAAGGGCCTGGAGGAACAGGACAAGGGGAATGGCTCTCACTGCCAGAGGGCAGGGATGGATGGGATATTGGGAAGGAATTGTTCCTGTGAGGGTGGGCAGGCCCTGGCACAGGGTGCCCAGAGCAGCTGTGGCTGCCCCTGGATCCCTGGCAGTGCCCAAGGTGAGATTGGAGCAGTCTGGGACAGTGGAAGGGGGTGGAACTGGATGAGATTGAGGGTCCCTTCCAAACCAAACCAGTCTGGAGTTCTGTGATTTGTTTTGATCAAGGTTAGTTGCGTTCTTCTGGAATTTGAGTTCCTTCCTGCAAATACAGAAACACTGGTTATCCAGGAGAAGGAGGAAGCATCAGTCCCACCTTAGCAGAGCTGGCTCGTGCTGTGGGGAAGGGAGCAGACCTGGTGTGTCTGGGGAGCGGGGTGTGGGTGCAGCACCAGTGAAGAGCCCGGCTGGTACTGGGTGGGCACTGCCCCAGGCTGGGACAGGAGCCCCAGCAGCAGGAAAGGGACCAGCTGAGGGTTTCCAGTGTTGGACTGGAAACACCTTAAGCCCATCCCATCCCCTGCCATGGGACACTTTCCACCATCCCAGGCTGCTCCAAGCCCATCCAGCCTGGCCTTGGGCACTGCCAGGGATCCAGGGGCAGCCACAGCTGCTCTGGGCACCCTGTGCCAGGGCCTGCCCACCCTCACAGGGGAGAATCTCTCCATAAAATCCATGTAAATCTCTCAGTCCAAACCCATTCTCCCTCCTGTCACTGTCTGCCTCTGTAAAAGTCGTTCTCCCTCTCTTTTTATAAATCCCCTTTAAATACTGAGAGAAGAGAGGTGGATTCATGAGAAGCTTCCTCTCAGGAGCAGGAGGGTATTTCCTAAGGCTGTGATTGATTAAAATTGGATTGGGGTCATCATAATTAACTGATTATAATATGATAGTGCACCACAACACAGGGCTCATTTAGAGCTGCTCTTGCCCACAGAGCCCTCTCCCAAAGCATTCCCAAGCTGCTGATACCATTATGTAACTCAGCCCAGACAGTAATTGATAATCATTACAATTGCCCACAGAATTCCTCCTCACTTTATTCCTGTTAGACTTTCGTTTGCTGCTCATTGTCACAGGAATGATCCGCTTGGAACTCAGGGGCTTTTTTTTTTTTTTTTAATTCCTGGCTTTGGAATTTTGCAAAACAAATGAGTTCCCTTTCGCCTCAGCTCCTGCTGGGCCACCCTCAGCGTCCCCTCTGCCATGGGACCAACATTTTTCCAGCTCTAGGAAGCTGCTGGCAGTGGGTGGCAGTGAACCATGGCTTGCTTCTCCCTGTTCCTCATGCCTGGCTCCCTTTTTTCATAATTCCTGCATTTCCTGGCCTGGCACCCAGGCAGGTCCGTGCTGAGCCTGAGGGGAGCGGTGCCAGCCATTCCCTCTGTGTGGTTGAGTAAATTCAGACACCCGTGGAAAATGGAGGTACGAAGCTGCCAGAGTGGTTCTGCTGGGCTGAGAATCAGGGAAGCATTGAGCTTGGAGAGGAGCTCTGGGATCACTGGATCCTACTGTTCCAGCATTGCCAAGGCCACCGCTGAAACATGTCCCCAAGTGCCACATCCACATGTTTTTTGAACACTTCCAGGGATGGGGACTCCACCATTGCCCTGGGCAGCTGTGCCAGTGCCTGAACACCATTTCCGTGAAGAAATTTTCCCAGTATCCAACCTAAACCTCCCCTGGCCCAGCCTGAGGCCGTTTCCTCTCCTCCTGTCCCTGTTCCCTGGGAGCAGAACTCGACCTCCCCTGGCTGTCCCCTCCTGTCAGGGAGTTGTGCAGAGCCACAAGGTCCCTCCTGAGCCTCCTTTTCTCCAGGCTGAGCCCCTTTCCAGCTCCCTCAGCCTCTCCTGGTGCTCCAGCCCCTTCCCTGGACACGCTCCAGCCGCTCCAGGTCTGTTTTGTCACCAGGGCCCAGAGCTGTCCCTGGCACTGGAGGTGCCTCAGCTGATCCCAGGCCCTGCTCCCATGACACAGAGAGTGAACCTGGCCTCGGGGAGTTGTGCATTTTGTACCTGCAGTGACTCTCCCACGTGCCAAAAGCATTCCCAGCTCCTCTCAGAGTGCAATCCATGCTCTCAGTGTGCACTGATGAGGTTTTTTTGGAGCTGCTCTCCTGATGAGGTTTTTTGGGACATCTGCAGTGCAGCTGTTGGCTGAACCAGCCCAGTCTGCAGGACAGTTGTGCTTCCCTAATTGTCCCATGTCAGGCAGAGCCTCCAGAGCTCCTCTCAGCTTTTGTTTTCCACTTTTCAAATCCTTCCATCTTCCAGTCCCATTCCCACACGTGGGCTGGTGCTGAGGGCTGATGCTTTAGGTTCAGGCCTGAGGCCTTCCTGCAGAGTCAGAACTGCAGCCAAATACAGTGGGAGAAACATCAGGGATTTCATCAGGCTGCTCTCAGAATCCCTGGCTGTTCCTATCTTTGTGTGTCTGTGTTTGGATCTTCCAATATTATTTGGGTTGGAAGGGACCTTAAAGCCCATCCAGTGGCCCCCCCTGCCATGGCAGGGACCCCTCCCACTTTCCCAGGCGGCTCCAAGCCCATCCAGCCTGGCCTTGGGCACTGCCAGGGATCCAGGGGCAGCCACAGCTGCTCTGGGCACCCTGTGCCAGGGCCTGCCCACCCTCACAGGAACAATTCCTTCCCAATATCCCATCCAGCCCTGCCCTCTGGCAGTGGGAGCCATTCCCTGTGTCCTGTCCCTCCATCCCTTGTCCCCAGTCCCTCTGCAGCTCTCCTGGAGCCCCTTCAGGCCCTGCAAGGGGCTCTGAGGTGTCCCTGGAGCCTTCTCTTCTCCAGGTGAGCACCCCCAGCTCTCCCAGCCTGTCCCAGAGCAGAGGGGCTCCAGCCCTGGGGCATCTCCATGGGCTCCTCTGGAATGACTCCAGGTCCTCATGTTGGAGGCCCTTGATGTGCTTGGGGCAGGAAGACAGCTCCAGGCTGAAGGAGATCTCTGTATTAACAGGGAGTCCCAGTTCTTATCAGTGGTACCTGGCATGAACCTTGTTGTGGGATCCCAAATCTTCCAGGCCCAAGGAATAGGCCTGAAGGTGCTGTGGAGCAATGGAAATGCCAGCCTGGGTTCCTGGGCTCTCTGCATGGCTCAGAGCTCTGCAGAAATGGTCTCTTCTCCCCAAATTTTGGGCTGTGATGAGGTTTCCTCTTCCCTGTAGAGCTTTTGCCCAAGTTGGTGTGTAAGTTATTGATGGTCCTGTGGGTTGTGGGAGGGAGGAGGAGGAGGGGACATGAGCAAGGAGAGCCATGGGGACAATTCCTCCCCAAGTGGCACTCATGCCGAGCTAGAGTGCTTGGTGTTGGCTCCATGGGGGAGAGCAGCTGGAAGAGCCCAAATCCCTGTGAGTGGTGGTGATCCTTCCCTGGCACACAGCTGTCCTGCTTTTGGGGCTGGACTGGGCTTTTCCTCAAGGGAAGCGAGGATGGGAGAGTCTCAGTGGGTCAGGACGGGGCTCCACCCCTGCTGCCTGTTCCCTCCGGCTGTGTGACTCTGGGGGTTGGTCCAGGCACTTCAGTCCTGATTTTGGTCAGGGTTTTTCCCCTCTCTAGGGAGAAAACTGCTCTTAAAGCAGGGAATTGCGGAGAGAGGTTCCAGGCTGCAGGGAGGCTTCTCCCCATGCAGCTCCTTCCAGTGTGACAGCAAATCCCCTTTTCCTGGGAATGCCAGTGCCTAAACTGCCTGTGCTCCCTGTTAGCACATTCTGTGATCCTGTTGAAGCTGAAGCACTCGGGGACAGTGGTATTTGATGGGAATTTGTGTGCTGGATGAAATGACATTAATTCCTGAGTTGCTTTGTGTGTCCTGGTGTGTCCCAGCTCTGCATGGCACGGGCTGGTGGCAGCTCTGGGGATGTCCTGTGGAGCTGTGGGTGTCCCGAGGGTGGTTACAGCTTTGCATCCAGGCTGAGTGCCTGTCATCTGTTTGGCAACGTGGTGAGCGGCCTCGGCCTGCCCCGATTTATTTATTTTTAATAACACATTGTAGTTTTCCAGAAGGAAGAGCTCCTGTTCCCTCTGTGCAATGTCCCGTGGTGAAATGCCGGTGGTGTTACGTTGTGTTTGAGTCACTGCTGCTGCTGGAAGGGCTTCTCAGCCTGCAGGCTGTTCCTGCTTCCTCCTCTCCCCTGAGGAGGAGGAGGAGGAGGAAAGCCAGAGGGAGAGGACCTGGTGCTCGGAGCTGCGTCATCTGGCAAGGCCCCTCGGAGCCGACGGTGGAAAACCCATTTGCCAGAGTCCAGTAGGAAGCTGGGCTCCAGCAAAACGTGCAGCAAGTCAAAGGAGCCCAAACCAGCAGTTTTTAGAGAGAAGAAGCTGTTGGGGGCAGGAAGCAAAGGGTGAGGGCTGCTGTGGGCACAGGGCACGGAGCCCAGCCAGGATCCACGCGGCTGCTCCTCAATCCCACAATCCCAAACAAATCCAGCATGAAACGAGGGGCTGCTTGAGGGGCTCTGCTTGGAGAAGGTGTGTCTGTACTGAAAGTCTCCTGATGGGGAAGTTCAGTCCCACCTTGGCTCTAGAGGCTGAGCGAGGCAATGAGGCCTTCACCGCCACCTCGGCTGGGGAGGGATGAAGAGGCAGCTGTTTCCTCCCTTTTTCCTGGCCACATTCCTTATTTTTTTCCAGGGGAGTGGCTGTTCTTCAGCCTGCTCACTGTGTATGTGTGTGAGGAGTTTACAGCTGGGTGGCAAAACAAAATTTGGATATCCTTGTGGAATTTTTTCCCTGTGCTTGCTCGATGGATGCAGCAACCAGCTAATCCTCTCCTGGCTGCTTGGAACTCTGGGACTACCGTCCTGGCAGGAGCACAGCAAAGAGGATGCAAAGATCCACGGGGAATTTTAGAAGCTTTGGTTTTGAACGGGGGAGTGCTGGAGGTCTTGGTGTGGAACAGGAGCCATTCTGGAGACCTTGGTTTGGAACAGGAGGGTTCTTGGTGTGCTGCAGGGAATTCTCTTGTACTCTGAGCTGCAGCTCCAGGCTGTGTGGAGCATCCGTCCTGTTCTGGCACCCTGGGGTGGGTGAAGGAGGGTGCTGGTGGCGCAGGCAGGACCGACAGCCCGGAGCACAGAGCTGGGTCCCCTGTGCAGGGCAGGGACTCAGCTGCCAGCCTGGCAGGCACCTGCAAAGCCACAGAGCAGATTCCAGGCCTCTTGCTGCTCCCCTGCTTGCAGGAGGTGCTGAGGAGGATCGGTGTTGCCATGGGGCTCTTTGGTTGGAGATTCCTTCATGCCCAGTGCTTACAATCCCTGAGGTCCTGGGCTTCCCACACCCTGCACGGCATCTCAGCCTCTTCTTCCTTGCTCCAGGAACCTACCTGTGAGCCTTTGAGCCGTTCTGGGCTCTTTTCCCCCCCTCTGGCACGTTTGTTCTGTGTCCTTCACACAGAACAAGGGGTGCCAAAATGAGGGGAATAACCTGAAGCAGCTCTAAAAAAGAAATAAGTCTTTATGCCTCAGGCTTGTTGGTGTCACAGTAAGCTCAGTTTTGCCAGGGTGGCAGACGCAGTGGGGCTGGGCCAGGCACGTTCCTTCTCTCCTGTTAAGCTGCTCGTGTTTGCCACTCCCCAGACTTCACCTGTGCTGCCCCAGAAGCTCTTTGTGCCCATCACATTCCTGGCATTTAGAAGCTGAGAGGTGCAGCTCTCTGCCCCCAGCATCAGCAGCACCTGGAGCTGCTGGAGAGAGTCCAGAGGAGCCCATGGAGATGCCCCAGGGCTGGAGCCCCTCTGCTCTGGGACAGGCTGGGAGAGCTGGGGGTGCTCACCTGGAGAAGAGAAGGCTCCAGGGACACCTCAGAGCCCCTTGCAGGGCCTGAAGGGGCTCCAGGAGAGCTGCAGAGGGACTGGGGACAAGGGCTGGAGGGACAGGACACAGGGAATGGCTCCCACTGCCAGAGGGCAGGGCTGGATGGGATATTGGGCAGGAATTGTTCCTGTGAGGGTGGGCAGGCCCTGGCACAGGGTGCCCAGAGCAGCTGTGGCTGCCCCTGGATCCCTGGCAGTGCCCAAGGCCAGGCTGGATGGGCTTGGAGCAGCCTGGGACAGTGGGAGGTGTCCCTGCCATAGCAGGGGTGGCTCTGGTTGGGCTTTGAGGTCCCTTCCAACCCAAATAATTCTGGGATTTTGTTACTCTAATCCTGTGGTGTGAGTTACAGCCTGTTCATCATGCTTTGGGGAGGGTGAGTGTGCCAAGGCAGTGTGAGGATTTCATCTGGGATGTGCCATGGAGGTTTTGCTCTGCTCTCCAGCCTGGAGGGGAGCACAGGGAAGCAAACACCACAATCCTGCATTTCTAAGCCTGGACAGCCTCTGAAACCAAACAGCCCCATCACACAAACACCTGGCTTTGCTGCAGGGCACTTTGCACAGAGCCACACCAGGCAAAACATTCAGCATCTTAAAATGCCTTATCCTTGGTATGGGCCTGCCTGGTGTGTTTTATTGCGTTGCTTTTTTTTTTCATTTTTTCCGATCAGCTCCAAACCCTGGGGTGGCTCCGTGGTGGCACTTGGCTCTTCCCCCAGGGCAGCTCCACACCCTCCACAGAGGCCTGTGTTTTATCTAAGCACTAACCAGGTGTTAAACCTATTTTTCTTTCTTGATTTAACCCGGCCTCCTTCTTTTCCCTAGCCGTGTTTGGAAGGGTGAGAACAGGTTTCTCTTGTCATCAGAGGAACAAAAGCTAGAAACCAAGGCTTGGAGGGTGGAGGAAGAACCCTCTTCAAGTTCATTAAACAAATAAACGTTTAGAGTAGAGCATTGTGGCTGCTGAAGCCTTTGAGCACTTAGGGAGTGACAGGAAACCTGGAACACTTGAGAAAAACAATTAAATTTGGATTAAAACCATCTCAGTGTAACTTATATTCCTGTTAATGTTTCCAAACCGTTCTTGAAGTTGTTTGTTTAAATACGTTTTTATGCTTCAGTGGCAACAATTGAGGGATAATTTGAAAATGTCACACTTGGTGTTTGAGAACACACTTAAATACCACAAATTGATGCTCTGGAAGCCCTGGTGAGCCTAGAGGTGTTCCTGCCTCCAGATATCCTTGGAGCTGGTGGGGTTAGCCCAGGAAGGTCCTGTACAGACCGGAGGAATTGCTAGCAGCAGGTAAAATACCCCAAAATTCTGGATGTGAGTGATGCAGGTGGGGGCCTGGCTGGATCCCTTTGTCCTGGGTTCTTGTGGGTGTGGGCAGGAAGGATGTGGGTCCTCAGGCTTTTTTTGGCTGCCAGCTCTTTAAAACATGCTCTTGGGCTTTTTTTTCTGCTTCCTGGTGAATTTTGAGTGTTTGAAAGAAAGTCTTTTTCCTCTGCAGGCTCCCGATGCCGGGAGGGGATCTGGCCCTCAGCACTGGCTTTGGGCTGGTTCTGGGCTCACAGCTGGCTTGGAGATCTCTTCCTTCCCCTTCCGAAAGGGAAAAATAGGAGTTTGGTGGGGAGGGAATTCTCTCCTGTCCGTTCTGTATCTGCATCTCTCCACTCTGGCATTTCCTGCAGAAGGAACCCAGTGACCCTGGGAGAGGGTTTAGGGCAAGACTGGGGGAGAAACTGCCCCGAGGAGATGATGTACAGCAAAAGCTGTGGCAGGCTGAGAAGCTTTTCTCTTGGATTAATGGGAAAAGGAGGATTTGTTAGGCAAATGGGTATATTAAATGGCAAGGATCTGGTCTTCCCCATGGGAACTTGCTCACTTTGTTCCTTCTCTGTCTTGGTTGTGGATGATTTCTCTCCCTTTCCTCTGCTTTTAATACTTACAGCCTTATCCTTGCAATAATTATTCCTCTTCATTCCTCCGTAATACGGGAGGTTTATTTCCCTTCTAACTTTAATAGCAGCTTTGATTATTTCTTCTGTGGCAGGAAAAGATGAGAACAAACCAGGCTGAGGCTTCCTTTGTCTCCTTCTCAGGAAGGTGTCTGGATTTGGTTTCAAGTACCAGGCTGGTACCAGAGGCCCTGCAGTGCCGGGGCCTCAGGATGAAGGGATGAGCTGATCTCTGGGCAAGATTGGGGAGGGATGTTGCAGAAAACATCTTCACCACGGTTGACCTTTAAATAGAGACCTGAGCAGGCACAATCTGCCTGCTGAGCTCCTCCTGGAGCTTTGGGAAAGGCTGGGAGAGCAAAATCCTGGCCCTGGGTCAGCGCTGCCACTTGTGAAATAAATAATGCAGCTCTTGCACTGCTTACTCACAGTCGGCCAGGGCTGCTCCCTGTAATGAGATCCGCCCCTCGGGGGTGTTTTAAAGGTTACTTAATTAGGTGTAATTGCAGCAGAATAGAAACCTGCTTTGAGGTTCTGAGCGCTTTGTGGAGTGCCAGCTCCTTCAAGTTAGGGAGTCAGAGCCTGTAAACACGGCTGGAGCCAGAGTGATCCCGAGGTATCGGCCTCCCCCTCGGCCTGGCTGTTTGTGGTGATGAAGCCACAGAAGTGAAGTGCTGGGAAGGGTGTTCCGGGCTCTGGGAATGCTGCAGCTGGGCTTCCCATCCCGGCAGCAGCGAGGGGAAGCGGCGTGAAGCTGTGCTCACATTGTCAGGCTGGGAATGCTCTCTCAGCACCCGGCACGGGGGCACGGATGTGGTCTTACCCCAGACAAATGCTGCATTAGCAGGGATCAGTTTATTCCAGCTGATCCCACTGCAACCCGTGGGTTTAGGGAGCGTGGGATCTAAAGAGGGACAGCTGTGTCTTTGGCACGGCCCCTTTGGTTTGGCTGTGGGAGCTTCAGCAGTTCCAGCACATTTCCCAAAGGTGAGAAAAGGATACTCTTGACTTCTGTCATCAGCATTTAAAAATATTATATACGTTTTTCTTTGAAAGGAGTGGTTTAGCGCTGAGAGGCAAGGTGAGTTTTTAGGGACAAACAAGCGCTTTGGCTCTTCCCCTTTGTCAAACACAGAGGGTGGAGGTGCTGCATCCACCTTTGTGTAACCATGAGAGGTTTTATACAGCGTGTTCTCACTCGGATTAACTCCTGTGGGCCACTCCAGGCCACACACCTGGCTGAGCAGAGAGGAGAGCAGCTGCTGTGAGCCCTCCCTGCACTCTTCATTTCCAAAAATCCCTCCGTTTGGCACTTGTGCCAATGCCGTGCTCGTCCTCTCTGCTTGAGCTCGGGGGTTGTCTCACTTACAATCCTGTTTCCCCCTAAAGATCCAGGATGTTGAGAGCAGATCTGGGCCTCTGGCAGTCAGGGGAAAGTAATTAAAGTTACATGAGAAGTACTTGGATTTTCATGTCCTGTCTCAGCCAAGCAGGACACCCAGGATTCCTTTCCTCCTTCCTTCCCGAGTTCCTGGTGGGAACTGCAGCAAATGGGCTGCAGTTATTTGGGGGTCTTTATCAGGAATATGTCAGTATTTATTCCTCCTCTTTGCCTCCTTTGGATTTGCTTCCAGAGTCTGTGTAGATTAAAGCAGCCCTGAGAGCTGATTTTATTCCAAGGGCAGGAGTGGAAGCACCGTCCCTGTGAGATACCGCATGATTTGGTGATCTGAGCTCTTCTTGGGGGATATGTGGCTTCTAGAAGTCTGCCCCCCTCCTTCACCCTCCAAAGAATGTCTTTTTGGAAGCTGGTTCAGCCCTCATCTCTGCCAGAATATGAGGGAAAACTGCTGGCAGGCTCAGGGGTTGCAGGGGGTGTTGTCTGCCCAGCACAGCCCTGAATTCCTTCAGGGATCACGCCTAAAACAAGCACAGTGCATATTTTGTCCTGCTGAAATAATCTGCTGTGGGGTGGAGACATGGAGCATCCATAAGGATAAAGAGGAGAGGCCTAGAGCTTCCTTTTCCTTTTCCTCCAACCTGCTAAACAGGGAATTCACAGCTGGGGAATCCTTCAGCTCCGTGGGAAACTTCCACTGTGGGGCTGTCAAGCCTTTGTGTGTGAATTTGAATATGGGATTGTCACCCTTGGTGGCTCGGGTCATTTGCTGAGCTGACTTCAGTGCATCAAAGCAAGGAAAGCTCTTTTTGTGCTGTGAGGAGCCCCCACGGCATCAGAGTGTGGGCTTCTGGAATCGCTGGGCTTGGGAAGGTGAAACCCCCTGCAGTGTGCAGAGGTCCTGGATGCAGGGGATGTGGGAGTGGGGATGCTGCAAGGAGCTCTTGTTGTGTTGTTGAGGTGCCAGGTGACCTCCCCTCCTTGTCCCCATCTGCTCCATGTCCTTTTCCAGGAGGAATCTCTTGCTCTGGGCCGTGTCCCTGGCACAGGGGTGACCGCAGCCCCCTTGGCACGTGCCACCCCCAGCTGTGCTCAGCTCCAGGCAGCCTGGCTGGCTTCAGGCACTTGAAACCTCTCACTTTCCACCAGGATTTATGTCAGCTACTTAAACCACGTCATCCTCTTTCACTCTTTAATGCTCTGTGTTTCAGCTGCTCGGGCTCCAAGGAGGGTTTGTAACCAGCCACACACAGGAAACAAAACCTTTATTTTGAGTGTTTCTTGCTGGCCAAAAGCAGGTCTGTGGCTTCTATGTCGTGGGTTAAGCTTGGTGTTCAGTTTGGTGGAGTGTTCCTGTTTGGTGTTGTGTCAGTAGGAGTGTGGTGGGAGCTGCTGCACTCAGGCTTCAGCTAAAACCCTCAAATCTGTGACTTCAGAACTGCTCACATCCCCTGCATGAATCTAAAGCAGTTTGAGCCACAATGCTGGTGGTTTTCCCAACTGCCCTGATAAGGTACTGGGTTTAGCCCAGTCATTAAAATGAAGAAATTAAGAAAATTATCCCAGCTCGTTCGAAGTCCATCCAGCCTGGCCTTGGGCACTGCCAGGGATCCAGGGGCAGCCACAGCTGCTCTGGGCACCCTGTGCCAGGGCCTGCCCACCCTCACAGGAACAATTCCTTCCCAATATCCCATCCAGCCCTGCCCTCTGGCAGTGGGAAGCCATTCCCTGTGTCCTGTCCCTCCATCCCTTGTCCCCAGTCCCTCTGCAGCTCTCCTGGAGCCCCTTCAGGCCCTGCAAGGGGCTCTGAGGTGTCCCTGGATCCTTCCCTTCTCCAGGTGAGCACCTCCAGCTCTCCCAGCCTGGCTCCAGTGGGGCTCCAGCTCCATTGCTGGGTGATGCTCGGCAAGAGGAGGAGTCCAGGGGCTGTGGGGACCAGGCAGGCACAGCAAATATTCTTATTTTCTGTACTGTGGGTTCTTCTGAGTGTCAGCAGCAGTGTCAGCCTGGTGGTGGTGTGGTAGTGGTGGTAATGGTGATTTTAAGCCTGGACAGCAAATACAGGCAGGTTTGGGTCAGCACACATACTGCCACGGGCTTGGACTTCTTCACCGTGTGGCTTTTGTTGTTTGTACCCATAATGTCCGGGTTGGGAAGTTTTCAGAACCATTTCCCCTCATTTTCCCCTGCCCACAACCAATTTAAATACATAAGTGGCTCTTTTGCATAAAGCAGATACTTTCCTGGCTGCCCTGGCTGCCCTGCCCGAGTACTGGGGTGGGTGAGGTGCCCTGCTGTGGCATTGGCACGAGGTCTGAGGGCCTCTGTGGTCCTGAGGAGCTGAAAACCACAGAAACTGTAATTTAGAATGTGTCATGCTAATCCCTTATAGGCTTATCAAGTCTGATTAAATGTCACTTGCCTTTCTGTTATCTGTGCACACAGATAGCAAATTAAGCGACAGCTTTTGAACTCCAGGCAGCTGCCAGATAGATTAACTGGAACCGACACATTCCTACCAGTTGTTTTTATTACTCTAAAATACCTTTGTTTAACATACAAGAAACCTGACTCACCCAAGATGATGAATGCCATGTGAGTTTAGGAGGTCTGTCTGCCAAAAAAAGTGCTCTAGAAAACTGGAGAAGGTGATTGTGTTGTCTTCTCCCATTCACAGAATCTCAGGTTAGCTTGGAAAAAGAGCTCTGAGATCATCGAGTCCAACCTGGGACCCAGCCCAGAGCCCTGAGTGCCACATCCAGGTTTTCCTTGGACACCTGCAGGGATGGGGACTCCAAACCTCTCTGGGCAGCTCCTTCCAATGCCTGGCCACCCTTTCTGGGAAGAAGTTCCTCCTGGTGTCCAGCTTGAGCTGGAGTCAGCTGGCAGGTGGGCAAGGCTGTGCCTTGGGGGATTTGGGTTTCCTCTTGTGGCAGCTCCACAGAGGCACGGCCTGGAATTCAGTGGCAGGACCTGAGGGAATGGCAGGAGCTGTGCCAGGGCAGGGCCAGGCTGGATTTTGGGAAAGGTTCTTCCCCAGAGGGTGCTGGCACTGCCCAGGCTGCCCAGGGAATGGGCACAGCCCCGAGGCTGCCAGAGCTCCAGGAGGGTTTGGACACTGCTCAGGCACAGGGGGGGATTGTTGGGGTGTCTCTGCAGGGCTGGATGATCCCTTAGGGTTCCTTCCCCCTCAGGATATTCTGTGATTCCATGGTTTTATGGTCTCAGCCCTGTGGGTTCCTCCGTGCCCGTGGAATTTTTGCTGCTCCCGTGGGAATGTGGGATGACCAGAGCTCATGGACACGTGGATGAACAGCTCCAAGTGTGCTGTAGATGCGATTTTCCTATAGAAACACATACCTGGCTTTCAGAAAACCAAAAAGAACTCAAACCTGCAGTGCTGCTGCAGGGTGAGCAGGGCAGCTCTGAGCTCCACGGCTGCGCTGGGGCTGAATCTCCTTTGAGACGTGAGGTTTCCCTCTGTGAAAGGAGAGGTTTGGTGATTCACCAGCTCCTTCCCCAAGAACAGACTGAAACCCCAGTGAGTCAAAAGGTTGCCCTCATGAGAGCTTCACAAATCCAGCCCTGGAGACTCCCTCCTGTGCATCAGGAGGAGGATGTGTGTGGCAGGGGAAGGGCAGCACTGTGGGGAGTTTCTCTTGGGGCTGTTCCTCAGCTTAAGGATGTGGTGCAAAAATAGACAAAGGTGCCTCAGAAGCTCTTAAAACGAGGGATAAATGTCTAGTTATCTGAGCTTGAGAAGTATCTGGTGTAAAGGATTTTCTGCTCATAGCAAACTGGAAGGAAGGAACCAAATGCACCTTTTTGAGACACTTTTGGACCCTGTGGTTTTGCCCTTTGCCTGTTCTCTTTGAACATCCCAGACTACCCTCAGCAGGTCTCAGAGTGCCCCTCGCTCCATGTGTGTGCTGTTCCAGCACCCCCATCCCAGCCCTCACCAGCTGACATGATTCCCTCCCCCTCAGGCATTGTCTAATTGGGAAAATGTTTCAATTATATGGCCTAAATTTGTAACATGGAGCAGTTCATTATCACCGAATCCCCTTAATTGGACCCTCCTACCAGGCAGCCTATTACAGAGTTTCCCAATTAAGACAGGACCTCTTTAAAACCCATAAAAATAAACAAATCCCTGGCAAAGCAGGCCTGTATTACAGGAGACGCCGCCCAAAATGCTGTTTCAAGGCTAAGCAATAGTTCCAGCACCAACCAAGTCCTAATTAACCCCTTTGTACTGATGACTTATGTTCCATTCAAGGACAGACACAGTTGGGGTCAGCTCAAGAAATTCACTGTTATTTGCTCAAGTCTTTCTGATAAAGAGGAAAAAGTTGGTGTTTCCGTGCTGGAGGATGCTGTTTCCTGCAAGGATTCCACAGGTAACGCTGCTTTTTTTGGTTGCAGGTAAAGGACCTAACGAAATACCTGGATCCCAGTGGGTTGGGAGTTATCAGCTTTGAAGATTTCCATCGGGGAATCAGAGCCATCAAAAATGGAGGTGAGTTTCCTGCTGTGCTGTGAGTGAGGATGGGAACAGGCCAAATATAACCCCGGGACTGAGCTGAGAAGCTGCTTGGGGAAAACCACCTGGGTTTGGTTTTCTGAGAGTTACTGCTCTGTGTTGGGTGGAGGGGAACGGGGGGAGGTTGGGAGCATTTAATAAGGGTTGAAACAGGTGATACAGCAGCTGTGGTGGTGGCTCCATGTTTTGCTGTTTATCAGGAAAGTTCCTTCCTAGAAAGAAACATCACTGGGGAATCCCTGCGGGTGTGGTGTCTCTCACCTGTGTTTTTGGGGATTTTTGCTCTGATGGAGTAGCTGCCTTGCTGCTGGAGGTGTCTGGCTGTAACATCTTCCAAACACTGGCACTGAGCGTGGAATCATGGCATGGTTTAGGTTGTAATATAAACAGATAAATTATACAGAAATGGCTTAAAAAATCAAGCCTTGCTGTGCTCAGTTAACAGCTTGTCACTTCTAAGTGCAAGCTAAGCTGATTTACAAGTTCCCATGTAAAAACAATCTTGAAAATGAAGGTACATTAAACGAACAATTAACTGTTTCACCTGCACCTACCATAAAAAAGAAATCTATCTCATAAGAACCAATAAATAAAGTATATAAACTAACCAAGAATAAAACGATTTAATGGACAAGTAAGATACCTGTAATTAACCAATAAAATAATTAACGAAAAAACAATTAACCAATTAGAATTGCTCACAAAGTCTATAAAAACAGTATAAAAATAAATTGTGTGAACAATAAAGTGGTTTCTACATAATCATATTGGTTCATTATTCAAAAGTCCTAAACTTCCACAGGAGGGGCCTTAACACTCATCTCACCCCCTGCCATGGGAAGGGACACCTTCCACTGGAAGGGAAATTACCATGCATTTACTAATTTATTGATGAATTTACCAATGCATTTATAACCTTCACTCCAGCTTTTTGAAGGATCAGCATGCTCAGATGGTTTTTAGCAAGCAGCACATTAAACCAGAATTTTGAGCTCTCTGACTGGAGTCAGGATGATCTTCAGACAGGCCAGTGCCAATCCCCACGTGGCTCCTGAGGGCTTCTTGCAAGTGCTTCCAGAGCAGTAGCTTGGTGGAATGTGAAGTATCTTTCTGGCTGGTTGTCATCTGAACCCCTTTGCTGCAGAAAAGGTGTTGTTTTTTCAGTTTGGGATTTCTCTCCGAGTGTCAGAGGGTCATTTTGGGCCAGGCGTGTTGTTATGGGCAGGGTGTGAGAAATCTGGGAAGCTCCCTGCTGAGCAGCTGGAGTTCTGAATGTGTTAATGTGAATTATCATCCTTGCACAATAGTCAGCTCTGCTCAGAGATGCTTATCTGGGATTTCAGCCCTGCTCAATGTGCCCCTGCTGCCAGCCCTGTACATGGAGTGTGCTGCAAGATGGGAGAAAACCATCCTTCCCATACAGACCGTGCTGTTCCAGGAGTAAAAACCTCTCAAAGCCAGGTTCTTCTGGCAGTTGTCCATCCCTCCTCCTTCTCCCCAAATCCCCACTTTATTTATTTATTTACTGCAGGGGTGGGGAGGCCCTGGCACAGGGTGCCCAGAGCAGCTGGGGCTGCCCCTGGATCCCTGGAAGTGTCCAAGGCCAGGTTGGGCAGGGCTGGGAGCAGCCTGGGACAGTGCTGGGGTTGGAATGGGATGAGCTGTAAGCTCCCTTCCCACCCAAACCACTCCAGGACTGTTTGAGCTCAGGACTCCAGTGTTTTATGGCAGCTCCCGAGTTTCCTGGTGTAGCCTGACCGATTCCCAGCTGCCAGGAAGCAGGAGGAACTGCAGCACACTATTAATTTGTAATAAATTGCCATTGGAGTAGAGCGTTTGTGAAAGCCCAGGCTTGTGTTTCTCCTCAATAATTCATCACTTTGGTGTTGTGTTCTATTAATTGAATGGGAAAAGCAGATCCAGGCAAAGCTTTTAGGGTCTCTATTTATTAAATTTGAAAGAGATTGATATGTGCTTATTACAGTGGTTAGGATGGGCTGAGCTCTCTAACAGCACATAACATTAAATGGTTATAAAAGGAGCCCAGGGCAGGGAGCAGAGGAGGTTCTTTGAATCTCCCATTGGAGCAATGTGAAAGATTTGCTGCTGCTCTTGAGACAGTCAATATTGATCATCCCTTTGTAACCAAAGCAGAGGTCATGCTGCTGCTGGGTATCCCTTTTAACGAGGTTTGTTAATTAGCTGGGCCTATTTTTAGCCAGGGAATGCTCTGCTGGATTTCTTGGTGCTCTGTAATTCTTGGGTCACTCATAGAAGTGAGAGGTGGTGTCAGCTTGGACCTTTTGGTGTCTGTGTTAACACGGGGTTTATTTCTGAAGATGTTCCACTCCTCTCCCTCCCCCCTTTCTGGAGAATTCCCTTAGGAGAGCAGCTGGGGTTTGCCTCGAGCCTGGTAACTGAAGGTGCAGTTACACATCCAGCCAAATTTCCTGTCAGCTGCATTTCTCACAACTGCTTTCATGTCCACTTGGCCTTTCCATGCAGGATGCTGAGCTCCCTGTCCTGTCCCACTGCCTGAGGAACAGGCTGATCCAGGGCTCCCGGTGCTTGTTCTGCCTCCAGCATGGAGCAGGAACCACTGAAGCCCTCACATAAAGCCTCAGTGCCACCTCTGCACTGCTGTGGGCCAGCTCTGCTCTCTGTCTAGTCTGGCCTGTGCTAGTCCTGCGGGTTCTTGGGCTCTGATACTTTCTGGACTGCAGCTGGGCCCCCTCAGGAGTGCCAGCAGGAGCTGGGTGTTTCTCTGGTCCAGGGTTGGTTTTTTTTTATGCGTTGATGTTTCTTCATCTGGGGTGCCAGAATTGTTACCTAGAAAGGCTGACCTGGAACAGGGGCTAGAGAGAGCAAAAGGAATAAAATAGGTATTTATTGAAAGGATACACCTTTGGGCAGTGCAAGAACCCCTTGGGGCTGCACCCCCGTCAAACCCACAATGGTCACAAAATGGCTGCCCGGTCATGAGGCCTCACACTTTTGTAAGCTCTGGTCCATTTGCATATTGGAGTTAATTGTCCAATTACAGCTTCAGGTTATGAAGCTCCATCCTCCTTGTTTTTCTCTCTTCTCTTCACTGTTGTTTTTACTCTTGGGCCTAAAATTTGTATCAGTTGTCCTTGGTGCCAAGCTAGAAAGGAATTGTTTTGTCTACCTACTCCGTGAAGAGAGCTCACCAACACTTAATATGAAGCCCAGAGCTACACACTAAAACAGCACAGAATCTGAAAAACAGAAAAGCTGAAACTTAAGGCATCATGGCCAGGTAGTGCTGACTGTGAGGGGGCAGAGCAAAGGGATTTGAGGCTTTAAGGAGAGGTTTTAGCCACTCGTGGCTGCCTTCTGCCCTGCCCAAAGTGAAGGGATGGGACAGCATGGTTCTCGTGGATGTATTTATGCCTGCAGTGTGGATGGCCAAGGAGTGCTTCCAGAGGGCTTCCCTGCTGTGGGAAGTGCTGAGCCTGTGGCTCTCTGGTGGCAGAGGTGCTGCTGAGACAGGTTCAGCTCCCCACAGTCTGCTGTGCCCCAGTCCTTCCTGCTCATGGCTGCTGGGATCCCCCTGTCCTTCCCGCTCCACAAGAGTGGCTTGCCTGCTTTTAAAATCTGTGTGGAAGGTGCCTGAGTGGCTGGCCAGTCTGCACAGCAGAGGGGGAAATGTGGATCCAACACTGGCAGCGTGTCAGGGGGATAAATAACTCTGAAAAGTGGAACTTTACGGCCTGGGATTGTAAAACTTGAGAAGCTGATAATGGAGGGAAAGCAGTAATGAAGGAGAGTGTAATGCTTAAAAAAGGTGGTTTTGAGGCCTGGAAAATTCTCAGCCAGAGGAAGACCTGGTGCATCTGGCTACCATCAGTGAGATCCAAAGGAAAAAAAGCAGCCAGTGTGAGTGCTGCAGTCATCAGAGTGAGGAGCTCCAGCTCATGCAGGATCTCCTCAGGGAGAAACAGGAACCAGGGATCGCATCCCAGCCCCTTGGAAAACTCAGCCTGGGGGTAAGGAGCCTGAGTGAGATGGGGTCTGGAATCACAAGCTGAGGTGCCTGGACCGAGGAGCAGCTCTGCTCCTCTGTTCCTGGATGCAGGGACAGCTGGAGGGGGAGTTTGGTGGCAAACATGAAGGATGGGCTGGATCAGCCACAGCTGGATGCAGGCACACCGCGAGGCCTGTGCTTGCGAGCAGATTCCTTCCCTTGGCGAGGTGTTTAAAACCTTTTAAGCTTCAGACTTTCCTGCAGGGGTCTCTCAGCACTCAGCAGGACAAACTGAACATCTCTCTGCTCACACTGCCGCTCACAAGAAGGAACAAGTTGTGTCATTCAACATATTCTTGGAGCTAAAACATCTGTACCATCTGCGTTCCAGGGAGCAGCCCACCAGGAAGGGGCTCTGGGAGGTGCCCCTGCACACAGGGGGATTGCTGGAGGTGCCAGCCAGTTTAAGGGACCTCTGTGCCAAGCAGGGAAAGGTGCGTTCCTGGAGCTCCCAGCCTCATCCACCCTTCTACTTCGGCTTCTGATCCCTGAACAAAGGGGCCCCTGTGCACTGAGAACAGACAGTGCATCCACTGGATGTGTCTGGGAGCTCAGGGCAGGGCCCAAGAATGGAAATAGTCACATCTCTTTCTTTTTTTTATTATTATTTTTGTTTATTTTTAAATGCTTCAACTAAAAGCCCTTTGGATGTGGGGAGATGGAAAAATCCAGCTCGAGAGCCAACACCCAAACCTGGAAGCTGTAAGAGTAAGAGAGTTCTTGTTTGCCAGGAGGGAGACCTGGGAGACCCCTGTCAGTGCCAGCTTTGGAGGAGCTGGATCAGGAATCCACTGTGCCAAAGGAAAGATACTCCAGGGGCTGAATAAGAGACTTGGAGCAGGAAGAGCATCTTTAGCTCCCCAGAGGCACTTCCAAAGGCTGGCTGGAGGGAAAAACATGGAGCTGGGGAGCTGGAGCAGACAGGGCAGGATGCTGAATAGCAAATCCAGGGCTGGGGGGTCAGGCTGTGGCTCTGCTTGGAGCCTGTGTGGGAGCACCATGCCGTTCCTAATTGGAACTGGCAGCAGTGGGAGTTGCTGCTGGGATGAGCCTTTGTGGGGCTGCAGCTCTCCCATCCCTGGGAGGATCTCGGGGGCCTCTCCACGGTGTCTGCAGCCACGTCTGGAAAGGTTGGGGAGCTCCTGGCCGCTGAGTGTCAGCTGAGGATTTCCTGAGAGGAAAGCCCACATCCAGCCCTTCTCTGAATGAAGGATGAGAGTGCTGTACCTTAAAGGCTTAGAGCCAGCAGGGAGCTGCACATCAGAACCATGCTGAGAGCCTTGAGCGTGTCCAGAGGAGGCAACGAGGCTGGAGAGGGGCTGGGAGCACAAACCCTGTGAGGAACCACTGAGGGAGCTGGGGCTGTTCAGCCTGGAGAAAAGGAGACTCAGGGGTGAGCTCATCACTCTCCACAGCTCCCTGCAGGGTGGCTGTGCTCAGCTGGGCTTGGGCTCTTTCTCCAGGCAGCACTGACACAACGAGGGGACACAGCCTCAAACTGTGCCAAGGGAAATACAGGTTGGATATTGGGAAGGAGTTCTTCATGGAAAGGGTGATAAAGTGCTGGAATGGCTGCCCGGGGAGGTGCTGGAGTCACCGTCCCTGGATGTGTTTAAAAAAGCCTGGATGTGGCACTGGGTGCCAGGGTTTAGTTGAGGAGTTGGGCACGGGCTGGACTCGATGATCCTGAAGGTCTCTTCCAATCTGGGGATTCTGTGATCAGCTCTCAAAACTCTGAGGAGTTATCCCACACAATGCAGGCTGTTCCACGTCCCCTGCTCCCACTGCTCTGGCTCTCAGCAGAGGTGCCTCTGGATCTGGCAGTGCTCACATGCCACCTCAGAGCCCCCCGTGCCTGGAAGCCATTCAGTGTCGCTCAGAGCCACTACTGGCAGCACGCTGTGGCTCAGGATGGGCCCAGGCTGGCTGCCCCGGTGACCCGGATCCGCGCTGGCTCCGCGGGCCGTTCCAAGGTGGTGGATATCCGGTAACGGAGCCCCCTCTGCTTTGTGTGGAGGCTTTTTCCCCCCTCTGTAGGCTCTGCATTGCAGATGGCTTTTGCTACGCAAAAGGAAAGCTTCCCTTGCCCAGGGATAATTCCAGAAGCCAAAGCTTGCATTCCCTTCCACTCCCAATCCCAGAGTTATTTCTGGGTTTGTCTGTGTGCATTCTCTGCCCCACCTGGGCGCTGGAAATGCAGTGGATTTGCAGCAGGCTGCTGCTGACACCTGAGCACTCGCTCTCAGCGGGGGTGGCCAGGCCCAATTGAATATTCCAGGCATTCGCTTTTTAAAAGGAAAGCCTTGCCCAAGGCTCAGCAGATGGAAGCAGAGCTCGTGTGCACGTTTGACTAAACTCGGTGAGTATCTGGCACCGGTTTGAGCGCTTGCTACGTTCCCCTCGGATCTGCTGATCCCTAGATTCGTGCAGCACTGCTGCAGTGGAGACCTTCCTGCTGCTCCTGCCTGTTCCTAACCCTGGCTAAACCATCCTCCACAGGGACACAGCTCCTTTGATGGCTGAAGGTAGGACAGATGCCTCTCTGTGTACAGCTGGCGTGCAGGGAATGGGGGCTGCTGTGAATGGGAAATCAGGATTGATTCATGAGCTAGAATAAAACCCAAATTGCTCTCATTATGTCTCCTGCATTTTTATTTTTTTTTTGCCTTTGCGTCTTGCTGTGCTCTGGGAGATCGCTATGGATGTGCTATACATACTGCTGGTGGGGATAAGGACTTTAGGAAGATGAGTGTTAATTCTGCCCCTGAAAGGAGTGGAGATTTAAATGACTCTTTAAAATTGATATGGATACTTGAGAAAAATATAATCCCTGTGTGCTGTCCTTGGGAGCTCATCTCTGTGGTGCAGGAGGAAGATTGTAGCACCAGGATTGTGCTTGTCAAGTTTGGGGTCCATGTGCTTGTCTGTGCCCCCTTCTGCCAGGGACAGGAGCAGCCAGGGCTTTCTTGGAATTAATTTGGATTTTTTTCCTTTGAAATAGTAGCACTTAGAGGGTTGTACTGGAAACTACTGAGGCTGCCCATAAAAATGTGTGAGGGCTTTCCTGGGGTTCTTTAGCCTGGAGAAAAGGAGGCTCAGGAGGGACCTTGTGGCTCTGCACAACTCCCTGACAGGAGGGGACAGCTGGGGGAGGTCGAGTTCTGCTCCCGAACAGGGACAGGAGGAGAGGAAATGGCCTCAAGCTGTGCTAGGGGAGGTTTAGGTTGGACATCAGGAGGAATTTCCTCATGGAAAGAGGTGGGTGTTGCAGTCCCCATCCCTGGAGGTGTCCAAGGAAAGCTTGGATATGGCACTCGGTGCTCTGGGCTGGGGGCCAGGTGGGCACTGGACACAGATTAGACTTGGTGATCTCAGAGATCTTTCCAGACTCAAGGATTCTGGGATTCTGTTGGGTCTGTGTAACTCCCTGCTCACGTGGAATGGGGAATTAGGAGTGTGAGGGACGGAGCTGAGCTGCTTTGGGGGTGCTCTGTGGTCACAAGGACCTTGTGTCTGTCTCCATCCCTGTCCTGACAGGAGGGTTGGGTGTGTCCAGAGACCCCTTCTATGCAAGATGCAAACAGCAGGAGAACTAAGCAGGTGTGAATCCAGCCCAGCTGGAGGCTGTTCCAGGAAAGAGCAAGACACAGGCACAGCCCCAGGGAGGGGGTGCATTGAGATGGGTGCTCTTTTCCTCCAGCCCCAGTGTCCTTGGAGAAGAAAGAAAAGTCCCTCTTCTGCTCCCAGGAGCCCCACAACGCTCCTGTGTATGCATGGAGAACTTTCTCTGCAGCTGTGCAGCCCCCAGGATCCAGCAGATCCTGGCTGCAGACCTCTGCTCCGTGGCAGTGTCAGCAGGGAGGCTTGGATGAACGGGGTAATTTTTTGTTCCCCTTGGAAGCTGGAGCAATTGCTGGGAGAGAGGAGCCATGGAGCAGCAGGGAGTGGAACCGCAGATCACACTGTTCTTGAGCTCTTGTAAGTCACTATTTCTGCTGTAATACAGACGTAGAATCATTCAGGTTGGAAAAGTCCTTTAGAATCATTGAATCCAACCATTAATGAGCTTGATCTAATAACAATATACCAGGGCAAGGGGGCACTTCTGGCTCAGCAGAGCAGTTTTTTAGCTCACATTTCTCTTTTGATTTCCATCAACACTTGTTTGCATTGAATTTATCAACGTGGCAGCTGGGTGAAGGGTGACACGGGGGGAGAGGCCGCTCTGCTCCGGGTGCTCCGTGGCTGAGAGGGAGCTGTGCCTCCCAAAAGCAGCCTGGCAGATGACATACTGCATTGACCTACTTTCGGGAGAGGCGCAGGAGTGGTGGGAGAGCTGTGTCCGTGGGCAGCTCCGGGATGAGAGCAGCGAGGAATGGCTCAAACGCAAAAAGCTGCTGGAAAAAAACTGCTGGGAACGGGAGATTGGCATGGGAATCTCTGCCCCTCTGAGAATTCTCACTGTAGGAATCTCTCCCCTTTTAGGAATTCCTGCTTTGGAGCCTGTGAAATCTGGCTGTGTCCAGTCAGCGTCGTGGAGTGTAACAGGTCTGAAATACACCCTCAGTCCGAGGGAATTCTGGTTCAAAGCTGGGATTAAAGCTGGGATCAAATCCCCAAAGAATCACTGTTGGTTCAGCATTTCTTGGGAGGGAAAAGCGTTGCTGTGTAGCCAGATCTCCTGGAAATCAAATCTAATTCCAATTCGGAAAGACTTCCATGTGTCCTGAAGTCAAGGAAACCTCTGGTGGCTTTTTGAGCCACAGACCATAACCCAACCTGATAAAGGCAAATCTGATGCCCAAAAGAAAGCACATTTTTCTGGGAAAGGATGATAAAACCCACAGCAGGGACTGCCTGTTTCACCAGGAAGATGAAAATAGGGAGCAGCGCTTTATTGGAGCTTTGGAGCAGTTCTTAGCATGCTCTTCTGTGGAGATGATGACTAAAGAGAAAACAGGCAGGTTCTGATAAATAACATTTCCCCTCTTCCATCTGCTGCCTCTGTTTCTCCACTGCAGGATTCCCTTTCTGGGCTCTGCTCTTTCCCTCCACATCTGGTGCTGGGAATGTTTTTGGGAGCCGGGCTCGCCTGCGGTTTGGGGAGTGCGTGGGAGGAGGCTGGGCTGGGCTGGGCTGGGCTGCGCTGGTGGCTCCACGTGGGTGTGGGGGACGATTTCTGTCCTGCCTGTTCTGCTGCCTCAGGTTTGGATGTTAGGCCAGAGTGAGGGATTGTCAATGCTTGGATTAGCCCGGGAAGGTGGGGAATGTGTCCTTCCTCCTGAGCGTGAGCACCTGGACGGGGATCAGGAGATCCCTGCCCCAGCCTGGGTGAGGGAAAGTGGAGCCCAGCACCCTGCAGAGCTGTCAGCTCCTTTCTCCTGAGGAATCCGGTCAATCCGGAGTTATTAACAGAGGGATGATTACTCACTGAGGACTGCTGCTCCTCCCTGCCTGGCTCTGTCACAGCCTGGGGGCTGGTGACTGCACCGGGTGACCTGGCACCCCTGTGGCACCCTGACAGGTTGATGTGGCAAAAGCTTTTTTCTCCACAGCATTTCCTTGGACAGGAGAGGCTGCTGCGTGTGATGTGGATTTCCTGGGAAATCAGTGCTGGTTGTGAAGCAGCTGGGTGGGTGAGCAGGGTTCCAGTGGGCATCCACACATTGGGAAAAAACAATTTGCCCAATTCTCTGGTGTTCTGGCTGAGCACAGCTCATATTGTCTCACTCCCGTTCTGCCCATCCCCAGCGGTGTCCCCTCGTGGGCTGGTCCATGTGTCCCTCAATGTCTTTCTCCTTCATGATCCTCTTTCCGAGCTCTAACAGTTCAAACTGCTCCTGTAAATCACTGTGCAGTTTATTCCTCCTTAGAAGGACTCCTGCTAACGAGGCAATAGGAATTTTTATTAACATAATTAATAATTCTAGAGAGCTAGATGATGTGGCAGCTTCTCATAAAAACACCCCTGATGAGGAGCTGGTTAGTGGCTGGTTTGGAACTTGTTTCCATGTTTGAAATCGATGATCTTGGAGGTCTTCTCCAACCTGAGAAATTCTCTTTGTCACCTCCCAGCCCCTCGGTGCCTTCCTGAAGCCCTTGCGCTCTGGATTGAGAAGGTCCAGTTCTTCCCTGTGCTCCTTCCCCTGCAGAGGCACAAATAATGGTTGGAAAAAGGATCAAACCCTAATTGTACAGGACCCCCCTCCATGATTTTGTTTTATTTTGGGGGATGTTTCCTATACAGAAGCCAGTTGGAGCAAAAGCACTTTAAAGAATGCATCTCCCATCTCCTTCAGTGATAAGTGGGACGTGGCTTGGCTCTGTTTCTGAGGGATTTTCTGGCAGTGTTGGATTTAGGGGGAGAAACAGGGAAGGAGATGCAAACGTGCACCTTCAGGAGCATTTTCCTGTTACTGTGCATGGCTTTTAAGGGAGTTTGGAGGACTGGGACTCCAAACTGCTCTACTGTGGCCTCTTGGCACAGAGGCTGCTCAACCCTGCCTGTGACACACGGGACATTTTTGGGCAGCACAGTCATCATTTCCAAGAGATGGCTCAGAAGTGTGGAACACCACCCTGTGGAGAATTCTTCCTGCAGGTGTAGTTTAGTGCCTCTCCTCTTACGTATTTTCTGTTCCCAATTTCCCCTAAAGCCGGGCTGGGTTCAGGTCAGGACCTAGAGGGCAAGTCTGAGATCAGAGGCTTCATAAATAACTTTATAAATAATTTTCATTGGTAATTTTGCAGCTCTGTTGTTGAGGTTGGAGCCTAGGCTGGAGCCAGGGGTGTCTGTAGTCCCTGCCCAGGCTCACAGCTCTTCTTTCCATCTCATCTTTTTCCAGAGACGGGTGGGTGCTTCTGATCCAAACCACTTCCCAGGGTTCACTGACAGCTTTGGAGAGACTTAGCATTAATTGTGGTCAATTTTGGTGTGGCTAGTGGAGGGCAGAAATGGCAAGTGAGACCTGACTGACAAATACTAATTCCTGCATGTTGATGGAAGTGCTGTAGGTGTTGGAAGTGTTTCCTTTAATCCTTGCATGTCTGGGAGCTGTGCCTGGACCCACACAGGCATTGCTCTGGTAATGAAATTCAGCCATGCTTGGTAAGAACATTGTGAGCATTTCCTAGGCCCAGGATTGGAAGCTCTGAGCTGGGGAGGATTGAACTGGGTTCTTATCCTGGTTTCTCCATGTGGGAGCTTTGAGCTGAAAGGCTGAAACCTTCAGGATGGGATGGTGGCATCCAGTCAGTCCCAGGCTGTGGAACTGCCTGGTTTCTGCCCGTGTCATTTGGGGTGTCACAACCTCTGATCCATTTGATCTCCTGAGGCAGAGTTCTTTTTAATTTGATTTTGATTGTGGGACAGACTTACTAAAAGGTGCTACTCATCCTCTGTGAGCTCCTGGGTGTGGAGCATCTCAAGGAGTTTCTGCTGCAGGGTTCTCAAACCCTTGACAGGAGAGTGGCCACTGCGTGTCCCCAAGGCTGGGGCAGCACTGATGTGCTCCTGGAAGCTGACTTGGGATGTTCTGCTGGTTCCCAGTTCCATGAGCTCCTCCTGCCTCAGTCTCTTCACAGAGCAGGGAGCTTTGCAGTGCTGAGTTAATGGCTGGACTCAATGATCTTGGAGCTTTTCCAGTCTTAATGATTCTATGATCTCTGTCTAAAAAATCCAGCTTAGTGTCCAGAAGTGTAGAGATTTGGAAATAGAAACAGTGAAGGAGCGGAAGGACATCAGGAGGTCTCCTCACCACTAGCAAGTGCTATTCTGGAGGCTCAGTCTCCCCATCAGAAAGTGGCTCTAAGCTGGCCCAGCCAGCACCTCGTTTTCCTCCCCTCCAGCAGTGAGCCTTTGTTCCCAGCTGGCACCAGCCTGCCGGAATCTGAGCTGCTCTTGGTGACTGGCACGCACTGAAAAGACCACTCAGATTGCTGAGAATTAAAAATGAGGTCCCACGTTTTAAACTCGACACCAAATTCCAGGTGTTGAACTCCACACAGATTCCAGGTGTTAATTAAACTCAGCACCAATTCCAGGTGTCAGTGGTGGCCTCCTGGTCTGTCTCGGGGCAGAAGCAGCGATGCTCACCTGGCCTCTGGGATGAGGGGAGGGCAGCTGGATTTGTGCTTCCAAAGGGCTTGGACGGCATGAAGTGAATTCCTGGTGGCTCTGAAGGAGGCTGCAGGGCCTGTGCTGCAGGAAGGGGATCAAAAGGAATGTGTGATGAGCCCCAGTCCGTGAGCAGTGATGCTCAGGAAGTGAGGGACTGCTGAAAAGCATTAGCCAGGGTTGTGTAAGCAACCTTAATTCTGCCACTGCCTCCCTGGGAGCCTGGGCTGCCGCTTGTTCCGTCCCCTGTGGCATTTTGGGGTGGGAAATGCTGGTTTTCAGTAAGTGCTCCTGCTCCCTTGGCCCATCTCTGGGGGAAGCAGAGAGCACAAAGCTGCTCTTTTTATGGGAGCACCAGATTATAAATGTACTCCTGGGCCACTTTGGGGAAGGAAAAGGTGTGTGAGTGGGGTTGGTGCTGGCTTTATCCCACAGGGATCACACCGTATGGGTGCTTAAGCACGGGACCCTGATCTGCCTCTGGAAATACTGGATAGTGGCTTCCCCTGTGCAGGATCCTCCTGAGTTCCTGCAACTTTTAAATGCTTGGCTGTGTGTCTCTTGTTTTCCAGCAGCATTCCCAGTGAGGAAGCTGGGTTTATATCACTCGCTCTCCCTTAAGCCAACCAGAAATTCATCCTGCTTGTTTTTGGGGTCTGTTTTATTCTGTGCAGGTTCCAAGCCTTATTCCCACGCTGGATACTGCAGGTGTGTGAGCTCACATCGTCCATCCTGTTGGAATCCCTGGGAGCTGGAGGCTCTGTGGCTTGCAGCAGTGTGTACAGTGTGTTGGCAGGTGACTGAAATGCTCCTGCAGGGCTGTTTTTCTAGGTCACTCCTAGATGAAGCCGATGAAATTGGCTCTGTGTGACCCGTGTGTCACTGCTGTACCCACAGCCCTTCGCTCAAGGTGCCTTTCCACTGCCATCCTGCCTTCTGGAGGCAGTTTTTAGAATCTATTTCAGGAGCTTTATCCCAGAACTGCTGTTCCTGAGGGTTCCTGGGAGAGCCCAGGTGACTCTGGCACACCTGAGATCTCTGAAGCTCAACAAAACATGGGAAGAGATCTCATCCACCCCCATGGAGAGCCCATGGGATTATTTAGGTTGGGAAAACCCTCTGAGAACCCATGTCCCCAAGTGCCACATCCATGGCTTTTAAATGGTGGCTTCTGGTGACAGGACAAGGGGAAACTACCTCAAGTTGCACCAGGGGAGGTTTAGGTTGGATATTGGGAATGTTCCTGCATGGAAAGGGTGTTCAGGCACTGGCCCAGCTGCATGGGGCAGTGGTGGGGTCACCATCCCTGGAGAGATTCAAAAGCCGTGTGGATGTGGCACCTGGGGACATGGGTCAGTGGTGGCCTTGGCAGCGCTGGGAGAACAGTTGGTCTTGATGACCTTAGAGGGCTTTTCCAACCTGAATGATTCCATGATTCTGTGATGTTTAGCAGAAAAGTGCTTGGAAGGTCTCTCAGAGCCTGATTTTTACCTTTAAGGTTTTTGGATGTTTATGGATGCGAGTGGACTGGCACTGGGAGTGATGGGTAGAGCTGGAGGTGCAGGAGAAGCTGGTCATGGACACTTGGAGGACAAAAGGCAGTCCCTGATGCCACCCCCAGCCCTGGGCAAAGGCTTGGGTTTGAGCAGAGTTAGGGCCGAGGTGACTCGGAGCGTTGTGGCTGCGCCAGCTCTCAGTGAGGAAGGAGGAAAGGGAAATCAGGGATGGGTGTAAGCAAGGAAAGGCTGCTTTGGGCTGTGAGGGGCAGGGAGGAGGGGATGTGAAGCAGAGCAGGGGTCAGCTGGGATTTGACTTTGATGTCCAGGGTGGAGAGCAGATGGAACGTGAGGGTCTGAGCTCGGCCTGCGCCATGGACTGGGGCTGTGCAGTGCTGCTGCTGGTGGCCCACAGCCATCCCTGGCTGTCTTCCTGCTATGGGGGGAGCAAACCCCTCCAGCTGTCACCACGTGGCTCCCTCTGCACCTGGGGACAGTGCTCTCCACACGGGGAGTGCCACTCCACACCGAAGGTCTCCAATTTTTTGGCTCCCAGGGTTTTTTTGCTCTTTTGGCCAGGAATTTGTAAGCTTAATGCAGGCTTTTGTGCTGGCAGACTTGCAGGCAGGCTCTCCATGGCAACTCTCCCTATACACAAAGCACCATATGGCTTTTTTTGGAGGGGGAAGGAATGAATCCAGCAGAAAAGTCAGCCTTTGTTTGTGGTGTTGTTTGTCTTTGCTCTCTGTGACGTGTGGGGAGGTGGAAACACGGAATACTGGCTCCTGGGCTTGGCTTGTGCTGGCC
>VXBU01000567.1:0-18830 GCA_013400315.1 Bombycilla garrulus | reverse complement strand
GGCCTTTCCTGGATTTTCACACTGGAATTTGCTGTGGAAATAAACCCACGGTGCACAGAGACGCCCTCTTTGGGCTGGGCTCTCTGCACACAGGTGGAGCAACAAGGATCCCGTTCATCCCTGTCCTGTCCATTCCCCAAAGGGCTGGGGAGGCTCCAGAGCCCCCGATTTGGGCAGGAGGCAGGTGATGGATGGCAGGAGCTGCCTGTGCCTGTTCTCTACCCCTGATTCCAAAGGGAAGCTTTCACTTGCCTGCAAATCCTCTCTTCTCAAGCCCCTCTGGAAGGAATGAGGAGAAAAAAAATATCTTTATCTGTGTCTGTAGAAGAGTCGGAAGTGTTTGTGTGTCTGCTTGGAGGGGGAGGAGAAGAAGCCATGTGGGAATAAGGAGAAGGGAGCAGCCGTGCCTTTGGGATGTGGTTGCAGAGGCTGCTGTGGGGTGCCAGCAGGATCACTGGAGATGACCCGTGTGTGCTGGGTGGCAGGAAAGGTGGCTGTCTGTCCCTCCTGCCTTCCAGGAACACTGTTTGGTTTTGGTTTTGCCCCCCGGACGTGGGCAAAGGCTCCTCTTTGTGGCACCCGCTGAGGTGAGCAGGTCACTGTCCCTGTCCCCTCCCTGCTGCCAGCCAGAAGGCTCAAATCCCAGAATGGCACCAGGGGGGATTAATTGTAAAACTCCTCCCAATCGTAGGCTCAGGCTCACGGATGGAGCTGTGCAGGTGGGGACAGAAGGACATTCGAGCAGAGGGACAGTGCCATCTTCAGATTATAGAATCATTAAGGTTGGAAAACACCTCCAAGGTCATCGAGTCCAAGATCCTCCCGTGCTGCCCCAACAGTGAGAGCAGGAGGTGGCCTTGCCCTGAGCAGGGTGCCCAGGCAGCAGCAATTCCAGTGCATCCCTGGGCCCTGCTCTGCCTTAGCAGCTGGAAGAGAGCTCGGAGCAGCACCACTGCTGGTGCCAGAGCAGGACAGCAGGGAGATATCGAAATCCTGAGCTGTGTCCAAGAGCACCTTCCCCCTGCTGCAACCCTGTGGAGCGCAGCATTGGGTCTGGCTCTGGAAAAGCAATTTGGGTCATTCTGGAGTGGATTCACAGCCTGACCCCCGGAGCTGCAGGCCCAGGTGAGGGCAGGGATCATTTATTGGTGCCACGTGCTCAGCTTCTCCCAGCCCAGGGAGCCCCTCAGGTTGGTGGCTGCAGTGTCTCCTGGGTGCCCACCTGTGCCTGCATTTCATGGTCAGCTGAGGGGCCCTGGGGATGGGGTTTAGGTGGGAGGTGTTGCTGCAGACCTGAGTCCTTAGCTCGTCCTGTGCCCTAATCAGAGATTCTCAGAATGCTTTGGGTTGGAAGAGACCATAAAGTTCATCTCATTCCATGGGCAGGGACACCTCCCACTGTCCCAGGCTGCTCCAGGCCCGTCCAGCCTGACCTTGGGCACTGCCAGGGATCCAGGGGCAGCCACAGCTGCTCTGGGCACCCTGTGCCAGGGCCTGCCCACCCTCACAGGAACAATTCCTGCCCAATATCCCATCCAGCCCTGCCCTCTGGCACTGGGAGCCATTCCCTGTGTCCTGTCCCTCCATCCCTTGTCCCCAGTCCCTCTGCAGCTCTCCTGGAGCCCCTTCAGGCCCTGCAAGGGGCTCTGAGGTGTCCCTGGAGCCTTCCCTTCTCCAGGCTGAGCGCCCCTGGTGCCTTGAGCAACTCCTAATCCCTTGACCTTTTACCAGATGTATGAAATGACCACAGTGCGATTCCTTAATGAAAAATGGCCTTTCTTGATACCTGGAGAGGGGCCCAAAGTGGGAGCTCTGCCTGTGCCTCTGGGTGAGGCTGGGCCATGCCATCTGCAGCAGGCTGCAGCAGGACAAACATGCCTCATGTGCCCCTCTGAGGGGCCTGGGACGGGGCTCTGAAGGGCACAGAAAGGTGACCCCTGTCCCTCCCCAAATCCTTGTGCCTTCCCTGGGAGCACGGCCGGGTGCCTCCTCCTCCTCCCGGCCGGTTCCTTGGCAGCAGCCAGCCCTGGTGCCGCAGCGATGGCAGCTCTGAGGTGTGTGGGCTCGAGCCTGCTGTTTATTTTGGGACTGCAGCACTGCTCCTGATTCGGTGCTTCCAGCCTGGGATCTAGGCCGTGTGCTGGATCGGGCGGTAGCTGTTGCTTGAGGGAGCACAGGGAATTCTCGCCGCCTTCCTCGCTGGAAGGGCCGGGAGCGATGCTGCAGACGGGGGTTTGGGGTGGGAGGAGGAATTTATTTTGAAGATCTCTCGCCGCAAAGCTCCTGTTTTTTCCGCCGGCCTGCGCGGATGCTCCTGATGTGCGTGGCCACGGGAGGAGCGGGCGCCGAGGAGCTGCAGCCTGCCTTCCCCGCCGTTCCCATGGCACTTGGCTGTCACACATCCCATGCGTTCCCTGCCCACAGCGGGACTAGAGCCTGCTGGGAGGAGAGGCAGAGGATGCGGGAAACGGAGATGACAGGGAAGAAGCCGGGAAAAGGAGCCGAGGGCATGGAGGGGTAGGGGTGAGCCCAGGAGCCGGCCCCACTGCAGCAGCAAGGGGCTCTGTAGGATTTGTGGCAGGGAGGAGCCACGGCCATCGCCTTCCAGCCCGGGTGCAGGTGGGATGCCGGGGAGCAGAGGCGCGTCCTGAGGGCTGGAGGCGCCGGTGCGTGCTCGGAGAAGTGCCTGTCCCACCGCTGTTGTGTCTCCCAAAGCCAGCGTTGGCTTGAGGCTGCGGATTTCCCCCTGGGTGATTCCTGCTGTGTGTTTCTTTCCCCCTGCAGACCCTGACAGCCAGCTGTATGATATGGGATATACCCCCGAGGAGGAAGCCCCGGCCTGTCCCGATGAGTTTGATGACTTCGTCACGTTTGAGGCAAGTATGAGCTCTGTTCGTTCCCATAAACGTTGGCTGCACGTGGAGTGGGATTTGGGCACGGAGGCTCTGCCTGGGGAGAGAGGAGTTTGCTGTGACAGGGCTCAGGGACACTTAACATGCAAAGAGAAATTCAGTCTCCGGGTGATGGGCCCAGAGAACCTGCAGCAGGCATTTGATGTCCGAGTTAGAATTGGTGTTGATAAAAGAAGAGCAGAGCACGGTGCCCTGGGTGGAAAGGAAACCCCTTTCTGTGGTGAAACACTGGTGATACGAGAAGGGGACCTGCTGCTCTTAGGAGTTTCTGAGCCTGGAAAACCTGAGCTTGCTTTTGAGGTGTACCAGCCAGGAGCCTACCTGAGAGGCACAGCAGAGCAGTGGGATGTTAACATTTGATGCTCTTTGGCCAGTAAAAGGCAGAGCAGAGGACAAAAATCTACATTTTCTCTCTATTTTTGGGCTCGATGAAGGCTTTTTCTCTGATTTGGGTTGTTTTCCTCTGGTTCAAGCCTCCATGCCTTGGTTCCCTCCTGCTTTCCTTACCACAGGAGCACATTGCAGCAGTGCTCCTGCTGTTCCCAGCTGGAAAGGAGAGACTCTTGTCCGTGTCTGGGGGTTTTGGGCTTGGCTTGGAAGGCTTCTCCCATTCCTGCTCTGTGTCTTCCAGCCTGGAGCAGGAGGTGCTGCAGGTGCCTTGGGAGCAAAGGGGTGGCTGAGTCCCTGTCCCACGTGGCACTGGATCACTTCCCTCAGCTTTTTCTTTTCCAAACTTCCCTCTTCAGGGTTGTGACACCTGTCTTGGTAGCCTGGATATTTTCGGGGTTGTCCTGAGCAGGACCAGGAGTTGGGCTCTGATCCTTGTGGACCCCTTCCCACTCAGGATATTTATNTTTGTTGCTGGCAATGAGGCTCCCAACCTGCTTTGTATTTGCATGCAAATATATTTATTTATATCTGTGTCTATTTTTGCTCGGTGTGGTCTGTAGTACATCATTTTGGCCTTGTGATTTCTTGATAAAAGGTCAGTGATAGCCTGGGTGTTGGGCAGCTGGTCCTAAAATCATGGAATGATTTGGGTTGAAGGGACCCCATGTCACTCCAGGCCACATCCAGCCTGGTCTTGGACACTTCCAGGGATAGAGCAGCCACAGCTTCTCCAGGCAGGGTTGAATATTGGTTTATTTTTCCTTTTTGAAAGGCAGTTACAAGCCCCAGGAAGAGCAGGGGAGAGGTGGGATAGGAGGGCAGGCAGGGAGATGGGTTTCCATGTTCCTTGTGTGGTGTAGGGTCACAGATGTGCATTTAACACCGGGCTGATGAGCAGTGTGGAGGTTGTGACAGGCAAAGGCTTTCACTTTTTGCTCCTCAGACCTGTGTCAAGGGACCATCTTGGCTGAGATTCTGAGTGGGGATGTTTTCCAAGGGCTAATTTAACACAGATGAGCTCTGTCAGTGCTGGGAGCTATTCTGGGCAGCGATACCAACAAGGCAGGTGTGTGCCCCACTGGGATGAAATACTTCTACTGCTGGGCCAGCCTTTCCTTGAAAAGACAAGGTGACCCAAAGGAAAAAGGTGATGAGGCCTGAAATCTCCTTCTCCAAAAGATCGAAGTGGATTTATACTGAATTCAGTGTAGTCGTTTAAAGGACAGCTCTACGTTTAACATGCCAGGGAAGAATTATCCTTGTTGTCTTGGATACATGATTCGAAATAATTTCCAGCCTGCCAGGATTTTGTAGAGGTTCAGCAAATGAGACCATGCTCGAGAAATACCACTCAGCCTTGGGAGTGTAAAAATAAACTGGAGTCTTGGGGCGGAGGGGTTTTTTTTCTCTTCTGGCTGGGCCGTGAGCTCCCAACGTGCCTTTTATCCCACACATCCTGGAGCGCTGTGCCTTGGAAAGCTGCAGCTGGCCCAGGGAGGGAGAAGCCCTGGTACAAAGCACCCTGCTGGGAGCAGGAAGGTGTGCTTCTCACGGGAGCACCAGGAAAAGAGCTGGAGAGGGCTCCAGCAGACCCTTCTAACTTAGGTGCAGCAGGATATCAGCAAGGCAGAGGACAGAAAAAACAGCCATTCCCAATATCTATATTCCACCTTGCTTTGATTCTCCAGAAGAGATGGGGGGGGAGGGGAAAAATCACCTTTGAAAGTGAAGACATCACCTTTCCTCACAGTAAACTTCTGACTGCACCAAGGAGCAGCTTGGGCTCTGGGATATCCCCGTGTCAGGTCTGTGAAGGTGCTGCACTGGCACACACAGCTAAACACACCCAAAACACAACTGGAACACCTCAGGCACTGGGTGAGCCCCTCTGGCTGTGGCAGGGCCGTGGGGTGAAATCCCAGGGCTGGGATTTTTCCTCCCCTGTCAAATCAGAGCTTGCTGCATCTGCAGAAGTGCTGGGAGCGGTTGTGGTTACTGGAGTGGAGCGCTGGCTGTGGTCCCCGTTCAACAGCCCAAAATTCCAGTGGCTGAAGGGCTCAGCTCTTCCAAGTGCTGGGTGTCTGACAGGGAGCTTTTCTCCTCAGTGTTTGTTCAAACAACTGTAAACAAGTGCTTTAAGCAGTCTCCAGGAAAATGTCTTCTCTTTGTTAATAAGGTTGCTGTGCGTGATGACTCATGGCCTCTCCTGGTGACTGTCATCAGGAGAGCTCAGCATCCATGGAAAACCCTGGGAGCCCAGAACTGGGGACTTTGACCCAGTGTTTGCTGTCCGGAGAGAACCACCAACACCTGCTTCCTCTGGGAAAAGACTTTTGAAGGGAACGAGGAATTTGTAATGTTGGATACTCCCCGGTTCAGCCGCTGGTGTGGCTCTGGATGTGCCGTGGATCTCCTGGCTCCTCTTGCACCATCCCAGGAGCGTCCAGCAGACAGGGCTGTCTGTTCAGGTGCTTCCAGAGAGGATTTCTGCTCCCATGTGGCTTCTTACACCTCCAGCTGGGCTGGCAGGGGGCTCATCCCAGTTCTCCAGCTCTTCTGTCACACATTCAAGAGGAACCTCATCCCTGTCACCCAGCTGGGAGCAGGGAGAGCATCACCTGGCTGGGATCACCTCCCAGCGTGTTCAACCTGCCCAGGATGGAAGTGCTGGGTGAGAAACCACCAAAAAACTAGTGACAGCCTTCCTGCTTTGTCAAAGTCGCGTTGAAGGGAGCTTGGAGCTCTTCCATCTGGACACCTGAGCCCTGTTTTCCCCCAGGCTGGGCTGGCACAGCTTGGCTGCTGACTGCCTGGAAGGTGGGAGTTCTTCTTGCCTCTCTTGAGAGCTCCTGTGGAGCTCATGACTCAGTGCTGAGGCACAGGACTCGTTTGGAATGCTCTGGGGAGCATGGAGGGGAAATTTGAGTTAGTTTTCTTGGGATCGTGGAGTCATTAAGGCTGGAAAAAACCTCCAAGCTCAACCATCAGCCCAGCATCACAGGGATACCTGCTGTGCCTCACCTAGGGTGAGGGCTCTGCTCCTGGGGCAGGTGAGCCGCCTTGGGCAATGCAGAGTGGGAAGGATGACTCTCAAAAAAGGAAAATGAGGCATGAAAATGCTGGGATTAGGCTGGGGTGGGCATGGAGATGTATAATTTCAGCTGGGCTGGAGGAGAGGTGGAGCCAATGCTCTGTAAAGGCTGCCTGGGAGCACCATCTATCCCCAAACAGGGATTTTTATCTCGTGCTTTGGGCCAGCAAGGTCCAAGGAAGGCTCTCGTTGAGCTCTGCACGACAGGATGCGGATGCAGTGCCTTGTGCAGGGCTGTTGCCATCTGCTGGGCAGCTGCCGTGCCTCCTCTTGGAAGCAGCCAGGAAATCACAATCTGCACAGCCACAAGAGGGGAATTTGGCTTTCCCTGGAAGCCTTCACCTGCCCAGGCACGTCCCCTCTGGCTATTTGTCTAGCAGGGAGTTGAACGGGGAAGGAGGAGTGGATCCGGGGAGGAAAACCGGAGTTGGGCAGGTCCCAAGTTTTGTGTATTTTGGGAGTAGGAGCTACTCCTGGCTCTCCCGGCCTGCCTGCCTACAGGTGCAGCTGGGAGAACACCAGCTCAGAATATTCTGTGACATTCTGTGCGACTTTAAGCAGAAGCTTTAAGGCCAGCACACCAACTCTGTGAAACTTCAACTGTGTTAAAGCCAGGATTTCTTTCCATGTTGAGCAATTGAATCGAAGGCTTCTTTGAGGGCAAAAACCGTACTAGGCCATTGAAATCCGCGCTGGTGGGTTTTTCCAGGAGCTCAGAGCTTCTGCCAAGGGGACCAGGAACCTGCAGGGCCCCAGCTGTGTGCTGTTAACACAGAAGCTGTTGTGGGAGCACGTGGGGACCGGAGCTGCTCCCAGAGGTGTCGCTGTCATTCCTTGTGCCTTGTATTTGGCAGGGAGCCCACGTGGGTGGTTGTAGGAGGCTGCTGCAGGCTCCTTCTTGCCCCTCCTGGTAGCCCTGTGGACCTTCTGAGCCCTCCTTTCCTAGTACAGAAATCCCAGGAAGATACTTGCCTTCGTGAGGGCAGAGCTGGGCCTGGTGAGCACAGAGCGTTTGGGAGGGCCCTGCTTTGCAATCTGTGCCGTTTTAGGTGAGGTTTTTTTCCTCATCTGTTGGAAGCCAGGGGGTTCCTATGATGCCTTTGGCCGACCCAAACCCTGCTCAGGAGGCATTTCAGCTTTGCCAGAGGTGTCAGGGACCCTGGAATGATACTGAAAATGCCTGTGGCTCTGATTCTAATCCATGGAACAGGTTGGCAACTTTGTATGAGGAATTTCAAGTCACAAAAGCTTAGATAGAGAAATAGTAGTAGTTATAAGTAAAAATAAAAGAATTTGAGTGTATGTCCAGGGGGGTTGGAGATCTGTACAGGGGGGTCTGAGGCACAAGATGGAGAATTCTTACATGTGCCATGTTATCTTTTGTTCTTCTTCATCACCTCCATCTTCTTGGTGCTGCTGGCACTTTGGGATTGGTTTGACACAGATCTGGACAGTGTGGTGTGAGGGGCACGGGTTGGTAATTAATGATAAACATTCAATAGGTAGTTATTAGTATAAAAGATCAGAGCTCACCCGGGGCGGGCACAGTGTGTCTCTGGACGCGTTCTGTGCCAACCCTGGCAGGGCAGAGAAATCTACTTTTGATAAGGAACTGATAAACTGCCTTGAGAACACCAACAAACCACTGCAGACTCCTTCAGCAGCACGGGCTGCAAACCTGGACTGTTCTGTGCATTGTGGGGTCTCCTGGGGCCGAGGAGATCACCACACTCATCTGCCTCCCCGTACTGCTGTGACCACAGGGTGCATGTCTGACAGAGGCCAGCCAGGCTGAAAAGGTGGGGTTGAGCTTTGTAACTTTCTCTGAGCTGTCCAAGGGACTCAAAGCACCAGGACAGACCTGGGTTCAGCTGTTCCCTGGCTGTCCTAACACAGATGTGAAGGTCTGATGGTTGGAATGGGGGCATGGAGGTGAGAGCTCAGGTTTTCTGTACCAGTGCCAGAGCTCACTTCTGGAATGGCCTCAGTAGGCCTCTGGTCACAGGGCTGACCCAAACACGCCGTGAGTAAAATGGTCACAAACACCTGCCCAGGGGCTGGCTGCTGGAATTGGTGATAATTTTGTCCTGAACAGCTGGGAAACTTGAAATCTTGCAGGTAGCTGGAACTGCAGGGCTGTGCAATCTGACAGATGCAGTTTAGTGTCTGTTCACCTGTCCTTGGGGAAGCACATGGAGTCCTGAGCAATGTCCCCGTTGACCCCAAAGTCTTTCTGCTCCCCTGCACTGAGAGAGGCAGGCCCATGAGCAAATGAACAATCCCATATTATCCTTGTATTCACTGAACCCTGGAATGGTTTCTATTGGCAGGAGCCTTAAAGCCCATCCAGTGCCACCCCTGCCATGGCAGGGACACTTCCCACTGTCCCAGGCTGCTCCAAGCCCATCCAGCCTGGCCTTGGGCACGGCCAGGGATCCAGGGGCAGCCACAGCTGCTCTGGGCACCCTGTGCCAGGGCCTGCCCACCCTCACAGGAACAATTCCTGCCCAATATCCCATCCAGCCCTGCCCTCTGGCAGTGGGAGCCATTCCCTGTGTCCTGTCCCTCCATCCCTTGTCCCCAGTCCCTCTGCAGCTCTCCTGGAGCCCCTTCAGGCCCTGCAAGGGGCTCTGAGGTGTCCCTGGAGCCTTCTCTTCTCCAGGTGAGCACCCCCAGCTCTCCCAGCCTGTCCCAGAGCAGAGGGGCTCCAGCTTTCCCAAATCAGTCCATGGTGATAATTTGATATCTTAAAGCCTGAAAATACCAAGGGAGTTAATTTACTGTGTAGACTGTGAACTGGGTAGAGAGAAGGACGGGAGTGTAAATCAGACAGGGATTTTCAGGGGTGTTCCTGAAGGCAGGACCCAAGTGCAGAGCTACATCAGAAAAGATCCGAGTTGAAGTGTTTGCTCTGTAGGAAATAGGCTGGAAGGAGTTTGGAAAACAAAGTCCTTGGAGCCTTATCTTGAACCACAAGCAGATTGTGTGAGACTGGGAATGCGGGAACTGGGCTGTGGGACACTGGGCAGGACTGGGAGGTGAAGAGGGCAGCAGTGGAAGCAGAGGTGTCTCAGTAAGAGTTTGAGAAGTAAAGCGGGCAGGGATTGGGGTTTCCCGGTCAGTTTTAGTGTCTGGTTTTGGGCTCTCGTGAGAGTTCACCCAGATGTTCTCTGAGGTCCTGAGGCACGAGCAGAGGAGCAAAAGAGCTGTGAGCTGCTCTGTGAGGAGCAGATCCGGGCAGAGCTCGGGTTAAAGCATAACTCCTTCTGCCGTGCTCCAAGCAGGAATCTGGGCTGGCCTGGACTCGGCTCAGGAGGTCAGCTGCTTATCAAGGTACAGGACACTTGCTGCTGAGCTGGGGGTTCTGCTCAGAGCTCTGCGGGGCAGGAAGGATGTGGCCCAGAGGACAGCAAGGATAACCCAGAGAAAAGGGGAAAACGTGCTTCGGGAAGGTAATGGAAGGAAATCAGCGTGTTTATGCTGGGTAGGCAGGGCTGAGGGAGCTTGAAATATGCGAGGTTTCTGCAGAGAGGAAACAGAAAACCGGACAAAACCCTCAAAACTTGTGGGTGTGAGCGCTGCCGAGGCCTCCGTGTGCCATGGGGAAGGGAAAATCCCATGGATCAGCTCTCCCACAGTGCTGGCTCTGCCGGGCTCCTGTTTGCAGGGAGCAGCTGCTCGGCTGAGAGCTCGGGCACGGTGCCTTTGGGGTGTTTGTAAACCTGCCTTGGGGTCAATGTCGCCATTGCCTGCCGGAGATCACTCTCTGAGTAACCAGAAGTGCTCCTGACCTGCCCCTGGTGAGCAATCCGAGCTTTATTCATCTCTCTATTTGTGGCTGTAAGGAAGGAGTGTGTCATTTAACGCTTAATTATTCACCAGAAACACCAGGAAGGCCGAGATAAACCTCAGACAGGTCACCTTCGGATTGAACCTTTTTCTTTGGGGATGGATTCCTGGGAAGCGTGAGCAGCTGGAGCGGGGCTGGCCGGGAGCGGGGCTCCCAAGACGCGCTTTTATTTTGGAATTTTTTATTTTGGAATTCAGGGGAGCGGGAGGAGGCTGCGGTCACACGGCAGGGAAGTGTGCCCGAGCTCCTGCTCCTTATCGGCAGCTCGGGAACAAAAGGCGCTCTGTTGGGACTCGGCAGCTCTCTCCTTAAGCCTCCCGGCTCCCCTGGACTTTGCTTCCCTCCTGCCTCGCAGAAGCAGCTCCCGGAGCTGGCTCTGGCTCTGGACAGCAGGCCATGTCTCCACAGGTGGGTTTTTGGGAGCTGACACAAAATGAGGAGGGATTGGATTTCCAGAGCTCAGCCCTGGAGGTGCCGGGAAGGGGAAGGCTGGGAATCCACCTGACTTTTTACATAGAAACGGTTTAGATGAAAAGAGGAGGGATTTAGATGTTATACTGGGAAGGAATTGTTCCTGTGAGGGTGGGCAGGCCCTGGCACAGGGTGCCCAGAGCAGCTGTGGCTGCCCCTGGATCCCTGGCAGTGCCCAAGGCCAGGCTGGATGGGCTTGGAGCAACCTGGGACAGTGGGAGGTGTCCCTGCCCATGGCAGGGGGGGTGGGACTGGGGAGAACTTTATTGTCTCTTCTAACCCAAACCATTCCATGATTCTGTGATTCCATGGGCTGTGGTTTAACTTCCCACTCTTCTCTTCCTGGGTCTCCCTGGGGGAGTTGGGCCAGCAGGGACGGTCCCTGCTGGTTTTTGGGGTGCTGGGGACAGTGTGCCAGGTGTGCTGTTTTGTGAGTTGGTTTGGGGTTTGTTTTTTTGGGTGGGTGAGTGTTTTCAATTTGCCCCAACAGGTGCAGCGTGTTTCTCTTTCCCAGCCTTGAGGGGGGCTGAGCTGTGAGAGCTGCCTTCACCCAGGGCAGAGCACAGGCTCCCTTGGCTTCCCTGAAAAGCTGGTGTTGCCCAGAAGTGTGGGAAGAGAGCAATGTTATCCCAGAGGTGGCAGTCCCCACAGTGACATTCCAGAGGCTGAGCTGCCCTGGGGTGTTCCAGGGCTTTGATGTCAGCTGCATTAATGTGGAACTATAAACACAACTGTGTCCCCTCTCCCTGGCTCCCAGCCTGGCACTGTCACTCCTGTCTGGGCCACAGGGTGTCCTTGGAGGGGGATTTTTGGAGCTGATCTGTCTCCTGTCCATCCTGTGCGCAATCAGGGCTGCATTCTTCAGAAACGGGCTCACACTGCTGGGAAAACAGAGTTGTTTTTCCTTTTCCTTGTCACTCACCTCCCCTCCCGACCTTCCGAGTGTTTGTGTCCAAGGACAGCAGAGCTTTGGGATGCCAGGACAGCTCCAGGGACAGCCCTGCCTGGAAGGAACCTCCTTGGGAGCCAGACTTTGCCCTCCTTTCCAAGGCAATGCCTTGGCAGAGCTTGTGCTGAACCTTTCTGTCCCTGGCAGATCAAAACTGAGCCTGGACCTTCCAGGTGATTCCCAAGAGTCCCCCTCCTCACACTGCAGCAGCTTTTTCTAGGTCCACGTGGTTTTATAGCACTTTACAACATCTAATTCAGTAATCTTTACTCTCGAACGTCATCAGATGCCTGGATGATGAGCTGCTGCTGGAGAAGGCTCCTAAAGGCACCTCACCTGTCTCATCAGGGCACATTACATCATCCCAGTGCTGATTTCACCGTTTGTTTCCTTTTAGAAGCAGGAGTGCTCACCTGGGCTCTCAAACCCCTGGAGTTTCCCTGAGCAGGCGGAGATGCCTCTGGGTGGCCCATGTCCTGTCAGCCAGGTGTGGCTCTGGGGAAATACCTGCCGGAGGAGCTGGATTTGGGATTGGGAACCTCAGTCCTGTTCCAGCTCAGAACTCTGTGTGTGACTGAGCCCCAGGTTTTATGTCTGAGGTTTGTCCGAAGCACCTCGAGGTGTGTTTTATTTAATAAAATCTTAAAATGTACAGATATTGGTGACGCCAACCCCACTCTGAATGTGGCACAGATGTTCCTGGCAAGTCCCCTGGAGTGGTTGTAGCCCAGCCTGGCTGTCCTGAGCCCATGGATGTTTTTAAGTATATTTGGCTTTTTTAAAGCTGGAAAAAAAAAGTTTATTTTCTGCTCACAGGAAAGCAAAGCTGGTTGAAGGAAAGCTGTGGAAGGGGGTTTGAAGGGTCAGTGCACAAACCAGCTGCTCATGAGGCCATAAATGAGAACTTTCTGTACCCACACACTTGCCCAGGGACAGAGATTTGGCTCTGTCAGGCATTTGGCAGTACCTGAACCTCCTTGGTTTACCTATCTCCTTCTGGCATCTCTTCTTGAGGTTTAGTTACTGATTCTGTGGTGAAATGTGCAGCAAAGTTCTCCACGCTCATGCTCAGGAGAAGGACTTTGTTTGCAGTTTTAGCTGCTTCTTAACTCATTGTCCACACGGGTTTAATTTTAACAGGGCTCTCTTGCTTTTGAAATCTCATCTAGGGTGGTATCACGAAGGAAAAATCGAATTTTTAGATAATAAATTGATGTGTATCTTTTCTGTGGCTGAAGGACAACGGCTGATGTGCTGTGCTGATGGGATTTCCTACTCCAAAAGGGTTGCTCCCAAATCCAGCCTGTCCATGCATGTTATTCCCAGCAATAAGGTGTTTTGGAACAATTTGATAGAGAAACCATAGAATCATGGAATGGTTTGGGTTGGAAGGGACCTTAAAGGTCCTCTTGTTCCAACATCTGACTAAGGGCGCTGTTCAGCTCCTGATTTGCCTCATGTTGAGAGGGTCAGCGGTAACCACAGCAGGGTTTTTAATCGAGTTACTGGTGAATTGGAATTTTTGGATGTTTTTTTTGCTTCTTTCAGTAGTTGCCTGTACTCTGTGCTTATTATAATTCTTCAATTTGCTCATTATAATACTTCAGTGTATGCTTAAATTTAAGCTTTTCCCGTGAGAAGGAGAGGGGGTTGGTATTTAGAAAGCAGCCTTTATTTTGTAGTATGCAAGCACAATTCTTCCCAGTTTGGCATGAAATCTTTTACAAACAGGCAGAAGGGAGGGGAATGTGCAGCTGGGGGTGGCTGCTGTCACCTCTTGGGCTCTCTCTGTCGGTGCCCAAGCCAAGGCAGGTCAAGCCTCTGCTTCCCCCTCCTGCTGGAGCATTGATGGTGTTTCTAGAAAGTGCAGCATAAATCCCGTAAAGCCCTTAAGCAAGTCCCAGCTCTGGGTGTGTAAGTGGTTTTTGTGGATTTATGCTTTTTGGAGTGGGTGGGGGCTTTAGAGGCTTTAGTTTCTCTCTGCAAGACTGGCACGGGCTCTGCCCTGGTGGAGTTCCCTGGAACAGCCCCTGACTTCAGACTCCAGCTCTGTGCGGGTTTGTGTGCTGTGTAACTTCAGGGTGAAGCTGAGCCAGGCTTCCAGGAGGAGCTCCTGGCTGTCTCCATCCTGCTGAGGGTGGGAGAGCAGGGGCTGGACTGAGTCACTTGGCTGCTCCCAGGGTCCGTGTGGAGTGGGAATTGCTGTTATCAGCTCTCTCCCTCTCCATCCCTTCAAGGTTTTCTGTCCCTTTTTGCCCTTGGAAGTGTCCAAGGCCAGGCTGGGGCTGGATGGGGCTTGGAGCAACTTGGGATGTCCCTTGAAGTCCCTTCCAACCCAAACCCCTCCATGATTTTATGAAAACAGTACTTTGAGAAACGTCATTGTCTCCAAAATCCTTGGGAAAAACCCAGAAGCTGTTCTGTGCACCCCGGCAGAGCAAAAGGGTTTTGCTTCAGTCGTGCCTGCCTCCACACTGCTGCAGTTTTGCTCTGCTGCTGTGCTGAGCACGTGGCATCCTGCCAGGTGAAACTCAGGGGCAGAGGATGGCTCTCCATGAGCAGCTCTTCACCTGGAGGCCGGGCAGGAGGGCTCCCGTGACAGGGGAGCAGCTGGAGCTCAGCCCTGGCACATCCCAAAATGCCTTGATTTGCTCTGAGGCTTGCTGGGGAAATCCCCAAATCTTAGGAAAGGGCTGACACTGTGAGGAGCAACTTTGGCTTTTGGGGAGGGTTCTCCAGACATCAGGCTCAGGAGGGATTGTCCCTGGACGTGTGTAGCAGCAAGCAGGCAGGACTGAAGCTGAACACCTGCCTGGAGTGCAGAACTGGGAGGAAAAGGCAGTTCTCCTTGCTCATACAGTCTCTTACAACCCAAAGCCTGCTGCTTTCCCAGAGCCTGCTCAGCGATGGATTTGAGATGCTGAAGTGTGGAGATTTGAGTCCCTGCAGATCAGAATCTGTAATGAAGATTAGGAACAATTTATTTGCTGTTGAGGGATGGAACGTTTTACCAGACAGGGTAAAAAAAAGGTGCTCCAAGGGCTAATTGGGTGTTTTGAATGGTGGTTTTTGCAGAGACTTCAGATTAATAATGTCCTCTTGGAAAGCAGCAGTGCTGTGAACTGCTGAGTCAGTGGAGGGTAATCCCTCCTGCCCTGGCCAAAACCATCCTGGCTCACAACAAAACCTCCCTCCAATTCTTCTTTAGTCCCTATTTTTGTGATCTGCAAAGGCTGGGGGACACCCCGTGGTGCCTGCAGAGCAGCACCTGGGCCTGGGGTGATTCCAGAGGTTGGATTCCTGTGCTCAGAAACGCAACACAGCCAAAATTCCCTCAGCATCCGTGTTTTGTCCTGCTCTGCCACGAATCCACGCAGCTGTAGAATCTTACTGTTTTGCTTCTTGTGTTTTTTTGCCTTTTTTTTTTTAACCAGGCAAATGAGGTGACTGACAGTGCCTACATGGGCTCGGAGAGCACCTACAGTGAGTGTGAGACCTTCACGGATGAGGACACCAGCACCCTGGTCCAGCACGAGATGCACGACGAGGTGGAGACCGACAGCGCCATCGACTCCACCGTGCACTCGGAATTCACAGATCCCATCGAGGAGCCGGAGCATGGGTGAGTGGGAACAGCCAGGAGCAAAAGCCCCAGCGAGAGGGGGGAGACACAGCCTGTCTTGCTGGAACTTGGTTTGTTCTTTGTGTTTGTAACGACGTGCGAGACCAAAATAGCTCTTCTGGAGGAATAACGAGAATAATTAGGCTGGTTTGTGTAGGCTGGTTTGGAGCCCAGCCTGGCAATCGCTTTGAGTTAATCGTTGCTTGCCTTGGGAGATCTTCTGTACCCTCATTAGCATCTTTAACCTCTAAAATAACTTCTCAGGTGATCCAAACACCTGAAAGACTTGCAGTTTTTCATCTATCACTTAAGCCAGAAACACAACATATAATTTTCTAGTCAGGAGGGGAACTCGTTCTATTTTTGTTTTACCTGAAAACATGCATGTGCCCTTTGATGTGCAACCACCTCCTGTAATAACTGGTTTGAAACTTCTGCCTGGAGCACAGAAATGTGAGCCAAGATCTCCTTCCCCCGGTCTGAGCTGCTGCTGGCGAAACTGCTCCTGGGCCCACTCCACTTTTGGAGGAAAAGTGGGGTTTGGGGTGAAACTGGGATGCTGGCAGGCAGGAGGGCAGGGAAGAACTCTTTTAGAATCAGATTCACAGAATAGTTTGGGTTGAAAGGGACCTTAAAGCTCACCTCATTCCACCCTCTGCCATGAATAGGGACACCTTCCGCTAGACCAGGTTCCTCCAAGCCCTGGATGAACACATCCAGGATTCGGGCAGGCACAGCTTTCCTGGAAAATCTGTGCCAGTGCTAGGTTAGTCTCCCAAGAACACCAGTCCACACCAAAACCTCTGGAATCATCTTTGCTTAAGGTCTGTAACACACAGGATGAGTTTTGCCCCAAAACACAAGGCCCAGGCTGTGTGTGCTTACAGCTTCCACTGCTTTTTGGGAACACCAGGCTTCCCTCCCACCCCAAAATCCCAACATGGGGAATCAGAGAGGCAGCAGACAGTGCTGGGCCCTGGGGCTGAAAGGGTGCTGTGGATTAGAGCAGAAATGGGATTATCCAGCTCGGCTGTTCTTGCCCGGCTCAGTGACAGTTAAATTGGGAGATAATCAGCTGTGAGCTCCCTGCCACCAGCACGGGGTCCCTGCAGGGCCATGGCAGCCTGCGTGCACTCCCAGCCCTGGGGAAGGCAGCCTGCTTCGGATTCACCTGCCTGTAGGTACAGAACTGCTGGGGAAATGGGCTGTGTGAGATCTGCTTCTTCCTGCTGCTTGCCAAGGGTGGGGGCAGCAGCACAAGGACAGACTTCTTGGGAAGAGTCAGAGGGGCCCATGGAAATGCTCCAAGGGCTGGAGCCCCTCTGCTCTGGGACAGGCTGGGAGAGCTGGGGGTGCTCACCTGGAGAAGAGAAGGCTCCAGGGACACCTCAGAGCCCCTTGCAGGGCCTGAAGGGGCTCCAGGAGAGCTGCAGAGGGACTGGGGACAAGGGATGGAGGGACAGGACACAGGGAATGGCTCCCACTGCCAGAGGGCAGGGCTGGATGGGATATTGGGCAGGAATTGTTCCTGTGAGGGTGGGCAGGCCCTGGCACAGGGTGCCCAGAGCAGCTGTGGCTGCCCCTGGATCCCTGGCAGTGCCCAAGGCCAGGCTGGATGGGCTTGGAGCAGCCTGGGACAGTGGGAGGTGTCCCTGCCCATGGCAGGGGGTGGAACTGGATGGGCTTTACGGTTCCTTCCAACCCAAACCATTCTGGGATTCCCTGTTACCCCAGGTGTGGGCTTGGGAAGGTCAAATGTCCTTTGGGTGCTGTGTCCAAGCACTGTGGGGCCTGTTCCCAGGTTGTTAAATACATGCAAATTCCAGTGAGCCAAAAACTTCATTTGATTTCTAGTTTTGACAGGTTTGAAATAGGAACCTCTGGGAGTGGTGAGGGCTGGTTTTGGTACCATCACACCCCACACAGGAGGATACCTCTGGGTACAGTCAGGTGCCAGGGAGTACAGTCCCCCCAGTGCAGCTGCTGGGCTGAATCAGAGCTTCAACATCACCTCTCAGGAGCTCAGCATGCCTGAAATGGTTTGAGCTTAAAGGTTGTTTAGGCTGTGTCTAGTAAAGAGTAGTTGCACTCTAGATCCTGAAACTGCCTGAGCCTCAAGATGGGAATAGGAAATAAAATTCACTGCCCGAAGCATCCAGGTTGAGGGTTTCCAGGTGCCTGATCAGATCTGCTTCTACACAGTGCTTATCAAACCACAGCCGCAAATTTAGAGTTCTGGGCTTGGGTTTTGCTTGTGAATTAACAATTCCACCCCCTGGCTTCTATTCCTGGAGAGATTTCTGCTGCTTTTGGTGAGGGTCTGACTCACTGCAGGGATGGATGGGTTCTGGTGGATCCCGCTGTGGAATATTGGTGCTTCTCAAGGAGGATGTGCAGATGCCCACGAGCTGGGCTGGATTTATTTGTGGTTAAATAGAGATCTGGAGGGTTGACATGTTTTTATTAGCGGGATAAGGGCAAATCCTTCAGATGGAGCAGATTTTTGTCATAAATGGCTTATCTGTAATCTTTTTTTCTTTCTGCTTTAGCCCAGCAATCTGCTCATACCCCATTTCCCTCTCCTAGCAAGTGTGTGGAGATAAGGGCGTAGCCAATACCAATTCCTGTAATAAGGCAATATTATTATAATTTTTAGCGTAGAATTTTGGAGAGCAGAGCATTGTTAAATCCCCCAAAACACAGACACAGGCTCACAGCCTCGTGGCCACTTATGGGGTTAAAGCCTCAGCCCTTGAGAGGATTGGGCAACAACAAAAAAGTGAGAGCCTGGCACGGGCTGCCATGGGACTCACAGCATTTAGGATGTGGCTGGGACATGCCCAGCTCTTCCTCTGCCATGCCAGTTACAGAAATTGGTATTTTGAACCAATTTTTTGAGCCAAACTTTTAATCTTATAACATAAATTCACATTTTTAATAAGTTATTGTTATATTTAAAACCAACGTTTCTTTTCATACATTTTCATATCTTTATATAATTTATTACAAAACACATATCTCATTTTAAATCTCATTTTAAAATCCTTCTTTTTCTAATTACATGTACATCTTTATTTCAAATTATTTCTCTATTATTTCATAATTTTCAGTATTTTCAAAATACTAAGAAAAAAAATAAATCTGTTGGTCAAGCAAGGACTTGTCACCAACCCCAGGCACTGTCCTGCAAGTCTGAGTGACCCCAAATCCTGTGTTGCAGCTGCCAATGGAAAAACTTGGTTTATTTGGGATATTAATTGAATTTCTTACTGACAAAATCAGAACAGGATCACGGGAAGTAAAATCAGACCTTAAAAACACCTTCCCCGCCATCATCCCTCCTTCCCCCAGTGGCACAGGGAGATGGGAGTGGGGGTTACCTAGTCAATAAGTATTTTAGTGAATTTTTAGGGTTTTAGTGACTAGAGTTTTAGTTAACAAACACCACCCCCCAGAAGAACACTACATTTAACCTAAACTGTAGAGAAAACTTCCAAAATTAAATAACAAAATTGAGATTATTATAATTTAAATAAAAGTATATA